>JALJCO010000633.1:0-40000 GCA_023101725.1 Atherinomorus stipes | reverse complement strand
TGAGAATCTCCCGTTCTACCCCATCGTGATGAGAATCTCCCGGTCCACCTCATCGTGATGAGAATCCCCCGTTCCCCTAATCCTGATGAGAATCTCAGTTCCACCTCATCCTGATGAGAACCTCCCCGTTCCCCTAATCCTGATGAGAATCTCAGTTCCACCTCATCCTGATGAGAATCTCCCGTTCTCCCTCATCCTGATGAGAATCTCAGTTCCACCTCATCCTGATGAGAATCTCCCGTTCTCCCTCATCCTGATGAGAATCTCAGTTCCACCTCATCCTGATGAGAATCTCCCGTTCTCCCTCATCCTGATGAGAATCTCAGTTCCACCTCATCCTGATGAGAATCTCCCGTTCCCCTAATCCTGATGAGAATCCCCCGTTCTACCTCATCCTGATGAGAATCTCCCGTTCCACCTCATCGTGATGAGAATCCCCCCGTTCCCCTAATCCTGATGAGAATCTCAGTTCCACCTCATCCTGATGAGAATCTCCCGTTCTCCCTCATCCTGATGAGAATCTCAGTTCCACCTCATCCTGATGAGAATCTCCCGTTCTCCCTCATCCTGATGAGAATCTCAGTTCCACCTCATCCTGATGAGAATCTCCCGTTCCCCTAATCCTGATGAGAATCCCCCGTTCTACCTTATCCTGATGAGAATCTCCCGGTCCACCTCATCGTGATGAGAATCCCCCGTTCCCCTAATCCTGATGAGAATCTCAGTTCCACCTCATCCTGATGAGAATCTCCCGTTCTCCCTCATCCTGATGAGAATCTCAGTTCCACCTCATCCTGATGAGAATCTCCCGTTCTCCCTCATCCTGATGAGAATCTCAGTTCTACTTCATCCTGATGAGAATCCCCCGTTCCACCTCATCCTGATGAGAATCTCCCGTTCCACTAATCCTGATGAGAATCTCCTGTTCCACCTCATCCTGATGAGAATCTCCCGTTCTACCTCATCGTGATGAGAATCTCCCGTTCCACTAATCCTGATGAGAATCTCCTGTTCCACCTCATCCTGATGAGAATCTCAGTTCTACCACATCCTGATGAGAATCCCCCGTTCCACCTCATCCTGATGAGAATCTCCCGTTCCACCTTATCCTGATGAGAATCTCCTGTTCCACCTCATCCTGATGAGAATCTCAGTTCTACTTCATCCTGATGAGAATCCCCCGTTCTACCTCATCGTGATGAGAATCTCCCGTTCCACCTCATCATGATGAGAATCTCCCGTTCCACCTCATCCTGATGAGAATCTCCCGTTCCACTAATCCTGATGAGAATCTCCCGTTCCACCTCATCATGATGAGAATCTCCCGTTCCACCTCATCCTGATGAGAATCTCAGTTCTACTTCATCCTGATGAGAATCCCCCGGTCCACCTCATCCTGATGAGAATCTCCCGGTCCCCCTCATCATGATGAGAATCTCCTGTTCCACCTCATCCTGATGAGAATCTCCCGTTCCACCTCATCCGGATGAGAATCTCCCGTTCCACCTCATCATGATGAGAATCTCCCGGTCCACCTGGTCTGGTCTCTGCTGCATTCTGGTCCATCATCTGCTGCTCTGGAGATTTCCTCTTCGTCAGACCTGGTAACCGTACAGATGCTTGTGGTGGAAATCAGTAAACACTCAGAACAACAACCATTAAATCTCATTTCTTTCTCATTCTGATTCTCAGGTTCAACTCCAGCAAGTCGTCTTCATCACGTCCGCCTGACTGGAAGCTGCCATTTGTCTCCCACCAGGTTTTTGTTGATGTGATGAGTAAAGCTGTAAAAAAGAACCATAAAAGAAATAGAAAGTGTGAATCCAGACGCAGAGGTGGGGAGTGTAACCTCTGAGCAGCAGGACTGAGAGGGCTCTGATTGGGGACAACGCTCGCTAACAAGCTGCTAATTTAAAGGCCTGATTGATCAGAGGGTGAATTGGCAGTGAAGGGCAAACCAACCTGTGACAGCGCGCTGAACTCCCCGTCCTCCTGCAGCCACTTGTCACTCACATGCGTTTTAGCAATCAGCACTCATCTGATGCGTCTCATTATCTTTTTTCCTTCATAAATTGGGATTAACACGTAGCACTGAGCTGCATGTGAATGGAGACGCAGCAGCGTAGCAAAGAAAGCTACAAAAACGCAGGATTACACCGGGCTCGTTGCTCTGTAATTTCATTTTAAAAAGAGTCTTACCTTTGTTCTGTGTGCCCAGTTAGGGTGTGCTGGGAGGTTGAGATTAACACACAGAATAGAGTTTGTGACAAAGCCGATTAGCAGTTGAAACAGGGCCAACAAGGCTTTTCTTGTTATAGAGGGTCTGCTTTTTTCTGTCAGGCAAGAGAGCATTTCCATTTCCTGCTCCAATTATATGACAAAGTATGGATTGTGTGGTGTTGTGGTTCTCTGTAATGCTCTGCAGCTGTAACGTGGTTAGTGTGGGAAAACAATTAGAGGGTTGGACAGGTCCTGATGAGACACGAACACATGTTCTGTCCATTTGGAAATTTTAGAAAAATGTGGACGTTTTACCTTCACGGTGAGGGACTGGTGGTTGTCTACTGCCATCTGCTGGAGAGCTGCGCGACTGCAGCTCGCTGTGGTGGAGCTTCACAGTCGTCTTTAACATCACGGGTTGGAATCAGGCGTGGAATGTTGCTTTCAAAGTCCCTGACTTTTTACAAATGGCTGTAAATGCCTTTCCCAGCCGTTCCACACTAGTTTATAGGATTTATTTTGACATCAGGGACATAAAAGTGACCCCTGGAAGACGTGTTGTTGCACTTATAAAATCACTTTTCTAAGCACTGAAACCATCACTGATTCACCCACATTCATCCTGGTAATTATGACAGACGTTTATTAATTGAGGGGATATCTGAACAGTCATAAGCCGACATTCTGTCCCGGGACCGACGATGGGTCTTTGTTTAGTTTCATCTTTTGGTCAAACTAAGCAGGAACTATTCATTTGTTGTGGTCGTGTCCTGTTTATTAATTTTTAATTTAACAGCTGTGTTCTTGGTAATTCTATAGATACTTTGTCAAAACGTACTCGGGGGATTGCTCGCCTCGCTTTTATGTCAGCGAAAAGAATCAAACTTAAAAACGGGAAAACATGTAAATCAGACTGATTTGCATAATAGTGACGTCATCAAAGCCGCCGTCGTAAAAATGTCTGTAAATAAGGACAAATCACCACAAAAAAGATGCTTTGAGCTCACAGGGAGGTCCGACTCGTGTTTGGTAACAAAACACTGGTGAAATGAAGGAGTTTGTGGCAGATAATGCCTTATTTAGAGGCTGCGCGCGGTTGCCGCATCACTTCCATCATATTGGACAGACGCTGATCTGGAGTGGATCTAAATATCTACCGAAGGAATGAACGGATTCATGCTAGAAAATAGGACCAGATTGAAAAAAAAACAAACTTCCACTTTAAGGAAGATAACCTACAGACCGAACCCCCCCCCCCCCCCAATCACAACAAAAACACACACTCAATAAAGTGGACAAAACAACCAAGATTTTATTGCCATTGTGCATGAACTTTGACACTGCAGGTTTGTCGGGGAGTACGATGTGAGCTGATGACTCTGACCTGCCGGTAATGTGCTCTCGTCGCTCTCAGTGCTGGTTTTCTTGATGGCTTTAGCAACAAACGATGTGCCGATCCAGCTTCCATGCTCAAAACCGAAGGAATGCAAGATGAGACACTGTCAAAGAACGGGCAACATCTGGGAGGACGACACCTTTTTCTTTGTTTTTTTTTCTTTTTTTTTCTTTTCTCTTTTGCCGTATTATTGCACACCTAGTTTACCAGTGCCGAGTATATGTGGCTGCTGGGAAAGCTATAACTCTTGGTAAGGTGCTGAAATGTCTTTAGAAACCACAACATTGCATTGAGCCTCTGAAAGCCACATATATACAAAATAGTGATGGAACGTCAACGCAGGGACTCTACAAGCACACCAGATATCAAAAGAAAGGTGGAATATGCTTCACTCTTGCACAGAATACATGATGCTTCGAAGGTTTCGCTGCTCGGTGGCAGCGTCGGCGTGCCTACAACTCTGCAGTAGCAGTGAGAGGATCCAGACCAATCTGCAGCCAATCAGATGTGAGAGACTTCAGGAATGGATCGTCCTTCACCGTTGGGATGCTGAAATCTCAGGAATGCTTTAATGGTTTTTTTTTTTTTTTTTTTTTGGAATATCGGAGCAGTCAGAGTTTCCACGTGGACCTGGATGCAGAGCCGAGATCCGGCTCAGCAAACATTCACTTCACAGTTGCACTTCATTTCTTACAGCGGAGGACTGCATGGTCGCTAACTCAAAGACTTGTTTGGTGGTTTGTGGTGAAAAAATAATTTAAATAAATAAATCAAAATAAAATAAAGCTGCACAACAGGACTATAAAAGATGGAAACTTTATCTAATAAGGATTTAAATGCATCAAAGTTAAATGTGAAGCACTTCGGGACAGTTTCACTCCACCTGAAAGGTTAAATAGATTTAAAATCTGAAGAAAACAAACCAGCTTAAACACGTGACTCATTAGTTTGCCTTCTTGTTGGTTTGACGTGAATTTGTTGGTTTAAACAGCCTGAACAACTTTGGGAACGTGTTTGAGGGGGGACCTTTTTCACTGCTGCACCACTAAACCTGCAGCAGAGCCGCTGCGTTGTTGAGCTGAGAACATGAAGAAACGGGAAGCTGCAGCACGAACATTTAGGACCATTCCCACGACTGCAGGACAGGTTTTCCTCAGCCAATCAGAAAAGGTTATTACTTAGGTTTCTGCCCGTGAACAGCAGGAATTCTTTTAATTGGTGTGATTTACCGTATTATCTGGACTATGAGTCACAATTTTTTTCATAGCCTGGCTGCTCCTGCAACTTTTAATCAGGTGAAACTTAAATATATTAAATACAATTTAACATGTTTTAAATGTTAATTTATAGTAAACATCACCGTCTATCACCACCAGAGGGCGCTCTAGGCTTGTGACAACCAAGGCTGCTACAAGAGCAAAAATCTGAAACTCAGACTTCCTCAGGAGGGGGAGTTCATATCCGAACATCTGGCTGCACCGTCCGTACGGTGGAACAAACCCTCTAAAAACATGTTTATCCTTTTTAATGATGATCAGTGACAGACTTTAGCTTTGGAATCAGAGTGATGGGGAAGTTTTCCCGGCCCATGCCGGCCTAAAACGGATAAGTTCTTGAACACGAGTTTCGATTTTTGGTTGCTGCTGATGTCACCAGAGAGGCTCCAGGACTGAGACCAGGAGCTTGTTGAACTAGCTAGCTTGTTATGCTAACTTAGCCTTCTCAGCCTCCATGTATGTTCTGTGTTACGTTAACATACCAGACAAATGTTCGGCCGGCGTTACATGTGCTGCTGTGTACATGAAGAACTTGTTTTCCCAGATTTGATGCCTGTTCTTCGATTTTCTCAGATGAATTTAAGAAAAAAATGCAACTAACTTTTTTTTTTTCTCTTAATGACGCAGGTTATGGCTGATGCGACATAAGCCCTGTTTCCACTGAGCGGTACGGCTCGGTCTGGTCCAGTACGCTATTGTGTTTCCATTATAAAATGGGCTCAAACAACTGAACGCTTCAGGAGGGGCTACGTGCGTCACACTGGTGGACAGAGAAGCTTCAACGTCCCACGCTGCAGTTAAAATCAGTTACATACACTGCATTGCCAAACTGGTATTTGCTCACCATCCAAATGGTGGAATCAGGTGTTCCATCACTTCCACAGGTGTATAAATGAAGCAGCTCGGCATGCAGACTGTTTCTACAAACGTGTGAAAGAATGTGTCGCTCTCAGGAATCAGTGAATTCCAGCGTGGAACTGTGATAGGATGCCACCTGTGCAACAATCCAGTGGTGAAATTTCCTCCTAAATATTCCACAGTCAGCTGTCAGCTGGATTATAAGAACATGGAAGTGTTTGGGAACGACAGCAACTCAGCCATGAAGTGTTCGTCCACGTAAACTGATGGAGCGGGTCAGTGATGCTGAAGCTCATAGTGAGAAGAGGTGGCCAACTTTCTGCAGAGTCAATCACTACAGACCTCCAACCTTCATGTGGCCTTCAGATCAGATCAAGAACAGTGACAGAGAGCTTCATGGAATGGGTTTCCATGGCGACCAGCTGCATCCATCCATCCATACATCACCAAGTGCAATGCAAAGCATGGATGCAGTGGTGGAAAGCAGCCGCCACTGGACTCTAGAGCAGTGGAGGTTCTCTGGAGGACCAATCACGCTTCTCCATCTGGTGATCTGATGGAGGAGTCTGGGTTTGGTGGTTGCCAGGACAACGGTACTTCTCCGACTGCATTGTGCCAAGTGTAAAGTTTGGTGGAGGGGGGATTATGGTGTGGGGGTGTTCTTCAGGAGCTGGGCTTGGCCCCTTAGTTCCAGTGAAAGGAACTCTGAATGCTTCAGCATACCAAGACATTCTGGACAATTCCATGTCCCAACTTTGTGGGACCAGTTTGGAGCTGGCCCCTTCCTCTTCCAACATGACTGTGCACCAGCGCACAAAGCAGGTCCATGAAGACCTGGATGCAGAGTCTGGTGTGGAGGAACTGGACTGGCCTGCACAGAGTCCTGACCTCATCCCCATAGAACACCTTTGGGATGAATCAGAGCGGAGACTGAGAGCCAGGCCTTCTGGTCCAACATCAGTGTGACCTCACAAATGTGCTTCTGGAAGATGGTCAAAGATTCCCAGAAACACTCCTAAACCTTGTGGACAGCCTTCCCAGAAGATGAAGCTGTTCTAGCTGCAAAGGTGGACCAACGTCATCCTGAACCCGACGGATCAGGAATGATGTTACTGAAGCTCAGATGTGAGTCAGAGCAGGTGAGACAAGGCTTTTGGCAGTATAGTGTATCAGCTGCATCAGTTACTGGTGTAGCATTCAGGTTGGGTACACGGGTTACTGTGTACTACTTAGCTAACATATAAGTGGAACTACATAATAGACATGATAACGTGGCATAAAGTTGCAAACTTTTTTAGATTTACAGCCATCAGGCATGACGCAGGGGGTCAAAAATCAGTGAAGCCAAACCAAATACTTTCATGACGCTGAAACTAACTGGAACTGTTTGCTTTAAACTGAAAACCGGACAGATCTCAGCTCACGGAACGACGTTGGGAAAAGGTCACTCATGATGCGCTAAAGCTGCTGGTGGGGTAATCATGCAGCTTCACGTCAAAAAAATCCCAACTATCCCTTTAAGTTCTTCACGTATCCGTGACCACCAGGTGGTTTCCTCGTATGTGTAACACATGACCACCACTTATTATCTCCTCCCCACGTGTTCATTGTATGTTGTAATAATGCATGACCACGAATAACGTCTTAGTAACGAGTCGCAGCTGGTGATACGGTGGAGATCTGGTTTAAAGGTAGAGTCCGGAGTTCACCCCCTGAAAATAAACGTTAGACTTGTGTGAGTGAAATCCGTCTCAAACCTTTGGGTCTTTACTTTCGTGTGGTGGCGAGTTTGTTTGCAACTCCCTCCCACTCTGTCTGTTATTCACTTTTTCCCTTTGTTTTGTCGTGTTCGTGATGGTTCTGTATATGTCGCCAGCCAATGACTGTCACTTGAACTCTCGGGGGGAAAAAAAAGGTGGACGCAGCGAAGAAAAGTACTCTGCGGTGGAAAGAGCTTTAGATAGTGCATGTTGGAAACCAGGGGTTGGTCTGGCTTTCATTTGCCTCCAAGCTTTGAAGAAGAGGCTGAAGAGCGAGGCGGCCATTAGCCCGAGGGGAGGGGCCTCCATTTGAAGTGTTTACAAGCACGAATGGGGAGGAACGCCGGACTCTACCTTTAAGCCTGGAAGATGAACTTGCAGTGGAAACGCTCGCCTGAATGGGCCGCACCAGTCTAACAAGACCGGACCGGACCGGAGCGCTCAGAGGAAACGGGGCTTTATAGTCCAGGAAATACGGTAGACACAAACGCATGACACCGACACTGTGATACGTCATCAGGTCGTACCGTCCTGCACCGTGTCAAAGTTTAGAGAGGAATCGGCCTCGTGCAGCGGCTGTTCATGGAAACATTTTCCCGGTTTGCACCACAGAATAACTTCCTAAATGTTTCAGGTTGAAATAAACTCGCCGCTGATCTCATTTACAACCCTTACAGGGGTCTGCAACCTCTACAGTCCAAAGGGCCAATTTTGCCTCAACCCAGCTAAATAAAAGTCGTCAAGAGCCGCAAATATTTCTTTTTAAAGACACAACTTATGATGAAATTTGTTGCCATTTTTGAAGAAAAGTTTTATTTTGACTTTTATGTTTTGGGAAACAAAACTACAGAAGAGGATAAGGCCAACGAAGAAAAAGAAATTCTGTGATTAAATCAGAATTCTGACTTTTTCCTAGAACATAAAAAAGGAAAAAAATTGGGGAGATTTTTCTTTTTTTTTTTTAATTTCTGAAAAAGTCTGAATTCTGAAGTTTTTCAGAAATAAAAAAAAAAAACAAAAAGAAAAATCCCCCCATTTTTTAATGTTCTAGATTAAAATCAGAATTCAGACTTTTTCAGAAATGAAAAATAAATAAATAAAAAAAAATCTCCAGACATTTTTTGAAAAAATGTTTTGGACAAAAGTCTGACTTTTTTTTGTCAGAATCAATTTTTCTTCAGTGGCCCGGATCCTCTTCCGCACAAAACCAAACAGACAATAAAACTTTTCTCATCTCAACTAATAAGATGAGAAACAGGGAAGAAAAAAAAATCACCGGTACTTTTACTTGTAAAAATTAAGTGTAATTATTCCAATGAAAAACTAAAAACCTACATTTGTTATCATCTATGTTTTTAAATATTCCTGGGTTCTCCATCATTTTCAGTTGATGTTATTGGGCCATTGTGGACGGTCCAAAGAGCCCCGTGTGGCTCTGCAGCGGCAGGTTGCAGACCCCTGGCTTAACGCCGAATCTATCACAGTGTGAGACTATGTCGCTCCCTTCCGCCCCCCGGTGGATGCCTTTGGCACTACGAGTCTGACATGTCGCACGAATAAGCCGCAGATGCTGATTATTTCATGCTGTTAAAGGGACAAATAAAGACTTCACATGAAAACTATTTTGGATTTGTACCCGGGAGTTCTTGGTTCAGGCGTTGGAGGGGGGAAATTTGTCCCCGAAGCTGCTTCTGAAAGTCACTTTAGATAAAAAAAAGAAATGAAAGTGAATGAATGTTTGCAGAACAGCTGCACCTCCAACCTGCATCCATCTGATCAGCCTTCATGAGACCGCAATGCAGACGTCTGCGCCCCACATCATCATCATCATCATCATCATCAAGTCTCTGCCCGGCACGCTGCGCCGGCACACACACGCGGGCTAAAGCCTCAGTCACAGCGTGTGTGTGTGTGTGTGTGTGTTCTCGGTTCTGACCCGAGCCCCCACCGCCACCGGGCCGGTCTCGGACTGGACTCTGGAGCAGAAGGCGAGCCGGTCTGGGACGGGGAAGGAAACGGTGACGCTGAACCCGTCCTGCTGGGCGAGCGGAGGAGATTATGGACATTCATTCCAGATTACCTGAGATGGACTCTGATTGTTAATACCTGAATCATTTCTTCCTTTTCGCTTTCTTTTGCCCAAATTAGGAGATTTGTTTTTTCCTTGTTGCATTTCTTGGAGAGGGTTCCACATGAGACCTGATAGTGTAAACATAATCCTGGATAGTGCAGCAGTTCTCCTGTCGGGTACATCACACAGTAAAACACAGTTTGGGATTAAACGCGTTTGTCTTCATATAGAGCGATAGCGTGTATATATATGTATGTACATATATATCGTATAAGTTTCGAGCTTATTCGTACTGTGAATGTTGAAACAGAACACAACACATCATTTCATCTACCAGGTTAAACTGCATGCCCCCCCTCCCCCGTCTTCCCTCCTCGGCTCCCTGCAGCTGGGACGTGATGCAGGACGGGACGTTGAGGACAGTCTGGGTGGTGCGGTGGAGATTAGGTTGCTACGTCATGCAGAGACAGAAGGGTGGGGGGGTCAGCACGGAGACGGAGCTCCCCTGCAGGCAGAGGGAGGTGTTGGTGGGACAGTAAAGTTCTGGTGGGTGCTGGCTCCTCCCCCGGCGGGGGCGGGCTCTAGCTGATGGCCGGGCTGTCTGTCTGGGGCGCTGCAGTCTCTGAGGGCGAGCCGGGCTCCTCCGGCGGGGGGTCGTCTGTGCTGGTGCTGGTGGAGACCTGAGCGGGGGCGCCGTAGAGCGAGGCGGCCCCCCGGGGCTCTCCGTCCTCGTCCTCGGAGGCCGGGGTGAGGTGCATGGCGCCGACGGGGCAGAAGGCGGAGCCCGTCGGGATGAAGTTGACCTTGTTCTTGTCGGGGCAGGAGAAGAGGGGGACGGAGGCGGACTGGCGGGAGCTGGGGGGGGACACGCAGCAGAGTGAGCCACACGTTCCTGCAGCAGCAGAGGGTGCAGCGTCAGCGCTCCTTACCTCATCTCCTCGAAGGCTCGGATCTTCTCGCAGCCCTCCGGGGGCTCCCGCTTGAACATGTAGCTGTTGTTGGGTTTGGGCGAGGAGGCGAACTTCGGCAGCGGGGAGCTGCTTCCGCTGTCTGCACACACACACCACCCAGATTAAACACCCCCTCCAACACCTGCTCCTCCTCTCCTGCAGCTCGTCTTTCATGACTAAATAATAATGTGGACCTTCTTCATTCCTTCTCTTCGTTTAAAGGAACAGTTCACCCACAGAATGATGTAACTTCATTTTCCACTTCCCCTCATGCTGAGCAAGACTCTGGAGCACTTTTTTAAAGCAGCTGTATCAGCTTTTCAAATACAGGCATTTATAAGCTAAACATGTTCCATCGCTATAGAAACTAATTTGGTGTAAATATTAGTTTTTTATGCGTCTAATTTCCAACATGGAACTAAGATGGCTGACTGTCCTGAACCGCGGAGCTCTCCACCAATTGCAGCATGTTTTACGCCCATTTCATGACGTCGCCCGGAAGAGACACTGTTTCTGAAGGTAACAGAATTGTTTTTAACACCGGCAGCTCACATGGACGTTACTGGTAAACATTGATGGACAATCGGACTCCGATCGACGGGATAAACGGAGCAGCCTGTTATGGAGCTGTATGCTCCACCCAGAGTCTGACATGGAGTTTGAAGTACACGCAGTACCACAGAAGTACCACAGAAGTACCACAGAGACCCCTGACAAGTAAGTAAATTAGCGAACAAATCACAGGCTAACAGTTAGCATTGAACTGGGAGACGTTTTTACTCATCAGGGTTGTTGTCTGTTCATGAGGCATTTTTATGATGGAACTGCGTCAGGTTTTAGAAATAATCCCAGAGAAAAAAACACTTTACTGCCCGAGATTCATGAAGTTGTCAGGAGTGAAGTTCACACGCGAAGTTGAGGCAAATCAGGCTTTCATGATTGGTGCGACCTCGTTGCGTATACCGGTGTCAGTCAGTCATGTTAAGGAAGCTACAGCTTGGCCTGAATATTCATATATATACTCACATATGCACAAATGAAGAAAAAAATTTCTTAAATGAAGTTTTTTATGAGGAAATAACAGTAAGATGCTGAAAAGCTCTGAAAGTCCATTTTTCATGATACGGCTCCTTTAATATCTCAAATGCAGCCGGCGATCTGGACGACTCCCCCCCCCCCCCCAAATTTCATATAACGGAGTTCACCGGGGTCCGAGCCAAAAAGGTCCATAAAAGTCCACAAAAACTTGTCAATATTCCTCCATACTGCTCGTCCAACGTAATCCAAGTGTCCTGAGTGGGAAGCATCCAGAGTTTACTGGAAACCATCATTTAGTAGATTTTTATAGACTAAACAGTAGAACATCAGTACTACATCAGTACTACATCACATCTCCTGCAAGCACGCCGATGCACGTTCATGAAACTACGGAAGCCGCGACAGACGAGATCGCGCGTTCTCTTTTTCTTTCTTTCTTTGTTTTAAATCAACATCATCCCCCCTTGTGTTTGCTCTGTCGCTCTTAGCACAATGTAAACAGCAAATTTCTTCTTCTATGCTTGCATTATCGGCAGCGTAGGCGCTGAATGCCGTGGCTTCCGTAGTGTCGTAACTCACATGAATGCACAAATAGAAACTACGATGTAGTACTGTTCAGACTATAAGAATCTACTAAATCGGAGCTTCTCAGTCCTGGTCCTCAGGGACCCCCGCCCTGCTGGTTTTCCAGATATTCCGACTTCAACACACCTGACTCAGGGGCCGTTCACACGAGGACGATTGCGGGTAAAAACATCAAATATTTCATCAGAAGTGCCTTTCGTTCACACGGCAACGGCGTTATTCTGGGTTGAAGATGCAAAAATCTGAAGACTCGTTCCAAAGTGGAATTCCTGATGATGTGACGTTGTTGCGCCGTCGTCTGCACGGTTCAAACGCAGAAATGATGGTGGACCCACAGACCTGCTGACGCCGTGCTCACGTCGCATGCACGAGACGTCACACAGTACAGGAAAAACAGCAGCGTCGTTTGGGGAAGTCATTCTACCTCCTCGTCTGTCCTCACAAACATCCTCATCGCCGCCATAGTTGCTTTGATTTTGAAGCGAACAGAGACGAACGATTGTACGCGTGCGCGGGGACACGGTGGAGTTCTGTCACAGCGCCACCTAAAGGCCCGGCGTGCACATCCAATCAAATCCCACACACACTCGCGTCCTCGTATGCACGCAGATTTCTCCATGGTGATGCTCGTGTGAACGCGGATAAAAAGATGAAGACGAGACGCCACTTTTGCGTCTTCTCTTCTGATCGTCGCCGTGTGAACGGAGACTCAGGTGAAAGGCTCGTTAGCAGCTTGCAAAGAAGTTGATGAGCAGTTGAGTTGATCTGAATCAGGTGTGGTGAAGTTGGAAACCTGGAATACATGCAGGGCGGGGGTCCCTGAGGACCAGGATTGAGAAACCCCGTTCTAAATGATGGTTTCCAGTAAATTATGACGCTACCCACTCAGGACACGTGGGTTACGTTGGACGAGCAGTATGGAGAAATATTGACAAGTTTTTGTGGACTTTTTGGACCTTTTTGGTTCAGTCGCTGTGAACTCCTTTATATGAAAGTCGGTGGATAACGAAAACCCCCCCGGATCTCTGGCTGCATTTGCTCCCGAGTCTTGCTCAGCATGAGGATGAGGAGAAGATGAAGGACCATCATTCTGTGGGTGTACTGTTCCTTTAATTAGTCCGAATTAAATAATTCAGAATTAAATTATTCTCATTCGTGTTTACATGGAAAACAGGTTCATCTACTTCCGCGTTAGACCCGGGGGTGGGGAGGGGCTCTGATTGGACCGGTGGGCGTGCCGTATTTACGTCTGGAAGTAGACGGACGTGGTTCCTGCTCGTTTTCCGGCTACAACATGAAAACCACGTAACACCGATTCTCTCTGCACCGTAGTTTTGCTGCAGCAGCTCGACACGAACATGCTTCTTCATTTCCGCCGGCTGCCACGAGTCCAACGCTTGTTTCACGTGCACACCTACAAGCGCCATGACGACAGAACGAGGGAAGGAGCATGCTCAGAACCACAGGACCGAACGTGCAAGCAGAAGAAAGCTTTACATTAGAGGGGGATTACTTCATTCAGAATTGGGAGGAACAAACCAACCACTTAGTTCGGGATTAAGTTTTCTTCGGTATGATCGTTTTCCCGGGAATTACGGGTTTAGCGTCACTCGCCTCTGCTGCAGGAACTTTAACTTTCACCGTGGAGACCAGACAGAGCAGCACAGTTACGAAGCCGTCACAGAAATGTTGCTTCTGGAGCACAAAGAGCAGACTGAAGATGAGGAACAGAACTGCAGAGTGTCGCGAAGCCCCCGATGACTGACGCAGACTTAAACGTGACCTCACAGGACACAGCACTCGTCCGATCGTTCATTCTACGTAAAGTACTGGTGAAAGGAAGGCGCTGTCTGACAGAGGCTGCCCGTCTCTCCCGTTATATGGATGAACACCGACGGGCGACTCAACAAAAAAAGGAGTCAGAGGGATGCAGGAATGTTACTGGGGAGGAAATGCACGAATAAACTCCAAGACATAAGGTCCAGGTTGAAAACAGAGAACGTTCTCCTTTGGGACGTTCTCCAGGTGGAACATGAGAATGGTAACGACCATGTTGAGCGCGGCGGCGGCGGCGGCGTTCCTCACCTTTGTCGCGGTCGTACAGGAGATCCTCTGTGGAGTACGGGCTGCCGTCATGTGATCCTGGCGGGCAGGCCGGGGAGGGGCACGGCGACAGGCTGGAGCAGCTGCTGGACCGCCCGGGGGCCGAGGGGGTCTGGGTGTCCACGCTCCGGGAACTGCTGCTGCGCTGCTGGGGAGGGAACGGGGCCCGACGGCCGTCAGGGACCTCCAGGGACTGCCGGGGGAGACGCAGAGGAGGACAGATCAAGTCACAGACTTCCAGAGAGCGAGGCACAGACCAGGAGAACCAACCTTCAGCTCCTCCTTCTCCCCGTTGTCTCTGATGAAGACCTTCTCCAGCTCATGGTTGATGCCCTCCATGCTGCTGGGCACCCTGGAGATGGAGGGCTTTGGCACCGTGATGTTGGACAGCGGCATCTGGGCCGACTTCGACATGGAAACCTGCTGCACACGCACGAGCAGACAGACGGACAGAACCTCAACTTCTCATCTGGAGATAAAACGTTCCAGCTGATCTCCAGATTCAGCTAAACCACCTGATACCACCCGGTGATGATGTCATGAGTTAGATGTGATCACGGTCTGATGATGTGATGAGTTAGAGGTGATCCTGGTCTGATGATGTCGCCTGTTAGATGTGATCCCAATCTGATGATGTCATAAGTTAAATGTGATCCCGGTCTGATGATGTCATGAGTTAGAGGTGATCCTGGTCTGATGATGTCGCCTGTTAGATGTGATCCCAGTCTGATGATGTCATAAGTTAAATGTGATCCCAGTCTGATGATGTCACCTGTTAGATGTGATCCCGGTCTGATGATGTCATAAGTTAGATGTGATCCCAGTCTGATGATGTCATAAGTTAAATGTGATCCCGGTCTGATGATGTCACCTGTTAGATGTGATCCCGGTCTGATGATGTCATAAGTTAGATGTGATCCCAGTCTGATGATGTCATAAGTTAAATGTGATCCCAGTCTGATGATGTCATAAGTAAGATGTGATCCCAGTCTGATGATGTCATAAGTTAAATGTGATCCCAGTCTGATGATGTCAAAAGTTAAATGTGATCCCAGTCTGATGATGTCACCTGTTAGATGTGATCCCGGTCTGATGATGTCATAAGTTAGATGTGATCCCAGTCTGATGATGACATAAGTTAGATGTGATCCCAGTCTGATGATGTCATGAGTTACATGTGATCCCAGTCTGATGATGTCATAAGTTAGATATGATCCCAGTCTGATGATGTCATAGGTTAAATGTGATCCCAGTCTGATGATGTCATAAGTTAAATGTGATCCCAGTCTGATGATGTCATGAGTTACATGTGATCTCGGTCTGATGATGTCACCTGTTAGATGTGATCCCGGTCTGATGATGTCATGAGTTAGATGTGATCCCAGTCTGATGATGTATTAAGTTAGATGTGATCCCAGTCTGATGATGTCATAAGTTAGATGTGATCCCAGTCTGATGATGTCATGAGTTAGATGTGATCCCTGTCTGATGATGTCACCTGTTAGATGTGATCCCGGTCTGATGATGTCATAAGTTAGATGTGATCCCAGTCTGATGATGTCATGAGTTAGATGTGATCCCTGTCTGATGATGTCATAAGTTAAATATGACATCATCAGACTGGGATCACAAGTTAAATGTGATCCCAGTCTGATGATGTCACCTGTTAAATGTGATCCCAGTCTGATGATGTCATGAGTTAGAGGTGATCACGGTCTGATGATGTCATGAGTTAGAGGTGATCCCAGTCTGATGATGTCATGAGTTACATGTGATCCCGGTCTGATGATGTCACCTGTTAGATGTGATCCCGGTCTGATGATGTCAAAGTTAGATGTGATCCCAGTCTGATGATGTCAAAAGTTAAATGTGATCCCAGTCTGATGATGTCATAAGTTAGATGTGATCCCAGTCTGATGATGTCATAAGTTAAATGTGATCCCAGTCTGATGATGTCATAAGTTAGATGTGATCCCAGTCTGATGATGTCATGAGTTACATGTGATCCTGGTCTGATGATGTCACCTGTTAGATGTGATCCCGGTCTGATGATGTCACCTGTTAGATGTGATCCCGGTCTGATGATGTCATGAGTTAGATGTGATCCCAGTCTGATGATGTCATGAGTTAGATGTGATCCCGGTCTGATGATGTCATGAGTTAGATGTGATCCCGGTGTGATGATGTCATGAGTTAGAGGTGATCCCGGTCTGATGATGTCACCTGTTAGATGTGATTCCGGTCTGATGATGTCATAAGTTAAATGTGATCCCAGTCTGATGATGTCATGAGTTACATGTGATCCCGGTCTGATGATGTCATAAGTCAAATGTGATCCCAGTCTGATGATGTCATGAGTTACATGTGATCCCGGTCTGATGATGTCATAAGTTAGATGGGGTCCTGAATGTAATCCCATAATGTTCTGATGCTGACTGGGATTAAAGGTTGTAGATGCTGACAGGGATTAACGGTTCTGAATGAGTTGTCGGGGTCAGCGGTGATAGGTGAGCTGGTGCTGCTGAGTTTTCGTACCTGAACGTGTGCGGCTGCTGCGTAGCTGTGGTTGGAGGAGCTGGTGGGGGCGGGGTGGGTGATGGTGATGCGCTGCAGGGGGGAGAGTCGGTCCTTGTCTTTAGCGTGGCGGCCGGCTTGTTTGCTGCGCTGAAGCTGCTGCCGGAGCCTCACGATCTGAGGAAGAAAAGGTTTTACACTAAAACTACGTCTTATTCCACGTTTCTCTGCATGTTTCCACGCTTCATTCATGCAGCCAGACTGCAGAGCCACGGGGGTCCAGCAGGTGTCCTCGTTTCCCCCGCAGACAGTGGACTGACACCACCTGTAAGACGCGATCTGAACTCGTCCTCATGCTGAGCTGCTGGAGAATCCACAGAGACGAGGAGCAGCTTTCCACTCTGCACAGCTGCAGTCAGAACATGTCCACACAGGCCCGGCGCTGACCCGAAACAGCAGCAATGTGTCAAAGCTGACACGGGATCTCTGAACCAGTTCCACAGGACGGCCCGGCAAGCTCTCCTTTCCCTCCGAGGCTTTACTCCGTCCAGGCGATGAACACAAACACCCGGTGCTCACATTTCACACTCCTCACTCTGGTGTTCGGTGTAGCTCCCTTACACTGGAGGACTGAAGAAGACCACCGTCCCACACCAGCTCACGTCTAGGACAGTTTTAGTTTAACACAGATTTTTACGAAGTCTGTGACTCTTGCAGGGTCACCATTCACATCTACATCTGTAAGATAACATTCAGTCAGAACTACAGATCTGTTCTATGGAAACGACTCTATCGTTCACTTTTTTTCCCACTGAGGCAACTTGGACATTTCAAAGTAAACCGTCGTCCTCAAAGTTATTCACGCCCTCAGACTGAAGATGGAAAAAAATCAGCCGTCAGTGACAAAACTGACAAAAGTAATAATAAATAAAATCATCACACTGATTCTGAATTGTGGTTTGAAAGAAATATTAAACAAACACATAAAAAATAAAACTTTGCGACAATCAGGTGTTTCTGTAACGTCCAATCAGACGTCTGCACCTGCTGACAGGTATGTTGGTCCATGTTCATGGGAAAGGTGCTGTAATGTATCTGGGACAGTTTGTTTGTTTTTTAAATGATCATTTTTAACCACAATTCAAAAGCAAAATTTATTTCTCTAAATTATAATTTTGTAAATTTTTATTTATTATTCGTTTCTTTAGTTTTTTGTTATTTAAATGACTATTGTTAATTTATCCTTTTTAATTGGAGGGGATGAATCATTTTGGGGACGACTGTATTTCTGACCTGCTGCTGGTTCCACCGACATCATTTACCGTAAAAACATGGAAGACACCTGTTCTCTCTCACAATGTGACTTTTATCGCCACCAGACTTAAAAGTTTTGTTCCAGAAGTGTCTGAAACCAAGTCTGACCCCCCCACAGGAAGCAGCGTTCGCCTCCTTCGTCCCTCTTTTAAACTCGCTGCATCTTCAACCGCTTCTAACATCCAGAAACAGACGTTATCATTTCCCTTCCGTGCAGCTGCACCTCTCCTCTTCCTCCTCTTCCTCCTCCTCCTCCTCCTCTGCAGCTGTAACTCAGTAACGTGGATGATGACCGTGCCGTCATCTGCCCAGATCGTATCGTTTCCTTTCACTGCAGGAGGCGGAGCACAGCCAGCTGGGACCGGGCTCTCCATGAAGCCCAGAGGCTCCGGCCATTTCAGGAAGAGGAAGCGTTATCAGCCACGTCCGTACTGCAGCGGAGAATCAGCTGGAGGATGCTGACAGTGTCCTTTATGAGCCCCCGGCATCATGAGGACGCATGTCCCACGTCCTCCAGCATGAGGGTGCAGAATCAGGCTGCGTTCATAAAAACCAAAACGACACAAAAACCGGATCAAAGGTCACGGGGACGTGCTGCAGAGACCTGGATTCATGATGGACCACGTGTAGGGACCGGGGATGGACCGATACATCGGCCGGCCGATATTTCAGGCCGATATTTGCGTTTTTTTGCTAGTATCGGCCGATACGTCGGGCGCGTTGGCCGATACGCGCCCTTCAGCATAATTTACAGACAGGCATCTATACAGGCAGCAGTGCCCTGCACGGGCCTAATATCTGAGCCCCCGCCCGGCCCGACCGACAGATTTTCAAAGTTCTCAGGCCCGAACCCGAATAAAGCCTGAAACCAGGCTGTCATTAAAACATGTTCATCGGGATCTTGGCGTGACATTTTCATTATTTATATATTTTTTATCAAAATAAAATGAATGAATCGATTTAACTTAATGACTGCATTATGTTATTAATGAGAATTGGTGCGTATGGGTGCAGTTACAGGTACACCTTCGATCTTATCTGAGAACTTTTATGGCACAAGTTCTCAGATATATTTCGTTTCCTTTCACATTAGTTTGTAAAGTGAAAATGTGTTACGTGTTACAGTAAACACGTAACTCAGATTTACAGGATTACGATCATAAAAGATTAAATTCCTGCTGAATCTGCATTTCCCATAAGCCTTTGTGGTTTAAATGTGTTGAACTTTAAAAAAGCCCCTCCCCTTCTGCTCTTCGTGCATGCTAAAGCTGAAACAACTTAATAAATTTACTTTGAGTGAAAGTAAAAAAAAAGTCAGATTAGTGTTTGTTTAGGTTGATTTGACTTAAAAAATAAGATTCCATCATCAAACCAATATAATTACATCAGATCAATGAAAACTTCTTTCATATCAATGAAGCTCAAATATTCTTTTTGGTGTATACGGTGAAACTGTGATATTTTATCTTAAGGTTATCATACTGCCAGGCTGGGTTACGGTTCCTGATCCGAACAACTTCCTCCATCTCTGATTATATATAAATAATAAAGGGACTAGGAACAGATGACATAACTGCAAGGTCACTCATAATGATGATAAAGAAGGCTGGATAACCGTCCCGTGGTCCATGATGGAAAACCCCGACTGAGACCCCCTGACTGCTAACCTGGGGCCACTGACTGCAAGACTGCCCGGGGCTTTTATTTTGAAATCTACCTGCTTCCGTGTCTGATTTTCGACCTTTTTGCTGAGAGCTTGACGCCTTCTGGGAGCGTGCTCCGTGAAAAGACGGCGTAACGACACGCTTCTGACTTCTGGAGTGAAAAACTGGTGACTAAAACGGCCGTGTTCAGCTCCGGAGGCGGCGCTGCACACGGAACCGGTGTTCGCCGCAAAAAAATTATTAAAAGAACAAAAACATACAATAAAAAAATGGCACATTTATTGGTTGCACATGTGCGAGTAGATATGAAATTCCCCTCCGTCTCTCATTTTAGTCACAAACTGCGACCATTTGGTTGCGTCTGGAGCCCTGAGCTGCTCTCCTGGATGTTTGTGGTACTCGTGGGGACGATCAGCCCTGTGGGGGTAAAAAGGAGCCTGCAGATTGAATGTGTTGGTGAGTCTGGTGGCGTCGTACCTCTTTGAGCTGGTCAGTGCTGCTCCAGGATGCAGAGCGCCGGTGTGAGCTCCTCTGGTATCCACTTCTGTCACTCCAACATCCAGGAGTCTGGAAGGAACATGAGAAAAACATCAGGAACTTTGATCATGTCAGCCCACAGCTTCTACGGAACGGCTCCCGTTACATGATGCTTCCTTTATGCTGATGAGTTCCTTAAAGGAAAACGTTCTTTTTTTCAACCTGGACCTTGTTTCTACGAATAGATATGTGCATTTACTCACTGGTTAAATTTCTGCATCACTTTGACTCCTTTAGAGGACATTACGTTGAGGCGCCTTCAGCATGCATCCATATAATGGGAGAGACGTTCTTTCCTTCATTCTACTTAAAGGGGAAGTTCGTTTTTTTCAACCTGGATCTATTTTCTAGCATGAAATATGTTCATTTCCTCACCCAGACAGCTTTGGTGTAACCTGAAGTCCTTCAGGAGATATTTAGATCCACTCCAGATCAGCGTATGCCTGAAATAATGGCAGTGATGCGGCAGCCGCGTGCAGCCTCTAAATAATCATTATCTGCCACAAACTCCTTCATTTCACCAATGTTTGGTTACCAAACATTATAAATAATCACAATATAACTAATTTTATATGATGATATACATACGATATAGCTTTTTTGTGTGTGTGTGTGTGTGGGGGGGGGGGGGTCAATTCAATAAATATATAATTTGTATTTAAACTGCAGTATGGAAATGCAGTTTCAAATCATATTAGGGATGAAACAATCCAATTATTCGATTAGAAAAGATGAGCGATTAATATTTTAGTGATGGATGCTCATTGCTTCCGGTCTGTAGAAACTGCTTCCGGTTCGGATAGACAAGCGCTCCTGCGTACATCACGTGCGCTACGTGCTACATCGTGTTCCCGGCGTGAGCAGCTTCTCTGGCAGAGCTCAGGTTGCTGCTGCAGCGCAAGTTATAAAGAAGCGGAGGATGAAGAATTTCAACCAACTAACTACTGTAACTACCACACGTACTCAGCACAATACTTACAAAGACTTCAGTTTTCCGTTTCTCTGATAACTCGCTCACATAACTGAGCATACGTTTTAACAAAGAGCTTTTCAAGAAGATGTGTCACACTGATTAGATCTGAAATCCAAACATTTTAACTGTTTCTTTTCAGCATAAAATAATTGACTTTTAGTAACTATCAACTTATTTATTCCCTTTTTAAAGTAAATAATTCACACCATGAACTAATTATGTTTCTTTTACCAAAAGGCATAACAGTAGTCGTAGGCACTTAGGTGTTTTTTAAATGCTTTTTTAATTACATGATGTTTATTGCTCTGCTTTAACTGTTCAATACAGTTCTGATCAGTGTGTTTAGTTTTGATTTCACCCTTTTGGCATGAATGTTTAAAATCAGCCAATATTAATGCAGTATGAACAGTAATGTTTAATGTAGACACAGAATCATCTTACCAATGTGAACATGCATCAAAGCATTAATTCAAGGCTCAGGTAAAATATTGAGATATATATTGTCTATCGTGACATGCCATAAAATATCAGGATATTACTCAAATTCAATATCGCCCAGCCCTGCTTCTGGTCTGTATTAACGATTTCCAGACACTCCCTACCAGTGGGGGGCAGTAATGCACCTACTGGTTGCATATTAACCACAGTCTTTGGTGCCAATTTGGACTCATTATTACTCCACTGCATCTCTGTCAGATCTTTAAAAACATAGAGCATTCTGATTAATCAATTAATCGATCGATTACAGGGGTAGATTAATTAACTATTAAAATAATCCCCAGCTGCAGCTCTAAATCATATACTGAACAAATGAAGGTAGTAGGTAGTAGGCATGTGCTGGTATGAAATCCTGCCGGTATGATGACCTTGAGCTAAAATATCACGGTTTCACCGTGTACCGTGGTATCACGATTACGCTCTTAAATATTGTTTTAAGTGTATGGGTAAATAAAAACTACTTATTTTGGTTGAACGACGCCCTTTATTGGAACATCTGTACTTCTTCCTTTGATGTTTAATGGCGTTTGTGAGTGACGTGAATTTGCTGCCACCAACTGGGAGCAGTGTCCGAATTTACCTTTTTGATTCACCTCATTTATTACCGGCCAAAATATCGAACTATTTTACACGAAAGCAGTTTGACAGTGACGTGGTTTTGCTGCCGGGAGCAGCTGAACAGAATCAGATCTACTGGACGTGGTTTGGGGGAATCATTTTAATGCTCTGAGCTTTAAGAAAGGCCGCACGTCAACATTATTGATCAAACTGGAACAACAGGCCGTTGGATCTGAGCAGATGGCGGTGAAAACTCCGCCCGCCCGACTCGCTCCTCACTCGCCCGGGCAGTAAATGGAGCGGACCCAGTCGTAGTGCAGTCTCGGCTGTAAATCTGCAGGTTTCTTCTGGAAGCCTCCTGCTAACAATCTCCACGTGTCCGTGCTACTTAACCAGCCTGAGCTAAACGCTAGCTGTTAGTAAACGGGAGTAACCTAGCGGGGGGGTCTTCTCATGTCACGAGTGCGCGTTTGTGTCTGTGTTCATGCTCGTCGCTCATACAGGCAGACAGCAGAGCAACACGAAGCAGAAATCCACCATTGAAATGAAAATAATTTAATAGAAACATTTACTCGTTATGTGGTGGGTAGACCTCTGAGATTTACTCACCAAGCGGAACATTTAGTCGCATTTGGCGCCTGGAGTGTTAATTTCAGACCCTGACTGGGAGTGCGTGTCAGACAGGCGGCGGACACCTGACATGTACTCGCTCCCTGTTTTATAAGACAGAAGGTATAAAGGTATGATGGAAAATGTAATGGTTTTCATACCGCTGCATTTTTATACCGTGAGATACCCTGAAACCGGAAACCGGCACATCCCTACTGGGAACTAAATGTTTCTTCTATTTCATTTTCTAAGCAGGATGTGTTGGTCATGTGTCATGTGTTTCACGCGTCGCCCTGCGTCGCCGTTTTCATACTTCTGCGTTTCGATGGTTCATATATCAGTTTGTCCACCAGGGGGCAGCGCTGAGTTCAGAGTTAATTTCCCTGTTTTGATGCGAGTTACACCGCTTGGTGTCAGTAACGTAGATATGAGTGCATGCTCGGACACTCACACAGCCTCTCCTCCAAAGCTCCATGCCTGCAGATGCTCTCTGTTTGTTTGGCGTCTTCTCTCTCAGCTGCTTTTATTGGGCTGTTTAGAATCGACGGTTTTTGTTCCGGTTCCTGTTCTTCTTCTCTGGTTTGTTCCTGCATATCAGCTCAACACTGACCCGCGGTTTCCGCTGGTATTGCTCCATCTTTGGTGTCGAGTGACGGACCAACAAGCCCCTCGAAAACTCACCAAATCACGTACGTTACTGACGCAGAGGACGGACAAAACTGTCCGTCCGTCTGCGTATCGTCTTCTGCGTCGAGCAGAAATGGGCCTGTAATCTGATTAAACCCGTCTGAATGGTCCGCCACATCTCCCCCCATGTTTGTTTGCAGCGTGCATGTGCATGTGGTGCATCCTGATTGAACACTGCAGTAAAGCGCTGATCGCTGTATAAACAAGAGCTTCATATGAAACAATAGAGATTTTCTATCGTCCAGACGATATATATCATTATTAGTGTTGTAGTACTCCAGATCTTTTTTTAGGGTCTCGGTCTCGTCTTGGTATCGACTGCATTTTCTCTCGGTCTCGGCAGTCTTGGGATTTTAGAACGAGACCGGTCGAGACCATTGCTGATCGGCTTTTTGGTCCATAACTGAGCTGCTGATGAGAGTGGAAAAGGAGCCTCTTAAAACCAGCTGATAAGTTAAAAACGTTGGTAGTGTTGCGTCTCCTGCAGCTGCAGCGTGACTGACTGATGCACCTCCTGCGCCCAGAGAGGCGCGAGCTGAGAGGAGGAGAGCGGCTGTGTGAACTTGTTAGCATGGCTGTAGCTACCACTGAGGACACAGAGGTCTGGACCAGGACCTCAGCATTTATAATAAAATTAACCAAACCATGAAGCTCTAAAGCATTTACCTGAGAAGACGATTTCTGTGCGGACTTCATTATTATCATTAACATGAACACAGTAAAAACTAACTAAACTAACTACACTACTCACAAAAAGTTAGGGATATTCAACTTTCGGTTATAATTTAAGGAAAATGTCAAATGTTCACACCTTCTTGATATGATATCATGAACGTTGGACATTTAACTGGAATTATGATGTGGTAATTCCTCCATCTCAAACAACTTACTGAAAGAAAAGCTAACAACAATTGTGGCTAAACCGAATATCCCGAACTTTTTGTGAGTAGTGTAAATCGTACGAATAGGTTTGAACTACTACTTCTTCCGCCTGCCAAGGCTTGACAGTGCGCCGCAGCAGCTGGCGGCTGTCACTGATCAGTGATCAGTCATCCACACAGCAGATCCCCGACATTTTTTCAGCCTTTAAGTATGCAGAGTAATTATATTTACACAGAGATCATTAAGAGAGTTCATATTTACTGAACCAACTCCTTGATTGCACATTTCTGATTGGGTCTACGTGGTTCTCACTTCTTGCAGCATGCGTGTGTACTTCAGGTTCGCTGTAAATCTGAATTTTGTCTGATTGTAAGCTTTTTAGTAGTGATTATATCATTTTATGTTTGTGCAAACTGTCTCATTACTAAACAAAATATGTTGTTTCTAAAACTTTTCAACATTGTGAGTGTGATGCTGATGATGATGATGACACTGCATGAATTTCAGATGATATGCAGTACTTATATGTGTATAGTAGTACTTATACTCTTGTCATTAGTTCTGAAACAGACACTGAGATTAAAAAGAGAAAAAATGAGAGAAAAATCAGATAAACTACAGTCCGAGAGATTTCTGCCAACTTGTCTGTAATTAAATTTATTAGTTTACAGTTTATTTAAGTCATAGTGCTGCTTTCAAAACAACGGAATGTGTGTCTGCGTCACGAGACATGCTGAGTCTCTGATTGGTTAATGCCCCGCGTCAAAGCAGCAAAAGCTCAGATTCCAACTGTGGCGTTGGCGGCCCGACGCGCAGCTTCGCCCGACGCCCTGAACGCCCGTTTACAGAGACTTTGCATGTAAACCTGCCGCGATCGGTCTGAACGCAGCATTAGAGGCGGTTCTGGTGAGTCTGAGTGAACCGTCGCCTCAGTCACCGTTCTTCCTCATGCTGGGGCTCAGTTTGAACTTCAGCATGTCTGCATGACCAGATGTGCTGAGGTGCGTCGTGATTGGATGATTAACCAGCAGATGAGCAGGTGGACAGTGCGAGTATGAAGCACCTCGCAGTTGTAACAGGTGTTTTTGGTCATGTGGAACAAAGCCAAAATCTGCAGACTGCTTACCTGTGTGGATTTATCTTTCATACAAGATGTGTGATCCACATGGGGGTCACGGGGCCACTGGCCGGAAAGGTAGGGCCCACTGATAGTGCCCAGAGAAGAAGACCGCAGTATGACCCCGGAGCTCCGGAGCCGCGGGTTCTGAACTGCACGGATAAAAACAAGCCAGAAAAGCAGCGTCAGAGTCAAGTCAGGACAGAGCGCGAGGACCACTGAAGAAACAAACAATGTGGATTCATAGAAAAGTCAGAATTCTCACTTTTTCCACAACCTCAAAAAATAAAACACGATAATAGATAAAATGCAGAGTTCAATATTAAGGTTTTTTTTTAGCATCAGCTGATGTTATAATTCAAATGCAGTTTTCAGTACAAAGCTGTTCAGGCTTGGCCAATCAGAAACTGACACCAGAAGATGTCACAACATCAAACCTTAGCTGAGACTGTTTTTTTACTGAACTTGTTGGGTTGCGTTCATCAAACATTCGTCCAACAGGCCCTTCCGGTACATTTTCATAAAGCATCATGTTTCTGATGCCGACTGCTGCTGTGTGTTCACTCATGCCGCCTCTGGGTTACTGTTCCTGTAGGAATCCATCTGCTTTGGCCTCCGCTCCAACAATAGTATCCTATTAAACACGGCAGAAAGCTGGGCCACTAGCTCCAAATCCACAGGATTACAGGTGCACTCCTGGGACTAAATTAGACTTGGCCGGAATATTCTAACTGCCTTAAGTAGCTCAACAAGGTAAAAAGGCTTGTATCCCTGGAAGAATCTCTTTTCCCTCCATCTTCCCTCCATCATTAGAAGAGCTCTGAGACACGAGTTCTGGCAAATGAAGCAAAGACAGAGCAGCCTGCTCTCAACAGGAAACCGTGTCATTAACACAGCGAATGTGGTGTAAACCGAAGTGATCATTACCACAGATACGTGGAGCAGAATGCATGCTCGGCTTCAGCTGATCTGAGTTTGAGCTCATTTAGAAGAGGGACAATACATACAGTGAGTACGGAAAGTATTCAGACCCCTTTAAACTCTTCACGTTCTGCTTCATTGCAGCCATTTGCTAAAATAAAAACAGTTCATTTTATTTCTCATTAATGTCACTCAGCACCTCATCTAGACAGAAAAAAAACCAGAATGTAGAAATTTTTGCAAATTTATTAAAAAGGAAAAACTGAAATATGACATGGTGATAAGTATTGAGTACTTTGCTCAGTACTGAGTAGAAGTACTTCTGAGCTGGTACAGCCATGAGTCTTCTTGGGAATGATGCAACAATGTTCCACACCTGGATTTGGGATCTTCTGGTTCTTCTTGCAGATCCTCTCCAGTTCTGTCAGGTTGGATGGTGAACGGTGGTGTTCAGCCATTTTCAGGTCTCTCAGAGATGCTCAGTTGGGTTTAAGTCAGGGTTCTGGCTGGGCCGGTCCAGAATGGTCCAGAGTGGTTCTGATCCACTCCTTTGTTATTTCAGCTGTGTGTGAGGGTCATTGTCTTGTTGGAAGGTGAACCTTCGGCCCAGTCTGAGCTCCTGAACTCTCGAAGAGCTGAAAAACACCCCCATAGCATGATGCTGCCACCACCGTGCTTCACTGTTGGGATGGTATTGGGCAGGTGATGAGCAGTGCCTGGTTTTCTCCACACATACCGCTTAGAATTAACTCCAAAAAGTTCAATCTTGGTCTCATCAGACCAGAGAATCTTATTTCTCTCAGTCTGGGAGTCCTTCATGTGTTTTTGGCAAACTCTATGCGGGCTTTCATATGTCTGCACTGAGGAGAGGCTTCCATCGGGCCGCTCTGCCATAAAGCCCCGACTGGTGGAGGCTGCAGTGATACTGACTTTGTGGAACTTTCTCCATCTCCCTACTGCATCTCTGGAGCTCAGCCACAGTGATCTTTGGCTTCTTCTTTACTCTCTCACCAAGGCTCTTCTCCCACCATTGCTCAGTTTGGCTGGACGGCCGGGTCTAGGAAGAGTTCTGGTCGTCCCAAACTTCTTCCATGTAAGGACTATGGAGGCCACCGTGCTCTTAGGAACCTTTAGTGCTGCAGAAACTCTTTGTAACTTTGTCCAGATCTGTGTCTCACCACCATTCTGTCTCTGAGCTCCTTGGACAGCTCCTTCCACCTCATGATCCTCATTTGCTCTGACATGCACTGTGAGCTGGAAGCTCTTATATAGACAGGTGTGTGTCTTTCCTAATCACGTCCAATCAGTTTAATTAAACACAGCTGGACTCCAATGAAGGAGTAGAACCATCTCAAGGAGGATCAGAAGAAACGGACAGAATATGAGTTAAATATGAGTCACTGCAAAGGCTCTGAATACTTATGACCATGTAATATTTCAGTTTTCTTTTTTTTTTTTTTAAATTTGCAACAATTTCTACATTTCTGTTTTTTCTGTGAAGATGGGGTGCTGAGTGACATTAATGAGAAATAAAATTAACTTTTTTAATTTCAGCAAGTGGCTGCAATGAAACAAAGAGTGAAAAGTTTAAAAGGGGTCTCAATACATGCCGTACCCACTGTATTAGTGAACATATATAGTCGTCCTCAAAATGATTCATGAATGAAAAAATAATTTATTCATCCAAGAAGGGAAATTCAACATTGTAAAAAGCTCACTATTCATTTCTGAAGTGAAGTTTGCCTTTTTAACACGGGATGTTCTGTTTGGATCCAGCCTCTCGTGGATAAAGAGAAAACTACAATGTAAGTTCACTTCCGGGTTCCACTTTTCTCCAGTGGAGTTTGCCATTTGCTCTTCTTCTGTCAGTTTCTGTCAGACTAGATGTTGCAGGTGCATTACTGCCCCCTACAGGTGACCCACGAGACAACTTAGCTCTTAAACGGGAAATCTCGCGAGATCTCGTGGCACGTGATCTCGTTGCACGTGATCTCGTCACACCCCTAATAATAATAATGTTTTATTATTTATCATCAATTATTCAATATTATTATTATTATTATTATTATTATTAATCACTATTATTACTATGTTGCCATTAAAATAATTTATTAAATAGGAACGCTATATATGACTGAATAATTAATAAATGTAATGAATGTATTTAATATCATTAATTACATCAGTCTTTGAAAAAAATTGTAAAATGGGACAAGTGTAAAGTTCATTGGCTGTTTTTTTTTTCCTTGAAGTTTTAATAATATATTTGTAAAAAAAAAAAAGTTCCTTGATAGTCATCACCATGACAACGAGATTCATCACCAAGTTCCATGATGATGCTTGAAAGGAATTGTAGAATTCTAGCCACGCCCACAGGCCTTTCTTTGTAGACTGTCTTTTATGTCTTTTATGGGTCATTTCCAGTTCCGATCTCAACCAAGCGACAGCCAGAAGTAATTGTTGTGAATTTCCACCGTTATTTTTGGAGAAAGTCGACAGAATATCACCGAACTGAACGTCACTGATAGCAGCACGTTTCAAGACCTACAAGATGGATTTGTGCGAGAACTTTGAGCTGCAGGACCTGAGTTTGAGGGAGTTCATGAACAGTAGAAAAACTTTCTACTTTCAGCTGAAAGAGATTCGGCCCATTTTACATCAAGTGGCCACATCTCTGAGCACCCGAGATAGCTCAGGTATGGCTCACACTGATCTCACACCTGACAACATCAGAATCACGGAGCATTTTTGGCAAACTTTAAATACCAACGTCACAGACTGCAGCTCTGCCATGTCTGTAAAGCAGGACTCACACATGTGGTCCTTGTGCTACAGAGCCCCAGAGATCATTCTGGGTCTCCCCTGGACGGAGACCACAGACGTTTGGTCTCTGGGATGCGTGGCAGTCGAGATGTTTCAGGGATTTGCCATTTATCTCGCGAGCTCCGAGTACGAAGTTATCTGGAGCATCACTGAGATTATTGGCCAGCTTCCAGAGCATCTTCTCAGCGCTGGACCCAGAACAAACAAATTCTTCCAAAGGAACTGGCCGGACCAGTGGAGATTCATGTCTCCTGCAGAGTACGGGACCACCCCATTGGTCAATGACTCTTTAAGATCTCTGGATGAGATTAAAAGTTCCAGCCGACCAGGTATCTGTCAGATGCCGAGGCAGTGCAGACCGACCTGGAGAGCTTTGTAGATCTCATCAAACAAATGCTCCACCCAGATCCTGAGGAAAGACTCACGCCGAGCCAGGTGTTGCAGCACCCCTTTTCTCACTATGCAGCACCTGATGGGACTCTCAGAGTCGAACTCATATGTCCAATCCTGCTTGGATTGGATGGACTTCTGCTATCCTCAGAGTTTAGGCTCACATCAGGATGAGACAGTCTTCATCTTTGAGCACGCTCCTGAAGATGAACCAACTCAGGAGACATCTGAGGAAGAGCAACCATCCCAAGAACCATCTGAACCAGATGACCCATCCAACCAAGAACCATCTGAACCAGATGACCCATCCAACCAAGAACCATCTGAACCAGATGACCCATCCAACCAAGAACCATCTGAACCAGATGACCAATCCAACCAAGAACCATCTGACCCATCAAACCAAGAACCATCTGAACCAGATGACGCATCCAACCAAGAACCATCTGAACCAGATGACCCATCCAACCAAGAACCATCTGAACCATCTGAACAAGACCATCCATCAAACAGAAAACCTGTCCTGAAAAGAAAGGGGGTGGATGAAGACGAATTGGAGAACACAAGCCTTGATAGCACCTCCCCAAAGAGAAAGAGGGCAAGGATTTTCTTCAACGCTGAAAATGACACAAAACCTTGTGAGCCATCTGATGAAGACCACCCAATCCAGCAGCCTTCTGAACAAGACCAGCCATCAAAGCAAAGGTCACCATCGGGTGAAACAAGAAGCCTTACCTCCACTCCTGAACCTCCCCAGTCAGTGTCAGTTAACGAATGTCGCAGCAACAGGAGAGTTGTACTGAAAAGGTGGTGGATGCACGAAAAGAGATGTCCTGATACCCCCACAGCAATAAAGACCGTTTTTAACCCTGAAGATGACACAAAACCTTTGAAGTCATCTGATGAATGCCGGCCGATCCAGCAGCCGTTAGACGGAACAGGCAGACGTATCTCCACTCCTGAACCTCCCCAGTCAGTGTCCGTCAGTGACTGTGGTACCAGGAGGATTGTACTGAAGAGAAAGTGGATGGACAAAGACAAGCTGGACAACAGAAGCCCTGATAACACCTCCACAACCACGAAGAGGGCTAAGACTGGTGAACAAAGACCTCTGCTAGAAAGGACCGTTAATGACGCGGTCACAGTCAACAACATAAGTCCAAAAAGACAAAGAACCACAGAGAAAGATGCTGAAGACAAAGCTCTCTGGAAGGAGCAGGCCTGGAGATCTCAGCGTGACAGCAGGTCCTCACAAACTAGGAAGGTAAAACCCGCCACAAAGATCTGGCTCATTGGATCCAGTTACATCAGACGAGGAGAAGAAGCAGCCCGTCAGGAGTTCGGGGAAAACCTCGGCCTCAATGCCAAAGTGGAATGGTTTGGTAAAGGAGGCATGGGCTGGAGCGGCGTCCTTCCACGCTTTTACTCAGAGATGTCCTCTCAGAGTCCCCGGACATTTTGGTCGTCCACGCTGGAGGCAACGACCTGGGACTCACATCTGCAGCAGAGCTCACAGCAGCCATGCAAAGAGACCTGATGCAGCTTCACAGAGAGTTTCCACACATGAAAATCCTGCTTTCCAGCATCAACGAGCGTCAGGCGTGGAGGTACGGACCAATCAAGAGAATCAATGACGACAGAAAGTTCGTTAACGCAAGGATGAGGAAGGCTGCCAAGGGCTTCGGAGGTGTGATTATCGAACATCCCTTCCTCAGACATTACAATGACACACTGTACCTGCCAGACGGAGTGCACTTCACGAGAAAAGGGAACCACGTCTTTAATAGCAGCATTCGTGCCGCCGTCATAGAAGCTCTGAAGCAAACGTCTCTGTGAGACCACTCCAGGTGTCCTCAGAGACACTGACTGGACACAAGTCATCTACTGTAAAAACTTTGGTTGGAAATATTTTTTTCTTAGTTTCACTTTGTTTAAACCTTTATTATTGTTATTATTATCATTATTTTATTAGCTTTGTTGTTATATTATTTTTAGCATTATTAGCATCTTATTAACCAAATCACTTTGGTTGAAAATAGTTTTCTTCTTAGTTTCACTTTGTTTAAACCTTTATTATTGTTATTATTAGTACTATTATCTTATTAGATTTATTGTTATGTTATTATCAGCATTATTAGCATATTATTATTGCTATTTTGTTATTACCATTAATATCAGTATTAGCTTTTGTATTTACTTTGGTTGGAAATAGTTATTTTTTTCTTCGTTTCACTTTGTTTAAGCCTTTATTATTATTATTATTAGTATTATTATTATTATTATTATTGTTACTACCGTTATTATCAGCATTTTTAGTATTACTATTATTGTTATTACCGTTATTATTATTATAAGTTCTACACTGCCTGGCCAAAAAAAAACTGCCACCTGGATTTAACTAAGCAAATAGGTACGAGCCTCCTATTGGATAATTACTGCATGGGCGATTATCTTTCAGCTGGCAACAAGTTATTTAACTCCAACTGGTGCAATGACTTGCTTCTCATTTCCTAAACAACCATGTGGAAAGACACATCCGTGGTCGTAGAAAAGATGTTAGTCTGTCTGAGAAGGGTCAAATCATTGGCATCAAACAGAGAAAACATCTAAGGAGATGCAGAAACTACTAAAACTGGGTTCAGAACATTATGAAAAACTGGAAGGATCGTGGGGACCCGTCATCTTCAAGGAAGAAATGTGGCCGGAAAAAAATCCTGAATGGTCGTGATCGGCGATCACTTAAACGTGTGGTGAGATCAAATCGAAGAAAAACAACAGTAGAACTCAGGGCTATGTTTAATACTGAAAGTAAGAGCATTTCCACACGAACAATGCGAAGGGAACTCAAGGGATTGGGACTGAACAGCTGTGTAGCCGTAAGAAAACCACTAATCAGTGAGAATAACCGGAAAAAAAGGCTTCAATTTGCTAGGGAGCATAAAGATTGGACTGTGGAGCAATGGAAGAAGGTCATGTGGTCTGATGAGTCCAGATTTACCCTGTTCCAGAGTGATGGGAGAATCAGGGGTAAGAAGAGAGGCAGATGAAGTGATGCAGCATCATGCCTAGTGCTACTGTATGAGCCTGTGGGGGCAGTGTGATGATCTGGGGTTGCTGCAGTTGCTCAGGTCCAGGTTCAGCAACAGTATGAGCTCAGATAATGAGGTCAGCTGATACCTGAATATACTGAATGAGCAGGTTATTCCATCAATGGATGTTTCTTTCCTGATGGCACAGACATATTCCAAGATGACAATGCCAGGATTCATCGGGCTCAGATTGTGAAAGATGGTTCAGGGATCATCAGACATCATTTTCACACATGGATTGGCCCCCACAGAGTCCAGACCTGAACCCCATTGAGAATCTTTGGGATGTGCTAGAGAGGGCTTTGTGCAGCGGTCAGACTCTACCATCATCAATGCAAGATCTTGGTGAAAAATTAATGCAACACTGGATGGAAATAAATCTTTTGACTTTGCAGAAGCTTATTGAAACAATGCCACAGCGAATGCCGTAATCAAAGCTAAAGGCGGTCCAACAAAGTATCAGAGTCAATGACATTTTTTTTTTTTTTTTGGTGGCGACTTTTTTTTTGTCCAGGCAGTGTAGTTTCAGCATTATTTTCTTTACCACTTCATGTACAGTAAAAATATTTTTTTTAAAAAACAAACAAAAAACAAAACAAAAAACAAAAAACAAAAAACAAAAAAACAAACAAAAACAAAAAAAACACACACTTGTAAGGGTTTCGTTTCCTGCATTAAGCCGACATTGCAAAATTGTTAGTTCAAAGTCTTAGATTATGATATTACAGAAAACAACTAAGTCTCCAAATGCTGAAACAAATATGTCGTTCTTGATGCAGGTTTTGCTTTGCCTTGTCATGTCTTACAAAAAAAGCTCAAGGCACTGGTATGGTACTCTCAGCAATGGGACGGGGTTCAATTCCCCGCGGTGCCCTGCTTAAAGCACGCGACATTGACATGGAATGTAAGAATATTAAAGGCGCTGTACCTGATTTTGCACATTTCCGAACCATTAGCGAGGTGAGCAGTGCAGTTTGAACCGTAAGCCCCGCCCCTAACTGTTCCTCCCAGTGAGAAACGCTCTTACTCTCCCTCCCACTCCACATGCATGAAAGAACGTGCACGTTTCATACTCGTGCACGAGCAAACTCTCCAGAGGAAACTCGCATCTTCCGAAGAATTTCTTGTTCTGGTTGCAGTAAACGGCTGCGAATCAGCTAAATGATTCATAAACCGGTAGTTTACGGTAACTACCGATACACAGATGCACGATTATGATGCGTAATGATGTTATAAGCGACATTACAACATGACAACCTAATGAAGTATCTAACCGCCCACTTCGACTGAGGGTGGTGTAAAGCTCGGTAGCACCAGCAGCCGAGGACGTAGAAAATGTTACTGAGAAGGAAGTTATTGAAAAATACCCGTCTAACTGGATTACAGCACGTTTCCAGTCCACATCCAGTCCAAGACCGTCCAGCTGCTCTCTACCTTCAGTACAATCCACTAGGGGTGTGCCAAAATATCGATACACTGAAATATCGCGATATTTGGTTTTGAGATATATCGATATTAAAAAACGCTGTATCGATATTTTGCTAACGAAATCTCGCGAGATTTTGTAAGAGAACAGTTAAATCTCGTGAGATTCCGTTGTTCTATCTGCAGCGGTTCAGCATGTAGAAAAGTCCCTGCATTAGCACTGATATCTATGTGCAGTCTGCAGGTTTAGATTAAACTTTAGACATGTTTAACCTGTCTAAAGGGATGACCTGCTGATCCCATAATAAAGTGAATTACAATAATCAAGACGAGACATAATTAGCAAATTATGTCTAAACTAAAAAGGCCGTGATTCATGCATATGCCCAATCATTGAGTCATTTAGTTTCATGAAATTACCTCTTTTATCACATTTATACCGTACAGAAAGCATTTTTCTGAGAGAGATTAGAATAAAATCCGGTACAGGGCCTTTAATAATTACAGTGATGTTGATAGGTACGCGTCCTGCATCCGTGATGTGTTCAAATCTGAAAGGACACAGTAAACTCAGCATCCGTGCGTCCCAGGCGCCACATTTCCCCATGAAAAACGACACATTCTGAACAACCGATTAAAAATCACAGTAACTACCGAAAGAAACCGTATTTTCAGCTTATTTCACTGCAAAGGCTCTGAATACTTATGACCATGTGATATTTCAGTTTTTCTTTTTAAAAATTTTGCAACAATTTCTACATTTCTGTTTTTTCTGTGAAGATGGGGTGCTGAGTGACATTAATGAGAAATAAAATTAACTTTTTTAATTTCAGCAAGTGGCTGCAATGAAACAAAGAGTGAAAAGTTTAAAAGGGGTCTCAATACATGCCGTACCCACTGTATTAGTGAACATATATAGTCGTCCTCAAAATGATTAATGAAGAAATGAAAAAATACTTTATTCATCCAAGAAGTGAAATTCAACATTGTCAAAAGCTCACTATTCCCCCCCCCCCTCCCCAACTTTCTTTCCTTTGTTTGTTTTTTGTTTTTAACAATATTACATTTATATGAAATAATTACATAACAATAATAAGTCAGTCAGTCTTGTTCTTCAGGGTGATGGTTGCTGGCAGGAATGAATTTCTGACGCAGCCTCCCACTAAACACACTGTTGATTTTTCACCGTGTTGTGGCGAGGATGGGAAGAATCCTCCATCATCTTCATCAGCTTGTGAACATTCATACCCTCCAATAAAAAATAAAAGGCTAAATTCACAATAGTAATTCAAATAACAAGAAACTAAAAATAAATAAAAAACTACAAAATTATAATTTAGTGAAATAAATATTGCTTTTGAATTCAGTTTGAAAAGAATTATTAAAAAACAAACAAACAAACAAAGCTGTCCCAGACAAATTAGAGCATCTTCCCCATGAACATGGACCAAAATACCTGTCAACAGGTGCAGACGTCTGATTGGACGTTACAGAAAACACCTGATTGCAGTGATCGTTTTAAACTGTTGCTCAACAAAGTTTTAGTTTCAGAGCCCCATCATGCTTGTTTACTTGTTTTATTTTTTGTGTGTTTGTTTTTAATTTTTCTTTTTGGTGCACTTTGAGAGAAAAACAAACACGCAGCGTTACAGGCCTGTATGACTGTCTAGTGACGTCACCACGGCTAAAACCGGCACCCGGTTTCTCACCTGTCAATCAAAAGGACACGCCCCTAATTATGAGTAATTTCTAGATTAAATGACATCTAAATGGATGATTATAAAAAAAAATCGCCCCCCCCCTTCACAGTTGACATGAAGGTGAACTTGACTTATTAAACATAAAATGAACCAGACCGTGAACATGTTTATTTCTGCTGTAAACATGTTTGTTCCTGCTGTAAACGTGTTCATTTCTGCAGTGAAGTTTGCCTTTTTAACATGTGATGTTCTGTTTGGATCCAGCCTCTCGTGGATAAAGAGAAAACTACAATGTAAGTTCACTTCCGGGTTCCACTTTTCTCCAGTGGAGTTTGCCATTTGCTCTTCTTCTGTCAGTTTCTGTCAGACTAGATGTTGCAGGTGCATTACTGCCCCCTACAGGTGACCCGGGGAGACAACTTAGCTCTTAAACGGGAAATCTCGCGAGATCTCGTGGCACGTGATCTCGTGGCACGTGATCTCGTCACACCCCTAATAATAATAATGTTTTATTATTTATCATCAATTATTCAATATTATTATTATTATTATTATTATTATTAATCACTATTATTACTATGTTGCTATTAAAATAATTTATTAAATAGGAACGCTATATATGACTGAATAATTAATAAATGTAATGAATGTATTTAATATTATTAATTACATCAGTCTTTGAAAAAATTGTAAAATGGGACAAGTGTAAAGTTCACTGGCTGTTTTTTTTTCCTTGAAGTTTTAAAGTTGTATTTGGAAAAAATAAAAGTCCCTTGATAGTCATCACCATGACAACCAGATTCATCACCAAGTTCCATGATGATGCTTGAAAGGAATTGTAGAATTCTAGCCACGCCCACAGGCCTTTCTTTGTAGACTGTCTTTCATGTCTTTTATGGGTCATTTCAGTTCCGATCTCAGCCAAGCGACAGCCAGAAGTAATTGTTGTGAATTTCCACCGTTATTTTTGGAGAAAGTCGACAGAATATCACCGAACTGAACGTCACTGATAGCAGCACGTTTCAAGACCTACAAGATGGATTTGTGCGAGAACTTTGAGCTGCAGGACCTGAGTTTGAGGGAGTTCATGAACAGTAGGAAAACTTTCTACTTTCAGCTGAAAGAGATTCGGCCCATTTTACATCAAGTGGCCACATCTCTGAGCACCGAGATAGCTCAGGTATGGCTCACACTGATCTTACACCTGACAACATCAGAATCACGGAGCATTTTTGGCAAACTTTAAATACCAACGTCACAGACTGCAGCTCTGCCATGTCTGTAAAGCAGGACTCACACATGTGGTCCTTGTGCTACAGAGCCCCAGAGATCATTCTGGGTCTCCCCTGGACGGAGACCACAGACGTTTGGTCTCTGGGATGCGTAGCAGTCGAGATGTTTCAGGGATTTGCCATTTATCTCGCGAGCTCCGAGTACGAAGTTATCTGGAGCATCACTGAGATTATTGGCCAGCTTCCAGAGCATCTTCTCAGCGCTGGACCCAGAACAAACAAATTCTTCCAAAGGAACTGGCCAGACCAGTGGAGATTCATGTCTCCTGCAGAGTACGGGACCACCCCATTGGTCAATGACTCTTTAAGATCTCTCTGGATGAGATTAAAAAATTCCAGCCGACCAGGTATCGGTCAGATGCCGAGGCAGTGCAGACCGACCTGGAGAGCTTTGTAGATCTCATCAAACAAATGCTCCACCCAGATCCTGAGGAAAGACTCACCCCGAGCCAGGTGTTGCAGCACCCTTTTCTCACTATGCAGCACCTGATGGGACTCTCAGAGTCGAACTCATATGTCCAATCCTGCTTGGATTGGATGGACTTCTGCTATCCTCAGAGTTTAGGCTCACATCAGGATGAGACCGTCTTCATCTTTGAGCACGCTCCTGAAGATGAACAAACTCAGGAGACATCTGAGGAAGACCAACCATCCCAAGAACCATCTGAACCAGATGACCCATCCAACCAAGAACCATCTGAACCAGATGACCCATCCAACCAAGAACCATCTGAACCAGATGACCCATCCAACCAAGAACCATCTGAACCAGATGACCAATCCAACCAAGAACCATCTGAACCAGATGACCCATCCAACCAAGAACCATCTGAACCAGATGAACCATCCAACCAAGAACCATCTGAACCAGATGACCCATCCAACCAAGAACCATCTGAACCAGATGAACCATCCAACCAAGAACCATCTGAACCAGATGACCCATCCAACCAAGAACCATCTGAACCAGATGAACCATCCAACCAAGAACCATCTGACCCAGATGACCCATCCAACCAAGAACCATCTGACCCAGATGACCAATCCAACCAAGAACCATCTGACCCATCCAACCAAGAACCATCTGAACCAGATGACCCATCCAACCAAGAACCATCTGAACCAGATGACCCATCCAACCAAGAACCATCTGAACCAGATGACCAATCCAACCAAGAACCATCTGACCCATCCAACCAAGAACCATCTGAACCAGATGACCAATCCAACCAAGAACCATCTGACCCATCCAACCAAGAACCATCTGACCTATCCAACCAAGAACCATCTGACCCATCAAACCAAGAACCATCTGAACCAGATGACGCATCCAACCAAGAACCATCTGAACCATCTGAACAAGACCATCCATCAAACAGAAAACCTGTCCTGAAAAGAAAGGGGTGGATGAAGACGATTTGGAGAACACAAGCCTTGATAGCACCTCCCCAAAGAGAAAGAGGGCAAGGATTTTCTTCTACGCTGAAAATGACACAAAACCTTGTGAGCCATCTGATGAAGACCACCCAATCCAGCAGCCTTCTGAACAAGACCAGACATCAAAGCAAAGGTCACCATCAGGTGAAACAAGAAGCCTTACCTCCACTCCTGAACCTCCCCAGTCAGTGTCCGTTAACGAATGTCGCAGCAACAGGAGAGTTGTACTGAAAAGGTGGTGGATGCACGAAAAGAGATGTCCTGATACCCCCACAGCAATAAAGACCGTTTTTAACCCTGAAGATGACACAAAACCTTTGAAGTCATCTGATGAATGCCGGCCGATCCAGCAGCCGTTAGACGGAACAGGCAGACGTATCTCCACTCCTGAACCTCCCCAGTCAGTGTCCGTCAGTGACTGTGGTACCAGGAGGATTGTACTGAAGAGAAAGTGGATGGACGAAGACAAGCTGGACAACAGAAGCCCTGATAACACCTCCACAACCACAAAGAGGGCCAAGACTGGTGAACAAAGAACCTCTGCTAGAAAGGACAGTTAATGACGCGGTCACAGTCAACAACATAAGTCCAAAAGACAAAGAACCACAGAGAAAGATGCTGAAGACAAAGCTCTCTGGAAGGAGCAGGCCTGGGGATCTCAGCGTGACAGCAGGTCCTCACAAACTAGGAAGGTAAAACCCGCCACGAAGATCTGGCTCATTGGATCCAGTTACATCGGACGAGGAGAAGAAGCAGCCCGTCAGGAGTTCGGGGGGAAAACCTCTCGGCCTCAATGCCAAAGTGGAATGGTTTGGTAAAGGAGGCATGGGCTGGAGCGCGGCGTCCTTCACGTTTTTCACTCAGAGATGTCCTCTCAGAGTCCCCCGGACATTTTGGTCGTCCACGCTGGAGGCAACGACCTGGGACTCACATCTGCAGCAGAGCTCACAGCAGCCATGCAAAGAGACCTGATGCAACTTCACAGAGAGTTTCCACACATGAAAATCCTGCTTTCCAGCATCAACGGCGTGAGGCGTGGAGGTACGGACCAATCAAGAGAATCAACGACGACAGAAAGTTCCGTTAACGCAAGGATGAGGAAGGCTGCCAAGGGCTTCGGAGGTGTGATTATCGAACATCCCTTCCTCAGACATTACAATGACACACTGTCACCTCGCGGGGCCCAGTGCACTTCACGAGAAAGAGGGAACCAACGTCTTTAATAGCAGCATTCGTGCCGCCGTCATAGAAGCTCTGAAGCAAACGTCTCTGTGAGACCACTCCAGGTGTCCTCAGAGACACTGACTGGACA
>JALJCO010000632.1:0-208154 GCA_023101725.1 Atherinomorus stipes | reverse complement strand
TCCAAGCATCGCGGAGCTTGGCTTTAACTTGATTGAAGGCTGCTCTGACGTCTGACCTCTGGGCTCACATCCACGAAGATGTGGACAGGGGATCCCTCGAAGAACAGCCAACCTTTGGCTTGGGAAAGGGACATAACTTTCTCTTTATCAGAGTAGTAGTGGAGACGAGCAATGATGACCTGGGGACACGCGGCACCATGACTATCTTGTGCTCTGATCCTGTGCGCTCTGTCTACCACTATGGCTCGATCAAAGTTATCAGTCCCAAGCACTTCTGTGAGAAATCTGGCCACAAAGTTAGTGGTGTTATTAGCTTCAATACCCTCTTTCAATTCAACCAGGTGGATCATTTGTCTGCCACTTCTGTTGTCAAGATCCACACACTTATCTTGTAGTCACTTGTGTTTATTGTTCAGCGATTGGCATTAGGTTTCAAGTGCCACAATTCTGTCAGATTGATCGTTTAATATCTTTTCACTGTCTTTTTGTGTAGTTGCAGTTTCCATTTGCATTGTACACAACTTGTCAACTCACTCTGTTAGTTCACTATGAATGTTTTTGATGTCTGTTTTCGTTTGAGTGTGCAGGGCTGCGATGTCTTTGCATACGTGAAACTATAACAGGCCTATGTGCTTATGTTTCAGGTGATGAAAAAAATTTTGGAAAATGTTTTCAGTTGTAGAGGTATTCCTTCCTGATTTTACAAAAATAGGATGAATAACAAGGAAGCCCCAGCGCTCATTTTCATCTTTCCGGAACCTAAATGCTCAGTTTTTTGAGGAGAAACAAAAATAACTGCATTATTAAATTAATGGTGCAGTGTTTTCATTGTCCCTGCACCACTTAAAAAAAAAACTTTAGCAAAATAAAAAGTTAGTTCATCAGATCATTTTAAATTAATCCTGGTCACCGACTCTTAGGTTGTTTTATAGGGTAACTGGCTTTTCTTTCCCTTCTGGCTCCAACACACCTTACTCAATTTTAATCAATACACAAGCTAATGAAGTTCTGCACAAAGAGTCACTAATTTGACTCATGTGTGTTGGAGCAGGGAGGCATTGAAAACCTGAAGGTTTTTGGCCCTCCATGACCGGACCTGGACACCCGGGGCCTTAGGGCGCATTCACAAAGCTTTTTTGATTCGAATCAGAGTCCGTTTGCTCGGAAAGTCCGCTTCGTTAGGGGAGTTGTGAATGAGCAAACGGACTCTGATCCGGAACAAACAACCGGACTCGGTCCGCCTGCAAACGCAGGTCTCGGTCCGATTCAAGTGAACCAAAGACAGGAAGTGGACTACAAATTGCATTGGCATTGTGGGTCAAACGTTGGACAATGTGGGTAAACGCTACAATAACAAACACACGTGTGGGACTGCAGTACTTTTAAGATGGCTTGTGGTCAGACGTGGAGTTACGAGAAAGTAAAAGCTTTAATCGATATTTGATCTGATGAAATCACGTCCCAGCTCCTCGTACAAAAATAATGTCGCTTTGAGGAGGAAACAGAAGTTGTGACAACCTTCTTGTATGTGCGTCTTGTCTTCACCTATGGTGAATCTGAGAGCAGCGCCACCTGAGTTTCTCATTTTTTGCCCGTTTGGCAAATGTGCAATGTGAACACGATCTCGGTCTGGAAGACTGACCCCAACCGGACCGAGCCCCCAAACATACCGAGACTCGCAGACTATGCTTTCTAAATGCATACTTAATGTGTCTGGCCTTTCAAAGCATTGTGGCTTACATAGATTCCCTGGAAGAGTCTTGGTCAGACTTGCAAATGTCTAGAGACAAGGCCTTCTAAAGAACATGGGTATCGATCCTGTTGCCTCTCACATGCAAAGCGAGCGCTCTACAATTTGAGCTAATTCTCCTCTGAAGCCACCACCAAAAACTAAAAAGATAAACGAAACAAAAATGAATTCAGTGTTAACTAAAGGAAGAAATAACCCTTCTTGTACCTCCATCCACCGAGCTTTCTAGGAATCAAACTAACCCTAGACTACCTGTGGGACCACAGACTCAGAAAATTCATCAAATGTCTCTTCCTTCCAGGTCCATGAATGGGTTCAAAGCCATCCTGATGTGATTGCCTTTACGGTTGTTGTTGATGGCTGTTGAAGTCTCATTTCAAGAAAATTCTTAACGCCAAACAGTGAGATGTGCATCATTTGAGGAACTGTGTCAATCATGAGATTAATGCTTTCTTTTGCCTCCAACACACAATTTCCACTTTTGTCATGCCAACAAACACTGCAGGAAACTACTGATAAGCATCATTGGAAGAGCTTATAAGTCCCTCTGGAGAATACGGGCGTCGATCCCATTACCTCTCGCATGCGAAGCGAGTGCTCTACCATTTGAGCTAATTCCCCCTCACGAGCTGCAAAACAGAAAGAGCGCCCATTACTAACTCAAGTGTGCCCCAGCTGTAGCTTTAATTGCACCCATCTTAATGTATTTGGTAATGATACAACCTCAAGGCCTATCGTGTGATGCCTAACTGAGATAATGATTAGTCTAGTGGTGTTAAATGAGTTCCAATTCAAAAGTTTCCTTGAGCCATCTGGTCTAGGGTTTGCCACTGAAACGTGAGCGCGGACATCACTTTTTGTTTGGTACTTTGTGACTGTAGAAGCTTGTGGAGATGGACGAGGTGGCCAAGTGGTTAAGGCAATAGACTGCTAATCTGCTGTGCTCTGCACGCATGGGTTCGAGTCCCATCCTCATTGTGTTGTGTTGGCACTTTGGGACTTAGGGTGTCCAAAGTCAGTCCTCTGGGGCCACTGCTTTTCTTTCCATTCTGGCTCCAACACCGCCAGAGGCAGTGTACTGACTGGTGTCCCGTCAAAATTCATGAAACCATAAATACATAGAAAAGCAGCAGCCCTCAAGGACCAACTTTGGACACGCCTGCATTAAGGGGTGGTTCACCTCTGGTCGCGAAGTGCCAACACAACACGACAAGAATGGGACTCAAACCCACTTGGCAGAACACAACGGATAAGCAATCCATCGCCTTAACCTCTTAGCCACCTCGTCCATTTCACGCAACTTTCTCTTGTCACAAAGTACCAAACAAAAAGTGATGTCCACGCTCACGTTTCAGTGGCAAACCCTAGACCAGATGGCTCCAGTTTGCGTAATGTTCCTGTTCAGGAGCTGCTTTGACGGGGCTTTAAAAGGTTCCTTAAAGTTTAACCTTTGAAACAACCCAAGAGTCTGTGACCAGGATTAATTTAAAATGATCTGATTAACTAACTTTTTATTTTGTTAATGTTTTTTTTAAGTGGTGCAGGGATAATGAAAACGCTCCACCATTAATTTAATAATGCAGTGATTTTCGTTTCTCCTTAAAAAAATGAGCATTTAGGTTCTGGACAGATGAAAATGAGCGCTGGGGCTTCCTGGTTATTCATCCTATTTTTGTGAAATCAGGAAGGAATACCTCTACAATAGAAAACATTTTCCAAAATTCTTTTCATCACCTGGAACATAAGCACATAGGCCTGTTATAGTTTCACGTTTCAAATCGAATGAAGAATATGTATTTATGGTTTTAGGAATTTTGACGGACCACCAGTCAGTCCACTGCTTCTGGCGGTCACTGGAAATTCAGATAACATCAGAATGACTGGGCGATGAGGATTCTGTGAGAGAGGCACCATCTCCTGGTCAAACCCTGTATTTCAATGAATAGGTGGGGTTAGAGTAAAACATTGACACACCAGCAAACAGAAGGCGGCCACTCCGGCGGCTGGAACTTGCAGGGAACTTAGCAGGAATTTGGCTAGAAGACCCACGCCATTCAGCTGGCTTTCAGCCTGAAGTGGAACTTTTAAACTGCTACTACTGTATAGTAATATAGTAAACTCCAGCTGTATTTACGTTCTAACCAAAGGCATTTCAACAACAAAAAAAATAAAAAGAGGAAAAATAAACTAAATTATCCCTGCCCAAACTTGAATAGACCTGTTTAAAGTTAAAGGAGTGATGACATAGCAGTTAAAAACTAGTTTATGTTGTTGGCATTACTGCATATGTAAATACTCCAAAGAAAAAAACGGCATTTTTTTACAGCGGAGTATTGTTTTGAAACGCCAGACCTCACTTCCTCAGTAATACAGTTGGGTCCGGTGATGATATGGAGCTTTACCCGGAGACCACGTTGACTTCATTTTGATTGGCTACACCTTATTTGGCTATGACCTTATTTGGAGAATCTAGGTCAAGCTAAGGCCGGAGTTTGCTAAAGGCTAACTGCTAGCAACATGGGCACTTTAGACAGTGTGAGCTACGTTTATCAGACAAGACAGCATTTAGAAAATAAATAAACTTACAGGTAATGACAAGTTTGTGGCCCCCTCCCTCAGTGTTGCTGCAGAAGTTTTCTTTTAAATCCATTTGTTTGAAAATCCAGACCTGACTGCACAGAAGTTACTACTAGCTCCATACACGAAGCTGAATCAGACAGGGAGGGGAGGGGGGAGCGGACGGTGCATAAACCGTTAGGAGAGAGAGAGAGGGAGGGGGGGGGGGGGGGGGGGGGGGGCGCTGTTTACTTGATAGTGTGCTCTTATTGGAGCAATTAAATTACGTAGAATGATAGAACTACGTAGAATGATAGAACTACGTAGAATGATAGCCTGCTGTCTGATTCAACTGTTTCTGAGCAGAGAGACAAAGCTGACAGACCATAAACAGGAACTTTGATTCTCACTCTGGACATTCACATGGCCTCATCAGTGCACAACAGATCATATTATACACCCAAAACCCCACAGGAAAAGTGAAATTTGATGTCATGGCACCTTTAACCATTTTAAGAACTTCAACTAACTGTTAAGCTGGCTGTTTTATTAGGAGTCTACTCCAAGTCAAAGTACTTTAAATTAAATGTTTCTGTCCACATTTTTCTAGAAGAGGAATTAATATCTGATGATCAGTGCCAGTTTTGAGTTTTACTTTCAGTCTGGTTCATAGAGCAGAGAGTAAACATCTCCTGCTGTATCTGCAGCTAGTGATGGCCAAATGAAGCTTCCTGAAACAATTAGGCTTTCCGGCCAATTAGTTCAGGAAAAGGTTCAGTACTCGGCGCTTCATTCATATTCCTCCCTAGTGACATCAAGTGTCCAAATGGGTCCATAGCAGCCCAAACAACACTGCACTCAAACCATCTCAGTTATGCTCATGACCAGGAAATAAAGGATTTATCTAATAAATTATCAGCATCCAACACATACTATGTGTTGGATGCATAGAAAATGTGGCCAGTAAACTGTGGAGAAAGCCCCCCCCCCCAATAACTATAGCAAGCTAGAGCTGAACTCAGGACTTCTGTTCGGTTGCCTAACTGAGAGATTTGTTGCAGAAAAGGCCTTCGAGGCCCATTCTGACCTGTGTATGTATAATCGTGCCTTTAAGTATTTGACTTATAATACGTATGCTTTGAAAATAAAATGTTGCAAGGAAAGAAAAAAGTAGCAGGCTGGATTTGAACCCCAGACTCTTGAGTAAAAGACAGGGTTGCTAACCAATGTACTAGGCAAACACATTCTGATGTGAGTGCATGATCTATCTTCATGAAAACAATGGCATTCTGCAATGTCATGTAATTTTGATTTCATATTAACTGTTGTGATCGTGATAATTGTTTTGAGTGCAGTGCTTATGGAACTCCACAGAGGTGACATGGAACTGAAATCTGTTTGTTAAGAGGAGCTTCTTCAGTGTTCAGGTTGGCAACTTCTATCAGTACAGATAATCTTCAAATGATCCCCGTCATGGGCAGGTGATGCAGGGGAGCATGAATCGAGGAAGCTGATTATACTGCTGATTTCTGTGGCCAGTTTGTCAGAGGATCTTTCTCTTTTCTCTTCTTTCAGCTCTGATAAATATCTGTCAACTTCAGTCTCGCGACCTCTGAATGTTTAATGTGCGGATGTGAAACACAGACCGTCATCTGCAAGAACTGAGGCTTCGTTTTGCGTTGGTCACGTGATTCCTATGCTGCTGACACAAGCTCTGATACGAAGCCTCATTAGGAACGCCCCCTTGTACTCAATACGCACATTGCAGTCTCGAGTTCATCGGGCACATCACTATCTGCAGCTCCTGGTGTTTGCTATTAGACAGGGGAGGGGCCGCAACAGCGCAACATTAATCTAAACATTCATTTAAGTCGGTCTCAAAAGTCTCCAATAAGACCAGAAAGTGTCACCAGAATTGTCGTTAGCAGTTTTATTAAAAGAAAGTTATCAGAGGGTCTGAAAACTCGCTAAATATTAGCAACAAAGTCACTGAGTTGTGCCATGTGCGTCAGCGCAATTGGGTGTACCAGAAACTTGGTACTAACGTTCCACATCTGGCGGATTCTATTGTGTTCGGCAGACTGAGCATTGAAAACAGGAATTGAAACTTTTAAATTTGAACGATTCCGGGAGAATTGGAGAGTTAGTCCCGGTTCCCATCGATACTCGATTCCCAACCCTATCCTACGGTTTTGCAGTTGAAAGTATTGAAGGTATGCCACCATTTCATTCTGCAATGACTAATAAGGCATTGCCTTTTCATTTTGTGATGTTAAACTTCCCTCAGATGAGGAAATAACAGATCTGCCATTGATCACATTGAGTTAAAGGTTTGAAATCCACAACTGTAGCCTCTAGATCAGTGGTTCTCAAACTTTTGCAGGGCCCCCTTTTCATTGGGAATAATGTCAAGCCCCCCCCCCCCCCCCATCCCACCACATGCACCCAAATATTTACTGAGATACATGAAACAAAGGACTGCATTTGGGAGGGGCAATGCCTTTTGAGTCATTTATTCATTAGTACTTAATAGGCCCATTTTTTTTGTTAGTACCAAAACTATAGGCCTGGCTGGGTCCCCCCTGACAGAGCCCTGAGGCCCCCAGTTTGAGACTAGATCAGGGATCCCCAATTCCGGTCCTCGAGGGCTGGTGTCATGCAGGTATTAGGAGCTCCCTTGCTGGAACACACCTGACTCCAATCAGTGGGTAATTAGCAAACTTGTGCAGAGCTTGACATCAAGCTCTGCACATGTCAAGGTGTGTTGCAGCCAGGCAGCTCAATACCTGCAGGACAGGAATTGGGGGGGATCCCTGCTCTAGATAGTTCAGCTCGTTTAACTTCTCTCAGCTGTGCTGCAGCAGAAAATGTGGCCAGTAAACTGTGGTAAGCCCCCCAATAACTATAGCAAGCTAGAGCTGAACTCAGGACTCCTGTTCGGTTGCCTAACAGATTTGTTGCAGAAAAGGCCTTCGAGGCCCATTCTGCCCTGTTCCTCCAATTATGGATATAAAGATGCAACTTGCGTGATGCGTTACCTGTGAGTAAACACATTGAAGTGGCTAGGGAGCTAGCCATTGGCCAGCACAGCTCAAACTGGCATCGTCTTTTTATACACTTGTATGATCCGAGGGGAAATTAGGGCTCTGCATTTTACCCATCTCTGATACTACTGATACCCAGTTGAGTATCAGAGCCCGGGGAGCAGTTGGTGGGGGGGGGGGGTTAAGGACCTTGCTCAGGGGTCCACAGTGGTCCACCCAGGAGTCGTGTCGGGGGGGAAAAAAAAAAAAAAAAAAAGAACCCAGGTCCTCCGCGCCCAAGCCGCTACCACTGGGCTACCCAATCCGTTGCCTAAAGGGGTACACCCCTGATGTGCAATGTCAAGATGTAGACACATCATACCCCCTCAATGTTGTAGATGAGCCATTATAACCAGAGATGTTTTTCAATCTATGCTGTAAACACATTTCTGCTGTGACATTGGCCACATCTATGGAGGACTTGTAGCCAGCCCATACAGTAGCTGATGAGGGAACTACAATTTCCCCAGCAACCAAGTAGTAGCCTCATTTCTTGCCAGGGGTTTGACCACAACCTCACTTCCCATCAGAAGTTGCAGTGCAGCTGCCCTTACAGGACCCTCTGTAAGAGGTACAAACTGGTGAGGTTTCAGAGAAATAGGCTGTACAGTTCAAGACTTCCTCCAAATCTGGCTTCAGTACACAAGGAGTTGAGCCACAGGTCATGAAACAGCATTTTATTTTGCCAGTGACGGAGACTGATGCAAGAAGCTGCACCATGAACTGAAGCAACAGGTCACTTCCCTTCCTGCAGAGCTCTAGTTGTGCCCTGGGAAGAATTTCTTCTGCTGACCAGAACCACCACCGTCAGTAATGTGCTCCTTCAAGTAGTGGATGGCCTGAGAGTAGTCTTTGCCCGCCTCGTGGTGTTGGCTGAAGGTGCTGTAGGTTCCTTGAGGGATCATGCCATACAGGAACATCCAGTCCAAGTTGCCAGGAGACACAGGGCGGAAGCCACCTGGTCCAGCACCACCCAGTTGGACACCTGGCACAACGACAGTCCCCAACCCCTGTCCGAACCCCGATCCAGACCCTGCAGGGTAGCCAAATTCTTCCGTCTGCTGCTGGTAGTTCCCAAGTTCAGCTTCCTTCTCAACCCTGGAGAGCTCGCCTGACTTGAGGGTGGGTTCCTGGGGAGGAAGAGGGGGTGGAGGGAGAACTGCGCCAATGGATGGAGTGTCAGCTGATCCAGCGTCAAAGACAGGAGCAGGGATGCTCCACTGGGTATCTGGGGAGAAGGTCAGGTTGAGAAGCACAGTAGGTTTACACATGTGGAATTTAGCAATTGAAAGCCACTGGGCATCAGATGGCCAATATTCAGGTCACCCACTGAACCAAGCACTGCATCTTTACCTGACTGTCCATCCTGGGCTCCACCACTGTATTGGGGCACAAATACTTGAGGGGGAGTGAAAACTGGTGCTACAGACTGGACAAGAGTCAAGCCACTTGCTTGACCCACACCAGCACCTTGCATGCCTGCTTCAGCCACTGAGGACATGCCAGCATCTTGGACGTCTGCTTGAGCCACTGGGCCAGCACCTTGCACACCTACTGGTGCTGCAGAACCATAGCTGAACACTGGAGACACCACTACAGGCAGAGTCGTACTGGGACCTTGCGCAAACGTGGGCTCATAAGCATCTTGAACAGCAGCGTATGGTGCAGCTCCAATCGTTGGAGCTCCACCCTGGTAAGAGGCATAGTTAACTGCAGCATTTGCACCACTGCTGCTGCCCTGGGAACCTGTACAAGAGACAGAAGGTTAAGAGCTTTGTCAACCAAACACGCAATATTTTACTGTAGATGACAACCTACTTTTTTGGGGGAAGCCACATGTTGACACAATCAACAAGGCAAAGATGGAGACTCTGAAGCCACTGAACAGAGAGGAGGGAGAACAAAGAAGTAGATCAATAATCCACACCTTCCTGGGGAAATCAGTTAGGAGCCTGCCACATACCTCAGAAAAACCACTGCAGCCATCATGGTAAAAGTCAGCAGTGATGATAATGGAAAAGATGAAGGTTTATAAATGTAACCAGAAACCAGCCCTGACCAATCAGAGGTTAATGGCCTAACAACACACAGCTGCTGTTGAGTGGCTTTCAGGAAAAGTGGATCGGGGCTTCCTCCATATTTAAATCAGTAAGCCCTTTCCCAGTCAGTATGTTGAAATATGAATTAAAATACTATATTATCCGGGTTTGTAAAAAGAAGTCACAGAAGTGAAGCACTTTTTTGTGACAGGATGCTCACTCCACTGTTCTCTTATTTTATGTAAGAATCAGTTACAGTTGGATAAACATAATCAATCATTGCTTTCAAACTTGCTGCCACAAGGAATTGTGGCTGAAACAACCAATTATGAAGAGGAAAGAAGAAAATCTGGCTCATTGATGTCTTGTTCCTGCAAGTAAACAAAAGAGGAACAATACATTTATTCAGACTTGAGGTTTTGTTTTTACTTTGGTGTTGTGGTTTTCACTAGAATCTCTCCATTATGAGCTATTTGACATGTTGCACAACATTGTCTAACATGTCAGCTTGGGTCATCCTATCAGTCTAGGCTCGTTTTTACAGCTTACTACTGAGAAACCTAGAAATGTTGATGAGAACAGTAGCTGGGTTCCTCCAACATGGTAAACAAGCCCAAATGATGTCATGTGTGCATTCTCCATTACCCTAGCTGTGTCTCATGTTGTATCTGCACACGGCGAAGTGCAGATTCGTCGGCTGCATACGTACGCATAAGTACGCATAAGTACTGTCCCTTTTCAAAAACGTCTAAAGGATCCTCCGAATCCACCCTACAAACCTGCACTCCATTTGGCCTGAAACGAAGGATACATGCGACGAATCCTTCGTGGCCTTGCATATCCCAGAATTCATTGCACACAAGATTTTTTATTAAACTTTATTTACATAAGCAGAATGTACAAACTCTCGTGAGGGGAATAACAAGGAGTTTTATACAATACCGTACACGGTTGCATCAAGAACAAACACACTGAAAGGTTTGAACTATAAATATGCAAAGAGGTTTAGATAAAATAAAGGAAAATAAGATATTTAGTGCTCAATGTACAATAAATTATAGTTACAAAGCGGTGTAAACACAAAGTTAATCATGACTGGGCTTTCAAAGCATGGGGGAAAAATTAAAACAGAAGGGTAGAAGACATTTCTTTACGGATCATTTTTGCAATTCTACTTGACATTTTTTACGTGATGAGAAATATAAAGATCCATGTAGCTATAAAACAGGCAAAGATAGGTACTTTGTTTCATAGCGCAGAAGATGGGAGGGAAGCTGCAGATGCTACGAGTGTAATATTTGGATATATTTGTGGATTTTTAAGTGTTAAATGAAGTGTTTACTGGTAAGAAACAACAGATAATCTCTGTGTAAAATTTAAAAATATGTAGGCAAGCATAAAAAGAAAGAAAGAAAGAAAGAAAGAAAGAAAGAAAGAAAGAAAGAAAGAAAGAAAGAAAGAAAGAAAGAAAGAAAGAAAGAAAGAAAGAAAGAAAGAAAGAAAGAAAAAGTATTTGCCTCAAAAAATCCATTTAGTTTGATATTGATCATGGGTTAGCAAGGGGTTAATGGGGTGTCCACGTTCAGGTAACAGCAGTTGAATGAAAAGGAATAAGTGGAGTCTGCAGTTGCTAGGCAACGGGACTGGAGCACTATGGGAAATTCTCGTCTGCTAGGATGTCGCATCTCAGCAGCTACTGTTTCGGGAGGCTGCTTCAGAGTGTGCAGACTTTGTAGCTTACGTAGTCCGCACACTTCGCAGTGTGCCGCCTGCAACATGAGACACAGCTCCTGTGTGGTGTGTCAGGTGTGTGTTTTCTGAACAATCTGTTTGTTTCTGTTGCAGCTTTGCAGCTGTGCATCCTGCAGCCCTCAAAGATTTCTCCTGGGGTGAGTCTGTTCAAAATGCTCCACAATAAAAAGACTCCTGAAGCTCCTGAAACAGCTTTTCTGGATGACATGACAGTAGCTATTTGGGCTGCACTACATATCAACTGAGCATCGTAATATACTTGTGCACAGGTCCTACAGTGTAAGAAGCAAATTAGCTCAATTCCTAATCAGTTCTCTCTGAGCTCTCTCTAGCCAGTAAAAGTCAGTCTTATGTTAACGCTCTTGTCTTATCTCTTGCTCAGTCCCTTTCTCTCTTGCTCCAGTAATGTCCCCTTGCATTTTTTGATTGATCAGCCATGGTGTTCAGAACAGCTACTGTGTTGAGTTGCTAGTGTGTCACATGTTGCGAGAAACAAAGCTCAGCTGAGACAAGTGTCCGAGCCCTTTCCTGGAAACGTGGTTTCTCAGCCTTGGGATGCTGCAGGGCAACAACAGCTCCTAGAAAACACATAATGAATTTGAGTGTATGGTTAAAACATTAGAAACACACAGTTATGTGGCCAGAAACTTACAGCCGTCCTCAGAATTATTCATACCCTCCAATTAAAGAAGGAAGCTTTCAGTTAAATAAGTTGAAATTCACTTAAGTAGTAATGATGATAAAAATTCTATGAAAATCGTACCGTACCGTACCGTCTTCTTCCGCTTATCCGAGATCGGGTCGCGGGGGCAGCTGCCTAAGCAGGGAAGCCCAGACTTCCCTCACCCCGGCCACAGCCGCCAGCTCTTCCGGGGGGATCCCGAGGCGTTCCCAGGCCAGCCGGGAGACGTAGTCCCTCCAGCGTGTCCTGGGTCTCCCCCGGGGTCTGGTCCCGGTGGGACGTGCCTGGAACACCTCACCAGGGAGGCGTCCAGGAGGCATCCTGACCAGATGCCCGAGCCACCTCATCTGGCTCCTCTCTATACGGAGGAGCAGCGGCTCTACTTTGAGTCCCTCCCGAATGACTGAGCTCCTCACCCTATCTCTAAGGGAGAGCCCGGCCACCCTGCGGAGGAAACTCATTTCGGCCGCTTGTACCCGCGATCTCGTTCTTTCGGTCATGACCCACAGCTCATGGCCATAGGTGAGGGTAGGAACGTAGATGGACCGGTAAATCGAGAGCTTCGCCTTCTGGCTCAGCTCCTTCTTCACCAAGACGGACCGATGCAGAGTCCTCATCACTGCAGACGCTGCACCGATCCGTCTGTCCATCTCCCGCTCCATTTTTCCCTCACTCGTGAACAAGACCCCGAGATACTTAAACTCCTCCACCTGGGGCAGGACCTCACTCCCGACCCGGAGAGGACATTCCACCCTTTTCCGGGCGAGGACCATGGTCTCGGATTTGGAGGTGCTGATTCTCATCCCGGCCGCGTCACACTCGGCTGCAAATCGCCCCAGCGAGAAAATCATGACATTGAAAGTAACATGATCAGGGTCCGAAGCTAAAATTTTGTTGAACACTTTGAGACAATCACTGCAATCAGGTGTTTTCTGTATTGTCCAGTAAGACCTTTTGACAGTTATGTTGGTCCACTGAGGTGCACAAATATGTCTGGGACAGTTTTGTTTTGTTTGTTTTTTTGTTGTTGTTGTTTTTAAATTATTATTTCCAACCACAACTCAAAAACAATATTTTATTTCACTAAATTACAATTTTGTAAATTTTTATTTACTATCAGTTTCTTTAGTTCCTTGTTTTCTTAATTTTATTGTGAATTTAGCCTTTTCTTTAACTGAGGGTATGAATAATTCTGAGGATGGCTGCATAGATTGCATGTTCAGAGAATGAATCTGGATTTTTATGCAGTTTTAGCAGTTTGTCAGCTGCTCCACCAGAGAAAATAAGATGTTGGACTTATTTTATGCAAATACAAAGAATGCATACAGCTCCTCTGCCCTGCCTCCTTTACAGTAGGAAGATCAGATCATAATTTGGTTCTTCTCACCTCCACCTACAAGCCCATCGTTCAGCAGCAGCCAGTCATTAGGAGGACGATTAAAACCTGGTCTACTGAGGCTGAAGATGCTCTGAGAGGGTGCTTTGAGGCCACAGACTGGAATGTCCTCTGTGAACCTCATGGAGATGACATCAACACCATGACTGAGTGTGTGACAGATTACATAAACTTCTGTGTGGACAACATCGTTCCAACAAGAACAGTGAGGTGCTTCCCCAATAACAAACCCTGGATCACCAGTGACCTGAAAAAGCTGCTGAACATCAAAAAGAAAGCTTTCAGGGATGGAGACAGGGAGTTACTGAAGACCACACAAAAACAACTGAAAACACAGACTAAGAAGTGCAAGGAGGACGACAGGAAGAAGTTGGAGAGCAGCTCCAGCAGAACAACGTGAGGGATGTGTGGTCGGGAATGAAGAAGATCACTGGCTTAAAGTTAAAGGGGGACAAGACTGACGGAGGTCTGGACAGAGCTAACGAACTGAACATGTTCTTCAATAGGTTCAGTTCCCCCCTGCCGACAACCCAACACACCACACACCCTCCATGAGCCCACAGCTTTCCTGTCCCACCTCCACTCTGTCACCCTGCACCTCAGTCATGGACCTGAACACAGCCTCATCTCCCTCCACATCAGGACATCCTGAGACCTCCTCTGTCTCCACATCAGGACATCCTGAGACCTCTTTGCCTCCACCTCCAGCCTGACTGTCTCCTGCAACCAGATCAAGAAACAACTAGAGAAACTGAACCGGAACAAGGCTGCAGGTCCAGATGGTGTCAGTCCCAGAGTTCTCAAGACCTGCTCAGAACAACTATGTCCGGTTCTCCAGCACCTTTTTAACACCAGCCTGAGACAGAACAGAGTTCCTGTGCTGTGGAAAACATCCTGTCTTGTTCCTGTCCCTAAAAAACCACAACCAGCTGAACCAAATGACTACAGACCAGAACCAGAACCAGGACCAGAACCAGATGACTACAGCCCCAACCAAACCAAATACTACAGACCAGTTGCCCTGACATCTCACATCATGAAAGTCCTGGAGAGACTCTTACTGGCTCACCTCAACAAGCAAGTGAACACCTTTCAGGACCCATTACAGTTTGCATATCGTAATGGGCTTGGGGTTGAAGACGCCATCATCTTCTTGCTTCAGAGAGCCCACTCTCATCTGGACCAGTCAGGCTGCACTTTGAGGGTCATGTTCTTTGATTTTTCAAGTGCATTTAATACTATTCAGCCTGCTTTGCTATGTCAGAAGCTCCATAACTTCCAGGTGGATCCTCCACAACCACCTGGATTTACGACTACCTCACAAACAGACCACAGTTTGTGAGACTGAAAGGTTGTGTGTCTGAGATGGTGGTCAGCAGCACTAGAGCACCACAAGGGACTGTACTCTCACCATTCCTCTTTACACTGTACACCTCAGACTTCCAGTACAACTCTGATCCTGTCATCTGCAGAAATACTCTGATGACTCTGCAGTTGTGGGGTGTATCAGTTATGGACAAGAAGCCGAGTACAGGGAACTGGTCAGTCAGTTTGTGAAATGGTGCAGTAACAATCAGCTCATCTCAAATACCAACAAGACTAAAGAGATGATTGTTGACTTCAGGAGGAGCAAGAATAAGCAGCATGCCTACATCCTGGAAGAGGGGGTGGAGGTGGTGGAGAACTACAAATACCTGGAGTTCAGCTGGACAACAGACTCGACTGGAAATGCAACAGTGACTACATCTACAAGAAAGGTCAGAGCAGACTCTACTTCTTAAGGAAGCTGAGATCATTCAACGTCTGCACCAAGATGTTGCAGATCTTCTACAAGTCTGTTGTGGAAAGTGCAATCAGCTTTGCAGCATCTGCTGGGGAAGCAGCATCAGAACCAGAACCAGGACTAGAAAAAATTGAAGAAACTAAACAAGCTGATCAAGAAAGCTGGTTCTGTGCTGGGAATAACTCTGGAGCCGCTGGAGCTGATCGTTCAGAAAAGAATGCTGCACAAGCTGATGAAGATGATGGAGGATTCTTCCTCCTCTCCACAACACGGTGAAGAATCAACAGTGTGTTCAGTGGGAGGCTGCGTCAAGTTCGCTGTAGGACGGAGAGATACAGAAATTCATTCCTGCCAGCAGCATCACCCTGAAGAACAAGACTGACTGACTTTTTTGTTTATTAAAAAGAAAAAAAAAAAAGAGTGAGCTTTAACAATACTGAATTTCCCTTCTGGTACGAATAAAGTATTTTTCATTTCATTCATTTCATTAAAGAAAGATATTTATTCCCAAACAGCTGCAGATTGTATTTTTAGGAATAAACCTGGTTAGGGATGCACAATATAATCTGCCCCCTATCAGTATCGACCTATATTGGCCATAAAACTGAGTATCGGACATCGACCAAACCACCAATATTTAACAGGTCAGGTCAAAATGAAATCAAAAAAAAAACAAAAAAAAAAAAAACAGCCACTGTTTATAAAGTCTTTTTTTTAAAAAAAAAAAAAAAAAAAAAAATAAAAATACAAACTTCTTTTTTTACAGACTTTAGCAGTTTCTTTTAGGATGTTCTGTGTGAACAGAGTTTATACACACTCATTTGTGTAAATAACCAATCATTAAGGCTGGGAAAAATATCCATACACTGAAATTTTTAAATATTTTCATTATGCATATTTTCATATTGATATTTGAAAATGTGATATGTATTTACCTACAAAATCTTGCATGATTTCACAAAAACCCGCAAGATTTTGTAACAGAGCGACAAAATCTTGTGAGATTCTGTTAGTAAAATAGATCAACACCACATTTTAAAATATCGATGTGATATCAGCATGTGAAAATATGCAATGCAATATTTCAGTGTATCAATGCTTTTCCCACCGCTACCAAATATCCTGTTTTTTTTATTTTTTATTTTTTCCTCAGGGAGAAGAAAATCCATGGTGGTTCTCGGATTTAACGCACATATCCTGTTAGTTTGTTTGAACAACTGTCATTAAGTTTGACTTGTTCTGCATAACACAAGTTGAGGTTTTTGTCTAATTTTGCACAAGGAATGAATATTACATTTTTTTAACTTTATCGCCACAAGAAATCAGCATTTTGGATGTTGCCCAAAATTCCAATATTGTGCATCCCTAAACCTGGTCACTGTTGTGGTGTCAGATCTGTGACGGTCTGACCCTCAGAGACCAGTTCCAGCTCTTTGTGTTTCAGAGCGTGGAGGGGACGCCGCTGCTGACCCTGCTAAAAGATCCTTACATCCTCATCAGTGCAGGTGAGAAGCTTCCAGAACAAAGACCGTCTTCATGTGTCCACATGTGACCGGCTGTGACTCTGTCTGCAGGATCTCTGTGTTTCGCCAACATGGGCGTGGCCATCCTGGAGCCGACCCTGCCCATCTGGATGATGCAGACCATGTGCTCGCCAAAATGGCAACTAGGTACGATCCACAGTCTGTCAGCAGATTTAAAGGGATGATGGATGTTGGAGCAGGGAGTGAGTGGAGGGTTATTTAGCCTTATCTAAGTGAGGGTGGGTGCACGGCAAAAACTCAAATCTTAGCAAAGTATATTTTTCTCATTTCTCGTAAAAATATCTCATCACTTTCAAAATAAGACAAAATTACTTAAAGAGAAACATTTCAGTGAGATATAAGATCGTCTTTTAAGGCAATTCATCTTGTTTCAAGAAATCTTATCAAGAGCATTCTTCAAAAAATTCTGCCAATGGCAAACATTGGCAGAATTTTTTTGCTCATTACAAGCAAAAAAAACAAAACATTTTTATGTACGTATTTTAAGAGTGGCCGGGAGTTTTTTTCTTTTAAAGGGACACTGTGTAATCGGGAGCAGCTCCCTCGTACTTTTCATGCTGCATTCGCGTGAAACCGGGCAGACCGACGACATCCGCTGCATGTAAAGTTATCACCGGCCTCTATGTGAAGACGTGGTCCAAAAGTTACAGTGACATCAGTCCACATCTGATTTGTTGTCATGGCGATGTCGTATTGTTTTCCCTGACCCATGTTTTACCGTCTTTCGCTCGGCTTCATTGATTAAAATGACATCTGGTTTGTTACCGACGGCCGTCTGCCCGACTGCACGTGAACGCAGCATCAGTGAGACGCTGGTTTCTCCCCACTGCAGCGCGGTGACTTTTCAAAGGCATTACCTCGAACTGAGCTGAAAACTCCGGTGTGTCCGGTGAGTTTCTGTGTTTTCCTGCTGTCACGCTTCTCCTGAACGCAAAAACATGGCGATACCACATGGCAGCCCCCACCGAGCCGCCCCGCTCGATGTGTAAATGAATGATACGAACGGCAAATTTAGAACTTAGAGGAGCACTTCAGTTTGTTGATGGGAGTGATTACTGATTAATGAAAAAACACTTTTGAACAAAATAATCAGTTTTTGTGAATAAAACACAGGAGAACTTACACAATATCCCTTTAATAAGCAAAAAATAAATACATAAATACATTGAAAAAATCTGCCAATAATGAGCAAAATTTTCCCACCATCGTCATGCAGAATCTTTTCTAACATCATGAACGAGTGCTGCGGTTGGTCCTTCCCACCGAGCCATAAACGCGGTTCACAGGTGTGTGTGTTGTGTTGCAGGTGTGGCCTTCCTCCCCGCCAGCGTGTCCTACCTGATAGGAACAAACCTGTTTGGAGTTCTGGCCAATAAGATGGGACGGTGAGTGTGTTTGTGGATATTTATCTGTGAGGACGGAGGACTCGGCAGATTCCCTGTGATGCAGCCTCTGTCTGAAGCGACTGGTTAAAATCGGTTGCTATGCTGTGACATCAGTTTACAATCAACAAAAGCCACCAATCAAAGCTGGGAAGAGTCTCTTATCTGTTGCCTTGGTTACCAGTAAATTGGCAAATTAGTGGGGAGGAGGAGGCAGAGATGAAGCAGAGCAAAGACAGAGGGGATTTCAACTTGTTTTTTATTTTATAGCATTCTCTGTTTATTCAGTTGTTTTTATTTATAGAGAGTTATTTTGAAAGTCTTGAGCTCCCAAATGAGAAAGAAATTTGAAAAATTAAGAGAAATTTGATACAAATAAATAAAACACAGGGAGTTGAACTAGTCTTGGTCTTGTCTTGGTCTTGACACTCTCTGGTCTTGGTAGTGTCTTGGTCGCGGTTTAGGTGGTCTTGACTACAAGTCTTAGCACCCCTAAAACTCTGGACCTTGAACTGCCTCTGGTTGTTGGTGTCCTGAGGGAATAAAACTGGTCGAACTTGTTCAAAAAACTGATGAAAAAGTTGCTGTCTTTATAATGTGGGAGTAAAAATCATTTATAACTGATATGAATGACACTACTAGACTGTTTCATGGCGAACATGAGGTGAAAATAAAGCTGAGATAAATGTGAATTGTCGGGCAGCTTTGTGTCTGAACTCTCCTGAGACTTCAGAAAACACAAGTTAAGCTCACTTCCCCTGTTTTTAAGCTGTGCTTTGATTACACTGTGCTGTGGTTCACATGAGGAAGTCCTTTCCTGGGAATTCATCCATCTGTTAAATAAGCAGATTATCTCTTCTGGAAAGTGGACTCTTGAGTCCTGTTAAGACCTGATTGTGGTTAATCTGTTTCTGGAAGTGACTGAAAGGTGTTTGTGTGTCTCCAGGTGGCTCTGCTCCATGGTAGGGATGTTCATCGTTGGCATCAGTCTGCTATGTGTGAGTACAATGTCCACCAAACTATTCATAAATCTGTTGACCAACCTGTTCTCCAATCTGTTCAACGACCAGTTCACCAATCTGTTCACCGACCTGTTCACCAAACTATTAGTCAGTGGGGATTGTGACATCTTTCCAGATAAACAGGGGGAAAATAAGTCCATACATACATACATACATATATTTAATAAATTTTATCGAGTTCCGTCATCCCTCCATCATTTAGTCCATCTATCTTAAGGTCTGATCTGTTTATACAGATATGTTTTGTTTACTTTGTGTGTATGTGGTTTAGACCCAAATTCTGTATTTCACATTAAAAGGTGTGAACTGATGTGTTTGGATCAAACATGGCTACTGTGTGTTCGTTTCAGGTTCCTTTCGCCACCAGCATCTACGGTCTGATCGGACCAAACGGAGGTCTGGGCTTTGCTATAGGTGACTTTCTGATGGGTTTGAAATGAATACTTACTGTGCTGGCTGTGTGTGAGAGACATTGTGACAACACCTTCTTGTGGTACTTCAGGTATGGTGGACTGCTCTATGATGGCCATCATGGGTTACCTGGTTGACATCCGCCATGCCTCCGTCTACGGCAGCGTGTACGCCATTGCTGATGTGGCGCTCTGTATGGGCTTTGCTATAGGTAACACACACAAACACACACATGAATATCTGGACTGACAACGTTTCACTGTGGTCTACAGTTACTGATAATCTATAGTTCAATCGATCAATCTTTATTTATGAAGCACTTTTCAAGCAAGTTGCGCAACTCAAAGCGCTTTACAGTTTAGAAACGTTCCCACCCTCAGACCTTTAAGAAACCCGAAATATTACAGCATGAATATATTTTTAAAAAACACCAACCCTCCCTCTCCAGAAGTAAACTGATATACCTGAGGCTAAGTGCTAACTGCAGTGGCCCGGGTGTCCAGGGGAGGCGTGGCTGGAAAACCAACCTCTGTCAAGGCACCAGCGGCACTGCATCCTGTCAGCCACCCCAGATACAGACGGCCCCCACAAAGGAAGCACTGGAGGGGCCAAAGACACCAGGAACATTAAAAAAATATATAAGAGCATCATTTAATGTTTTAAAATACATTAAAACATTAAATAGAAACCGCTAAAATGTCCAAACAGTAATAAAAAGGAAATCATAAGACAAAGTGAATAATGACGAAATATTAGATTAACCACTTAATACTTGAACAGTAAAATTTAGCTAAAAACCAAACTAAAAAGGTGGGACTTGAGCCTACTCTTAAAAACGTGAACGTTCACTGCGCCCATGAGATCCTCCAGGAGACTGTTCCACAGGCGAGAGCCGTACCACTGGAACAACGCCTCGCCGTGTAGTTACGTATGTGTCCCAAATATCTCAAAGTTAGTTAGTTAGTTAGTTAGTTAGTTAGGGGGAGTGGGTACACACTCAAAAATAGAGGTACCAATTTGTACTTAAAAGGGTACAAAGCTTGTCGCTGGGGGTGTTCCTTTTTGAAAGACATTTCTGTACCTTCAGTCCTGGTCCATTTTTGTACCTTATCAAGCTGTATGAGTTAAAGGTGTCATAACCTGCCGTTTTACATACACATTCCTTCTTAAATTATCTTCAAATGAATTTTTAATTCCAGTTGGGTGGGACGAAAATTTAACGAGCTCATTTTAACCTCTTTTAACCCCCAACTATTGTTTGTCGCGAGAATACGTACGAGAGTTAGACCTGTCTGTAAGCGCGTTCACGGGGCAAACGTCAAAGCCAAAACAAAGTTTTATCAGGACAGAGCAGGTGAAGGAAATGATGTCCGAGCAGAGAAAAACGTGATAAAAACGTAACGATGCGTTTGATGGAGAGGATCCGGAGTAAAAGGGCTGGACTCTAATGAATATAAGGAGTGGACGTCTGACGTGAAGTTAGCTAACAGTGTTAGCTTCTGTAGCTACATTAGCAACTTGTCCGTTCGTCAGCCACCGTTTACTGGTCTCTGACACAAAAGATAATAAGTTACACAGCAGCAACACTTACCGACTGCACATCCTCACTGATAAATATAATCCACTGCTCCCTGGTAAAACTGTCCCTCCTGTTAAAGCACCAAAAACTGCTGAATTTCTGCCGAGGCAACTCAGCATGGCCATCTCCCCCCTCCTCCTCCTCCTCCTTGTCGCCGACGTCCTTTCTGACAAAGCAGGTCTACTCTGTGGCAGGTAATCAGCTGGCTTCAGGTGGTGCTAAAGACGCTAGCTTAGCAGCTCGCAGCCTCTCTAGTTCACGTCATAACAGCTGATCATAACGACTCCGTGGCAGGTAATCAGCTGCTTTTAGGTGGCGCTAAAGACGCTAGCTTAGCAGCTAGCAGCCTCTCTCGTTCACGTCATTCGGAGAAAGAAATCCAAACTGCGTACTGTGGAGAGCGCGTGCTTGTGGCCGATTCTGGTGAGGAGAGAGAGCCCGCACTCAAAGACGAAGTCACTTTCACTTTCCGGAGTTTCTGGCACGTTATAACTGAGGTCCTGTTCCAATACACATGTTTTAGTGTGAAAAAGTGGGATTTCCGGGTGATGACACCTTTAATAAAGTACAATTAAACCAAATAAAAATGATGAATAAGTCAATAAAATAGAGACTATGACAACAATCAAAGATGCTAATAATAAATGAATAATTATTATATAAATATTAGGCCAAACACATATATAATTCTACATGTTATTATTACTACAGTATGATTACTATGATTATTATGAATATCATAAAATAAAAACTATAATTATACTGCTGTTTAGAAGTACTGCTATTTATAGTTATTGTACAAGCTACGCACATTTTTCAATGCTGCAGGTACCCTTACAGTTGAAATGGTACAAATTTGTACTTTATATTACTTTGGACCCTTTTTCATAGTATATAGGTACTTCTGGCCTCATAAAGACCAATATTGTACTTTTGAGAGAACATTTGTAAAAAATGTAGCTACAGGTACAGAAATGTTCCTGTCTCGTACCTCTGTTTTTGAGTGTGTAGCGTAGTGGAACTGTCGCGGGCCTGGGTGCGGCACAACCGGGTTTGAGTCCCCAACACTACACTCAGGTGAACCACTCTGGACCCTTGAACAAGGTCCTTAACCCCCACTAACTGCCCCGGTGCTTTCATTAGCAGCCCACTGCTCTCAGGTTCAACTTGAGATGGGTTAAATGCAGAGAATGAATTTCCTAATTAGCACAGTAATTGGGATTAATAAATTTATCTTTTTTATTATTATTCTATCAGACATTGGGCTGTGATGTAAACTATGATAACTATGATAAACTATGATGACAGCAGCAATCTTCATGAAGTTAATGTTTATGATCTTTTTTTATTCACGTTTTACCACGATTAAAGGTTTCCACATCAAGTCCAATTCCTATCTGTTCTACTTACAAGTGCCCCCCATAATAGAGATGGACGCAGTACCCAGTTACGTCTGAATAGAGGAAAGTGAAGCCAGTTGGGTGTTTCCCACCGTCGCCATCATGCTATGTCACGTGTGTCGTCACTCTCGGAAAATACTAAAATGGGCACAGCGCGGCTTTGGGGCAAATGATTGTCAGCTGACGTACTCTGGGCTAAACTCTAACTGAGCTAACTTGAAACTAACAGGAGCTAATGAAGATTAGCCTCCTAAGCATCGGGATAAAGGTAAGACATGCTTGGACTTGCTGTTAGCTGCTGAAAACCACCACTTTGCTACTCAGCTGCAGACTGAGACCTTACCGAGAGCAAACAAGGAGCTAACTGTGGCAGGCCTTCCATTCTCCCGCATGTCAATCAAAAGGACCCACCCCTAATTATGTGTAATTTCAAGATTAAAAAACATCTAAATTGATGAGTTATAAAAAAAAATTAACCCCTCTCACAGAAGACATGAAGATAAACTTGACCTATTAAACCTGAAATGATTTTTGAACCAGACTGTAAACATGTTTAATTTCTGTAAACATGTGAAGTTGGTCTTTTTAACATGGGAGTCTGTGGGGATTTGCTCTGTTTTGGAGCCCCTAGCGGAGGAACAAAGAATTACAATTAAAAACTTCACTTCCTGGTTTCACACTTTTCCAGCGGAGTTTGCCCCCTGGTGCCACCTCAACAGTGGGTCTACTTCCCAGATTAGTCTAGGTAACACACATCAGACTGGTTTTATGTTTTTGGGGATGTGGAACTGGTGTCTTCATCACAAAAGCTTCCGAGTAGACAGTTTAATGTAAAGTGTTGTGATGATAACATGAAATTCCTTCCTCTTGCTTTAGGGCCATCCACCGGGGGCGCTCTGGTCCAGGCGGTGGGTTTCCCCTGTCTCATGGTGTTCATTGGAGTGATCAACATCCTGTACGCTCCTCTCTGCTTCCTGTTGCGTAACCCCGCTGTCCGAGAGGAGAAAATGGTAAATCGGAGCTAAATCTGGTCAGAAACTGCAGGTCAACTAAATCCTCATGATTTCAGGGCAACTAAAAATGTCCCAAACTGATTAGGGATCTGAGATACTGCAAGATTTTGTGTCCATTCGATACCAAGTAAATAGAGGGCTTCTATAGTCGATACTAGGTACTGTATCAGGGTAGGAATTTAACGGCCATGGTCATCATTGCCTCTCTATTTGATCATGTGCCCCTCAAAAATGATATGTCTCATGGCCACAGTAGCTGTGAGGCATATAATAACACAGGACTGCTAGGGATGGTTGTTTTGGTGATTTTTGAAGTCAGATTGTCAGGCAAATCAAAACTGATTCATTAATTATCAGTTTCAGGTAAACATGTAAGACCTGCAGGGCCAGGGTCAGTGATTCCTGCTCTGAACCAGCCTGCTCTCAGGGTAATATCCAAGATCTGATTGTTACCTTAATCACATTTTAGTACCTTACATTCACTGTTCTGATGAACACGTGATATCTGGGATCACATCTTGGAGTTCTGTGTCTCTTAGTCTTCTGGTTTTTGTTGCGTGAATATTTTTATGTGAGAAAAATAACAGAGGAAGCTGAATCTGAGCATCAGCTGACCTGGAGCTTCGTCATCACAAAGTTTTATTCCAAATTTTGTTGCGGTTGTTATTTTAATTTGGGCACTTTTGAGTTTTCTTTTTCTCAAAAATAAAATGTCACGATACTTTACACCTACCTTACCTGAATCGTCATCCTTCTGCGAGTCAAAATCTAAATTTGTTGATATACATTAATTTAAGATTTTATTTTTAAAAATTGTTCCTTTAGTCAGATATTCCATAGAAACGTTACCACCAGCAAGATGGTAATGATATTTTACCATTTTTAACTAAAAGCTAAAATGGTAAAGTTAGCATAAATAATTTTTTAAGTAGATAGAGCTGTACAATGTTTTTGTATGAATATGAATCTTTTACACAAAAATCTTTAAATCTCTGTAAACTATAAGCTGTTTGGTAATGACACGTAATAAAATAACATGCAACTTGTCAGTATAAATGAGGAAAAAACTTGCTGTTCCAGGATTTAAAATGTCTGTCCAGCATGGCAGTGGCATCACAAACTGACAAAGGCAGTTAAGATTTTAAATAAACTTTATTGATCTAAAAATGTTTAAAGGGACTTGAGGCAAGATTAAGAAACGAAACTCGCGACTGCCGTGACTGGCGCTTCAGGTAACTGCAGCCACGAGCCAAGCCGTCACGGGAGCACAAACTGAAGCTATAATGTTGTTTACTAAGCTTTTTCTTCGTAGTTCCACTTTTTAGTGTCTTTCAGTTGATCTGGATCGTTTTCTGACTGCAGAAGAATCCATAACTATCGCTTACAGTGTTTGAATTTACCGCGACCGTCTTCTTCCTGTATCAAAACTGTGGATGTAGCGTCATTTGACGTCACGTCTGCAGGGCAATCCGGGGAAATTCGGACACTGAATTGCAGCGCATTTTGCAGCACACAGCCTGTTCAAGGCAACGGAGAGAAACGTGGGTGGAAACGTTATTTTTGGTATTTAGCGCTTCATCACCCATTAGTGTGAAAAAAGGGACATTCATGTTTGTTTTTTTTAAAATTCCTGCCTCAAGTCCCTTTAACGTGGTAGTAATGACTGCAATATTAAGGGACATATTTATTTTTAAAAATGATAAATGGATTAGACATTTTTGTCAAATATAATAAAAAAAATAATTCTATTAAATTTTAAGGAATTTATGTAAAAAAAAACTGCACAATTTAATCATTTTAGTAGAGAGATAAAGCACGACATACAGTCATCCTCAAAATTATTTATTCCCTCAAATTCAAAAAGGTAAAAAAAATCAGATGTCAGCGAAATAAGATGAAGTTAACAAAATAATAATAAATAAAAATTCGATAAAAATCATTAAGTCTAGTTAGAAAGAAATCTTTAAAAAAAACACACACACAAAAAAAACAAGTAAACAAGCATGATGGGGCTCTGAAGCTAAAATTGTTGAGCAACACTTTGAGACAATCACTGCAATCAGGTGTTTTCTGTAACGTCCAGTCAGACGTCTGCACCTGTTGACAGGTATGTTGGTCCACTGTTCATGGGACAGATGCTTCAATGTGTCTCTGGGAGAGTTTAGATATGGGAGTTCATTTGCAAAAACAATATACCACCATTTAGAAAAAACAGAGTTAACTGCTTTCCGTCGCTGTCAGGTACAAACCTCCTATCTCCATTTGACATCATTAAAACCCTCTACTTCATGTGAGCGTGACTTGGTGAAAATATTCAAAAAGTAAATGAAGAGTTTATTTGCAGAAGCAGTTAACTCCATTTTTTTCTAAATGGTGGTTAACTGTTTTTGCAAATGAACTCTTCATATACAGCTGTGTGAAAAAGTATTTGCCTCCTTCCTGATTTCTTACTTTTTTGCATGTTAGTCACACTTATATGTTTCAGATCATCAAACAAATTTTAATGTGAGTCAAAGATAACACAAGTAAACAGAAAATGCAGTTTTTGAATGAAGATTTTTATTAGTTAGGGGGGGGGGGGGGGGGGGGGTAGAAAATCCAAACCTCTATGGCCTTGTGTGAAAAAGTGATTGCCCCCTCTTTTAAAACATAAATTAACTGTGGTTTATCACATCTTTGGAAAGCTGAGTTCAGTTTCTCTATCCACACCCAGGCCTGATTACTGCCACACCTGTTCTCAACCAAGAAATCACCTTAAATAGGACCTGCCTGACAAAGTGAAGTAGACCAAAAAGATCCTCAAAAGCTAGACATCATGCTGCGATCCAAAGAAATTCAGGAACAAATAAGAAACAAAGTAATTGAGATCTATCAGTCTAGAAAAGGTTCCAAAACCATTTCTAAAGCTTTGGGACTCCAGAGAACCACAGTGAGAACCATTATCCACAAATGGTGAAAACATGGAACAGTGGTGAACCTTCCCAGGAGGGGCCGGCCGACCAAAATGACCCCAAGAGCACAGCGACGACTCATCCAAGAGGTCACAAAAGACCCCAGAACAACATCCAAGAACTGCAGGCCTCACTTGCCTCAATGAAGGTCAGTGTTCATGACTCCCCCATCAGAAAGAGACTGGGGGGCAAAAATGGCTGCATGGCAGAGTTCCAAGACCAAAACCACTGCTGAGAAAAAAGAACATAAAGGCTCGTCTCAGTTTAGCCAGAAAGCATCTTGATGATCCCCAAGACTTTTGGGAAAATACTCTGTGGACTGACGAGACAAAAGTGGAACTTTCTGGAAGGTGGAGGTCCCATTACATCTGGCGTAAAAGTAACACGGCATTTCAGAAAAGGAACATCATAGCAACAGTAAAATATGGTGGTGGTAGTGTGATGGTCTGGGGCTGTTTTGCTGCTTCAGGACCTGGAAGACTTGCTGTGGTAAATGGAACCATGAATTCTGCTTCTACCAAAAAATCCTGAAGGAGAACGTCCGGCCATCTGTTGGTGACCTCAAGCTGAAGCGCACTTGGGTTCTGCAGCAGAACAATGATCCAGAACACACCAGCAAGTCCACCTCTGAATGGCTTAAGAACAACAACATTAAGACTTTGGAGTGGCCTAGTCAAAGTCCCCACCTGAATCCCATAGAGATGCTGTGGCATGACCTTAAAAAAGGCGGTTCATGCTGGAAAAGCCTCCAATGTGGCTGAATTACAACAATTCTGCAAAGATGAGTGGAACAAAATTCCTCCACAGCGCTGAAGAAGACTCACTGCCAGTTATCACAAACGCTTGATTGCAGTTGTTGCTGCTAAGGTGGAACAAACAGTTATTAGGTTTAGGGGAAGATCACTTTTTCACACAGGACCATTTAAGTTTGGATTTTTTTTATCCCTTGCTAATAAAAATCTTCATTTAAAAACTGCATTTTGTGTTTACTTGTTATCTTTTTTTCTCACATTTAAATTTGTTTGATGATCTGAAACATTTAAGTGTGACTAACTTGCAAAAAAGTAAGAAATCAAAAAGGGGGCAAAACCTTTTTCACACAACTATACATATATATGTATACTTTTTTCCCCCTTAAAATTAATCAGGGACACAAAAAGGCCCAAAATCAAATAAACACCCTGCTATTTATTTTTAGTGATGTCACCTGGATGAGAGTTTTACAGGTTCAGGAACCAGATGGACCCAGACCGGCTGCAGGGCCTCATGGCACTGATCAGACCCTCTGAAACGACAGTCTCGTGGTATTAGTGAAGTGAATCAGCTAGACGCGGAGTGTGGCCGGCAGCAGGTCCCAGCACATCAGCAGGAAGCGTGTGTGTTTCTGTGATGTCGAAGCCAAAGCGTGTGTGTGAAGTCATTACACAGTGATTAGACTGATCACAGACTGCAGCCTTCAAAGCTGCAGAGGAAACGTTTCAGCTTAATAAAGTGTCAGTCGGACCTACAGGCAGCTTCATTCATCCGCTCCGTGTGCTTTACATAAATCTGTTGCATCTATTAAGCTGGTTTCTAGTTCATTTACATATTGAGATGAAAAGGCGATGACTGACATTCATGTTTCTCTGTTTATGATCAACATTAAACACAAAACTACCAACAGGATTTCATGAGACATGGTGGAATCATGGTGGAAACTTTAAACAAATCCAAAAGAGGAACATATAACATATTACTCCGTGCATTAAAACTGCATGATGCACAGTTCCTTGTTGATAGATCCTTACACACACACACATATATATATATATATATATATATATATATATATGAAGACTATGTACTAAGACTATATACCACTACATATATATGTGGCCGGGCCCCCCCCCCAGGCACCCCCGTAGCTCCATCCTTGATTTGATCCTTTAACAAAATGTAGGAGAAAAAAAAAGCTAAACTAAAAACTAACTAAATAAAAGACAGTCAGTCATTTTCTTTACCGCTTATCCAGTTCAGGGTCTCGGGGGTTGCTGGAGCCTATCCCAGCTATTAAATAAAAGACTAACAAGAATGATTTATTAGTGTGTAAAATGTTATAATTACTATAGTGCAAAATGTATCCAGTAGAGGGCAGAACACCAGTATCAGATTACAGACAACAGGATTTGGAGCAAAGTTTTAACATATTATGTATATATTATGTATCAAACATGATACATGAGGTGTCAAAGGGTTAATACCTGAGACCGTTTGGGAAGTGTTTGGGAAGCAAGACAACAATGTCAACGTCAATTTTATTAATAAAGCACATTTTAACAACTGCTAGGGTTTACCAAAGTGCTGTACAAGGGTTACACACAAGTAAGAGCGCTACCACACAACCATAAAAGTTACATGAAAACAATTAAAAACAAAGATACAAAAGTTTTTTTTAAGGATAAAAGAAAGGAAAATAAAAACAGCTGAAATTGGTCAACCTATACATCACCAAATGCCAGTGTAAATAAAAAACAATAACAGGAATCACCAGGCACCTGGAAACAAACAAAACTAGGACAAAACAAAGGTCAATGACAGAAAAATAACATATTTTTATTCTCTTAGAATGAAGCGTTTCTATCTCCTCACCGTGGCTCCACATACATGCAGCTGCCACCATTTTTACTACATGTTTATTAATGGACAAACAAGTCGGTATGAAGCACTGCAGTTGCGGATTTGTTTGATAGGAGCTAGAGCAGATAAGTAGCATGTTAAAAGCACCGTAGAAGAAGACAGTAGTCACCTGTCATGCAGTCATTGCACCTGAGGTCCACTCACGCATGAAAACATCTCTATCTGCCAGAAGTTTGGCCTCCAACAGACACCGTACATTCACTACTGTGCTTTGCCACTAGATGGCAGTAATCCTACACATGGGACCTTTAGAATAAATAAAATTTTCATCCTTTATGTGAGTCTTGCACCAGAACTGGATCACAGTGTCAAGACTGCGCCCATCCTGTTCCAGCTTCTAGTACCCCTTATCAGGACTTGGAATGTCTGGGGAAGTAATCCCAGTTAACGGAGAGATATTCCATGAATGTTGATCCAGCTTCCTGGTCCAGGCCTCTGGTCTATTTACTTGTTTCAGCATGTTTGCTCTGGTTCTATTCCAGGCAGTTATAAGCTTCATGTTTATCCGCTGTTCAAGAATCCCAGTTAGGACTCATCTTTTGGTTATTTCTGTCCAGTTGACATTAATTATATTTACATTAACTGACCTGGTTTGCAGTTTTCAGAGCTCTGTATAGTTCAGAAACAGGACTTGATATGATGACTGATGAGCCGCTGCAGGCACAGGGAAGGGCTCAAGATGGAAGCGCCATCTGTGATAGTGATGATCACACGCCCATCATTGACGTTTAATCAGAGTCGTGGGAATTAAGGAGCCTAAATCCTACCCAGGCATTCCAGAAGCGTAATCATTAGGCGCGTTTGTACAGAGAGGTTCTAAGAACGCAGTTCCTATAACTACGCATCCCGAGTTTAGTTATAAGAACTACCCTTCCCCTTCAGTTTGTGTTCGCACATGAGGGAGGACGTTGATAGGGACCATGTGTGACACAATCTGCCCCAGCAGATCTGATACAAAACAGGTTTCTCATCTCTTTTATTCAAAGCTATTATAAAAGCAAGCTTACCAGCTTTGCCTCATCACGGTCATACAGTATGTATCATGTAACGGAGCAGCTCCCCGTTGAAAAGCTGCCCTTTGCTAACGTCTTGTTTACGTTTTCGTTGAAGTACGCCCGGACACTTTAGTGGACAGACTGGGGATCGTTCACTAAACTGGCGCAGATTATACTGACACAATTTGCAACTGTATTTGTCTTCCATCTCTTTTATTCAATGTTATTATAAACGCTAACTTACCAGCTTTCCCTCCCTTACCCTCCCTTACCTTTTGTTGAAGTGCGCCTGGAATTTTAGTGGATGGTCTTTCAACTAAAGTGTCCGGGTGGGAGTTGCAGATTCTACTGCCACACTTTGCAGCTGTATTTGGGTCATTAAATTAGTATGAAAATAACTGCTTTTGGACATTTCAAAATAGTTATTGATTCAGGACGTGCACCATTGTGGTCGATTTAATAATGAATTGGTACACTTCTATTGTAATAGCTTTTGTTGTTATTATGATCTCGGTAAACACGAAAAACAGCTGTGAGACTTTTTAAATATGGCGGAGCTGGAAGAAGCGGAGACCACACAAGGGACAGGGCTTGCCAGTTCCACCAATCACCAAACATCTACATATTTCAGTTCCTATGGAACCCCTAAAAGACCCTGCCTCGGAGTAAGAGCTAAAAAGGTTCTAGGAACTGAGGTCCGAGGTCCCTAGTTCCTATATGGCCAAATGCGCAAAAAAACGTCCTGGTTCCCGAAAAGGCTATAGGAACGCCAAAAGGTTCCTACAGTCTGAAAGCGCCTATTGATTCTCTAACTGAATTGTTTCCATTTTACTGAGGAAACTTTATCTCTTCAATGGCTCAGATGACTCGTGGCAACCCCCAGGGCTCAATCCTTGGCCCCCTTTGTTTTTCATTTACATGCTGAACCTTCATCAGCTTATCCTACATTGTAATACTGTATATACTACAGGTCAAGAGTTTTAGAACGCCCCTATTTTTCCAGTTCAATATGGAAAGATAGATGAGGTTGTAGGTAATTGAGTAAGGTTGGGAGTTTTTTTTCTTTTATTTCTTCCGACTCTTGGCGAGTGCAGACGTTTCTCTCTTCTCTCCTCCCTCTGCTCTCCTGCTACTTTGTCCTGTCGGATCTCCTGAGACTGCATTTTTCTTCATAATCCCTAAATTACACCATGGATTTTGTCAGCTGGGCTTTCAACAACGTGGATAAAATTTTTTCCACCATGAGGCAAGGTGTGGGGGCATCATCTTGTCCAGACGGAACCAGTCTCATGGGGTACACCATGAATTCCTGGTAGAAATGGGGGGTCTTATGCTTCTCAAATCTGTCTGTGGAGGACGTGGAGGATACCTACTTATTGGTGATTATGATAACTGGGTTCCTGCTGATTGGAGTAGGTTGGTACCTGGTCTATCGGAAACAGCAGAGGCAGGCTGCCATGGCGAATCTGTATGATCAGGTGATTTTCCGAGCCCTGAACACTCAGACTCAGTCCCAGTGCGAACTTAAGCTCACGCAGGATGCGATGGAAAACACCTTGGAGAAGCTCTCGGTTCGGATCGAAGAAGGAGAACCATAATTCAGATGAATTGGACCGCCTCAACCCAGCGAAGGACTGAAGGTAGAGTCAAAACAACTCTGCCTGTCTCTAACAACAAGTCGTATTACGCCACCTGGCCTCCCACAAAATGGCCTTGGCCATATCAACTCGCCTCGGGAGGAATGCAAACAGACTCTCTGCTCCCTCGCCTCGCCATGTCTGATGTCTGTGGCGGTGGATAGAAAGATTCGCCCATCCGGAGCTGCGTCCTCTCCACCCATGGGGCTCTGGACTCCTCCTCCTTCCCCCTCCCTCATGGTTCAGGATGTTTATGGTCGTTCAGTTGAATTTAGTCTGAGTATGTGCTTAATTGTTATGGTGTGTTTTTTTCCTGTACCCGAGTTCTGATTTAGCAGCAATCGTGTACATGCCCTTTTTTTGCTCACCTACCCAACTCTCCTCATGTAATCATTTTCTTTCTTTGACACCAAGGAAGCGCGGGCATCCGTCGCATCCTTAAGTCTTCCCGGTCCCGAATGTTATGCCATGTTTTATGTTTTCTGTTGGTTGTCCAATCTGGACGGGTTGTACTGGAAGTCATTTTGTGTAACTGGGATGCTGGTTATATGACAATAAAAGCAATTCAATTCAAATTCAATGGTTGGGAGAGCTCTGGAAAATGGTAGCACCACTTTTCAAGTCTTGACAAACTTTTGTTGTTTTTTTTGGGCGGGGGGCACTAGTGGCCTTTATAGTGTATAGTGTATAGTGACAGGAAAGGGGCAGAGAGAGTGGGGAGTGGCATGCAGCAAAGGGACCTGGACCGGGAATCGAACCGTGGCCGACTGCGCTGAGGAACTGTAGCCTCTGTTCATGGGGTGGAACCAACTGAGCTAATCACCACCCCTTTGGTGTTTAAATTGATTTAAATTGATGACAATTTTTTCTGCCCAAAAAAGGCCTTTTGTATAATTCTGATATGTAGAGTACATACTTTTCAGTGTTGTATTGTTATTAGGCTGAACTACCTAAATTCCAACAACAAAATAAAAAAGCAGTTGTTCTGAGACTTATGACTGGTAGTGCTATCACTCATAGGTTTGGGATCGCTTTCCCAAATGTGATGCTGCATATGGGTTAAAAATTAACACAACTTTTTTTTCTCATGAAAAAAAGAAAAAAAAAATTAACACAACTTTATGTTGTGTGTGTGTTACAGGCGATCATCGACCAGGAGTGTGCGATGCACAGGAAAAGCTACAACACAAACAAAGAGAGCCGTGACTTTCCTTTGAGCGACTACAGTGAAGAAGAAGAAACAGAGGAATGACACTCACATGTCCACACCATCATGTCATCTGCAAACATGTTTTACTTTCATTGTCTCACTTCATTTGGTCAGTCAGGGCAGACGTGGAAAGCTTCTCCATACGCCATCAGCACTCTCAAGCCTGTTGGTTTGAGGTTGTTCTGCTGGTTCATGTGCAGGTTTACATTTGGATTTCTGACAAAGAGAATTCTTCAGTGGCTTCTGATTTGTTTTCTTTTGTTCCCTAAATCTATCTCAGCCATACTCTGACATGTTCAGGTTTTCCAACATCCAAACTTTAACTTTTCTTGGCTGTATTTCTGTATCATTGAGACTGGAGGATGTAGCTTAATCAAGCTTTTGAATCACAATAAAGAACTGTAACACCAAGGATTTATGCCCCATGTCTCTGGTAGATTTCTAGTTCCTGCTAACAGGAAGTTACAACAGCAGCTCCCAGAATTAAAACGACCTGAAACCCCACAATCACTGCGTTCCAGTTCTTTGTGTATTTTCTACACAACTGATCAAGTTTTTGAGTTTAATTTACCAACAGTTCCTCCTAGGACTTTAATCATAATGATCATTTTTACTTTATTAATCTGGATTTGGAAATTAGGCTCTGCATTTTGCCCTTTTCCAGATTTACAGGAGAGCAGTGGGCTGCCATGTTTCAGGGGCCTCCATCTCTGTTGGGGGAGTCTTTCTCCCCACAAAGTTCTGGTCATATGCTACAAGAGGAGACAAATGAGTTTTCCCTCCCAGAGAAAACTGACTCACTTCTCTGGTCCTGCCGGCGTTGCACGGGCCTCCAGAATCTGTTAGCTGAACGTCTGCGTTCTGGTACTTTGATATCTACAAAGTCATGCATGCAATACTTTTTAAAGGAATAGTACACCCACAGAATGATGTGCCTTCATTTTCTGCTCACCCTCATGGTGAGCAAGACTCTGGAGCACTTTTGTAACGTCTCTAATGCAGCCGGCGATCAAACAGGTTTTCGTTTTCCCCCAACTTTCAAAAACTGGAGGTGACCGGGGCTCGAACCAAAAAGGTCCTTAAAAGTCCACAAAAACTTGTCAATATTCCTCCATACTGCTCGTCCAATGTAATCCAAGTGTCCTGAGTGGGTAGCGTCCATAATTTACTCCAAACTACATCATTCAGTATATTTTTATGGTCTAAACAGTACTACATCTAGCTGCCGCAAAGCACACACCTGCGAGTATAACGACACTACGGAAGCCACAGCTTTAGCGCGTACTCGGCCAATAATGCAAGCGTAGAAGAAGAAATTTGCTGTTTACATTGCGGTAAGAGCGAACGAGCTGCAGACAAACACAGAGGGGTTGGCTATTGATTTGAAACAAAGACAGAAAGAAAGAATAACAGAACACGCAATCTCGTCTGCCGCGGCTTCCGTAGTGTCGTGAATTTGCATTGACACGCTTTGTGGCAGCTAGATCTAGTACTGTTGAAGCTATAAAAATCTACTAAATGATGTGGTTTCCAGTAAATTATAGAAGCTACCCACTCAGGACGCTTGGATTACATTGGACGAGCAGTATGGAGAAAAATTGACACAATTTTGTGGACTTTTATGGACCTTTTTGGTTTGAACCCCGGCCACCTCCATTATATAAAAGTTGGGGGAAAACGAAAACTTCTCTGATCTCCGGCTGCATTTGAGATATTAAAAAGTGCTCCAGAGTCTTGGTCAGCATGAGGATGAGTACGAAAAAACGCACATCATTCTGTGGGTGTGCTATTCCTTTAAAGTATTCCAGTACCACTTAGCTAATAAAAACATGAAGTTTGTTTTAACTTACAGTTTCAGGCAATAAAATTACGTGCAAAATCCAGACGTGGTACATTTCTTCTGGGTATTCCCTGTCACATGATTAAGTCAGCCAATCAGAAATCAGAACCGAAGGTTCACTGTGCAGCCTCGGTCAAGCAATTCTGCAAAAATAAATGTTTATTTTAATCTGTTATTGTTAAATATATTTATTGGTTTATTTTATTGTGAGAAATGTTTCTAAAGTTACAAGTATTAAAGTTGTAAATTTTATTTGTTTTGCCCCTTGGAATGAAATTATTAATATAGTGTTCCATTGTGTGTTTTCTTGTAAAGAGGAAAAAGTATTGGTATTGGTATAGAGGATAAAATATCATCAAGTTATCATATCAAAACCAAAAATTTTGGCATTCCCCATCCCAAGTTGATGGTGTTAAAATTTTTCTTTTAGGAGGTTTTTACGTACAAATTAAAAACAAAACAAAAATCTCTGCAAGACCACGCCCACTTTTTTAGTTTAATTTAAACTCCGCCCACATTTGTTTCCCCTCCTACCACATGATTGGAGCATGCAGCGCTCTGATAATGAGGTCATTATATGTAAATTTGCCACCTTTAACTCATCTGGAAAATAGTTTAAAGACAAAATGTGAAGTCAGCTGGGAAGTGAAGTGGAAAGCTGGGTTTTTAGACGGAGTTAGATGTACTTTTATAACGTCTGTGATCTTCTCCGTGAACACTTTTAAGAACGTTTCTGTGCCTGACTGCACTGTTGGGATGAAATGTAGATTTTCTATGTAAACTGACTCATGTGGAGGAGTGCTGTGTTGTTTGTTCACCTGTTGGTTCTGCAGTCTGAAACTAAACGTGTTGAAATGTCAAATTGTTTCTGTCACCATTAAAACCTGCCGTTGCCTTGTCAACAGCTCTTTACCTGTGTGTGTGTGTTTACCTCATCATGGTACTTATCTGTGCTTTAATTTCCTGTTTGTCAAACAGAATGACATCAGGATGGAGTCAAGAATCGAGATTGGACCCAGGAGTAGTAGGCCTGTTAAATGGATCAAATAGAATCCATTCTGTTTTATTTTCATAAAGGTGAAGAAGGTTTTGTGAGAGCCAAAGTTTGATGTCCTTTGAACATCTGTGGATGAAGTCTAAACCAGCTAAGGAGTTTGGGGCAACTGGAAAATAAACTTGCAGGTCATCTGCATACAGATGGAAGGACAGATTGTGGCGAGTAATAACCGATCCCAGGGGCAGCATCTATAGTGAGAAGAGAACAGGTCCTAAGATGGATCCCTGTGGCACCCCAGATGTAAATGGGGCAGAAGATGACGACAGGTCACCAATCCTTACAGAAAAGCTCCCGTTTGTTAAATAGGACCTAAACCACTGCAGTACTACACCCTGAAGACTCACTTGCTGCTCTAGTCAAGTGACGAGGACTGAAGGGTCCACAGTGGCAGATGCAGCTGTAAGGTCCAACATCGCCAGCAGAAAAGGCTTCTTGGCATCTAGTGAAAGAAGGATGTCAATCTGGACCTTTAGCAAGGCAGGCTCAGTGCCGTGATGGCACATAAACCCTTTCTTCTTTGAAGGCCACCTGCCCTGTTTTAGGCCCAATCCCAATGATCCCCCTACTTTCAAACACTAGCCCTCGCCCACTACCACTACACCCTTGAATTGAAGTCACAGGGGTAGGGCTTTCTAATCTTCCCTAGCAATTGGGACACCACTTGCTGCATTTACGTTCAGGCACGTAAGCGACTGCGTGGTGACGTTTGCACATACATCTCACCCAAGCGGCAACCTCTGGTGGCCAACTGTGAGGCTACCCGGAAGAAGTCATTATTTGTAGTTCTGCCCTGATCTTCTAGGGGCTGCAAAACAGAGCAAATCCGCATAGACTCCCATGTTAAAAACGCCAACTTCACAGCAGAAATAAACATGTTTACAACAGAAATAAACATGGTTACAGCCTGGTTCAAAGCATCATTTTAGGTTAAATAGGCCAAGTTTACCTTCATGTCAACTGTGAGGGGGGGTGAATTTTTTTATAACTCATCTGTTTAGATGTTATTTAATCTTGAAATACACATAATTAGGGGGCGTGTCCTTTTGATTGACAGGCAGCAGACCGGATGTCGGCCTGCTGACCGGTAGCTAACAGTTAGCTCCTGGTTTACTCTCAGTAAGGTCTCAGGCTGTAGCAGAGTAGCACAACGGCAGTTTTTAGCAGCTAATAGCAAATCAAAGCGTGCAAGTAGCAAGTCTTACCATTATCCCACCGCTTAGGAGGCTAATCTTCATTATCTCCTGTTAGTTTCCAGTTAGCTTGGTTAGTGTTTAGCCCAGAGTACATCAGCTGTCAATCATTTGCCCCAATGCCAGCTTCCCCATTTTAGTATTTTCTGGAAGTGACGACACACGTGACACAGCAAGATGGGGACGGTGGGAAACGCCCAACTGGCTTCACTTTCCCCTATTCAGATGAGACTGGATACTACATCCATATTTTCTACTGTCTTTGGTTCTACCATGACCAAATAAAGAGTTTAACACGCATGAACATTTTCTCTGTGTCTTCCAATTGATTTTTCTCTGTACTAGCTACAGAAATACGCTAAGTGCTGCTCCTCAAGGGGCTTCAGTAAAAAAGAAAGTGGGCTTTTAAATAAGTTTGCTTACTGAGCCACTAGCAGCTTTCCACCAAATAACACATTTAACTTGTAGAGGAATTGAGTGTGTGTTAATGTGTAGGAGGCCAATGGACATCCATCCTGGTTCTGTCCTGATGGAGGTTTTCCTCTCCACTGTGTCCTGGCGCAGATCTGATCCAGTATACCCAGGAGGCCAAGCAGAAAAACGGACATGGAGCGCCATAGAGATCTGACGGCGGAAATGCTCTCTAGGACCTTCAAGGATCACATCCTGGGTGGTTAAAGGAATAGTACACCCACAATATGATGTGCTTAATTTTCTACTCACCCTCATGCTGAGCAAGACTCTGGAGCACTTTTTAATATCTCAAATGCAGCCTGAGATCAGACAGGTATTCATTTTCCCCCAACTTTCATATAATGGAGTTCACCAGCAACTGAACCACAAAGGTCCATAAAAGTCCACAAAAACTTGTCAATATTCCTCCATGCTGCTCGTCCAATGTAATCCAAGTGTCCTGAGTGGGTAGCGTCCAGAATCTACTGGAAACCACATCATTTAGTAGATTTATATAGCTTAAACAGTACTAAATCTAGCTGTGTCACGTCCATGCGAGTTCACGACACTACGGAAGCCGCGGCAGACGAGATCACACGTTCTCCTTTTCTTTCTTTCTTTGTTTTAAATCAATATCCAACCCCTCTTGTGTTTATCCGCTGCTTGTTCACTCTTAGCACAATGTAAACAGTGAATTTCTTCTTCTACACTTGCATTATCGGCAGAGTAGGTGCTGAACGCCGGGGCTTCCATAGAGTCATGAACTCGCACAGACGCACGAGCAAACGCTCCAAACAATGCCCTGTCCCTGTCAATGCAACATGTCACACTTAAAGGATTACTTTCTTTTTTTTCAACCTGGACCTTGTTTCTAGGAGTTTATACGTGCATTTACTCACCAGTAAATTTTCTGGATCACTTTGACTCCTTTGGAAGATATTACGTTGAGTCGCCCTTCGGTGTACATCCAGGCAGAGACGGGGCAGCCTCTACATAAGACATTATCTGCAGGAGAACTCCTTGGTTTTCACCAATACTTTACGTAGAATGAACGAACTATTAGTACTATTGTCCCGTGATTCCAGATTTAGCTTTCCATTAGTTATCAGGGTGTTCTACACACTTTTTGGAGCCACGCATTCACGATGTGCGCTTCCGTTGTGCAGCTGAGACGAGTTCATTAGCCAGACAACGACAACAACAACAAAAAAAACACAATTTGCAAAACTCTGAACTCACAGGACAATAGTACTCATTCGTTTGTTCATTCTACGTAAAGGGACTAGAGGCAGGAATTGTGAAAGAATAAACAAGCATGTTCTGAACGAGCCCACCCACGTCTCTGTTGCCTTGAACAGGCTGTGTGCTGCATAAAGTGCTGTGATTCATTGGCAGAATTTCCTGTGCTGCCCTGCGAATGTGACGTCAAATGATGCTGCATCCGCATCCCAGACAGTTTTGAAACAGGAAGGACACGGTCGCGGTAAATTCAAACACTGCACAGGATAGTTATGGATTCTTCTGCCGTCAGCAAACGATCCAGATCAACTGAAAGACACTAAAAAGTGGAACTACGGAGAAAAAGACTTTATCAGCGTAGTAAACAACGTTATAAGTTTAGTTTGTGGTCCCGTGACAGTTTGGCTCGTGGCTGCAGTTACTGTACCTGCATCGCGGCATTCGTGAGTCTCATTTCTTAATCTTGCCTCAAGTCTGTTTAAAGTATTGATGAAATAAAGCAGTTTTTGTTGCAGATAATGTCTTATAAAGAGGCTGCCCTGTCTCTTCCGTTATATAGATGCACGGCGAAGGGCGACTCAACGTTAATATCTTCCAAAGGAGTCAAAGTCATACAGAAAATTTACCAGTGAGTAAATGCACGTATAAACTCCTAGAAATAAGGTCCAGGTTGAAAAAAGAAAGTTATCCTTTAAGTGCTCTAGCCTGGTACACCTGCCTGACTAACGGCACATATGAGATACCAATAATTCAGTCTGGGATTCTTACGTTGGATTGATTTCCATGCGAGACGTGAGGCGGGACTCTGGACCCTTTTCATACTTTATGGACATGTCACTCGTACATGCTCTCAAATGCTGCCGAAGGTCAGAAAGCTTTGGAAGTCGATTGGAACAGAAGAGAAACTGGTTTTTACAGGGTTGTCGGGCCAGTTTTCTCTCCCATAACTGCTGCTCATGTTGTGATTACGGCGCGCTAGCGTGTCACATCCTCTGACAGCAGATCAAAACATTTCCTCCTGCTTTGAAACATGAGGAAACACTCACCGCTGATCTGTGTGTGCGTATCATCAAAGGTGTTTAACCCTTCAGTGCTCTGGCTCTGATGTGGGTTTCCGTGTAAACACACAGGAAGCAGTTCAGACTGGATCTGATGCTGATTTATGGTAAAGAAGAGGTCAGAAATCATTTAAATGTGTGTCGTGACTTTAATCTGCTGCTAATTTCTCCACAAACACGCACATCCCGCAGCCTGAAACAGAAGCTAACCCTCAGATCAGGTTGGGTCTCCAGCAAGATAAAAAGACCTGGACATCCAGGGAAGCCGATGGGAGGAGGATCACAGGATCCTTTCATGGTGCAGACAACATCCAGCCCAGAGGAAGACGTGTCATTAGACCACAACAGAAAGACTTGACAGAGGAGAAGAAGACAGGTCAGCACGCGCTGCAGAGCGTTCCTGCTACTCACAAGCAGGACTGAAAAACCAGACCCGGTCTGGACCAACGTTAGAACCAGGTCCTGTTCCACCAAACAGGACAGACACATGATCCTTCAGATCTCCGCAGGTCTGCTTCCAAACCTTCCTCAGAAATGTTGGATTTGACTGGGATGGAAGCAGACTGCAGGAGACCAGCAGCTGAAACGGTTTTCCCAGGTTTCACTGACCTCCTTTCAACCACCGATTCTATAAACTCTGAAGGACCCGAACCTCAGAGTACGTTAGAATCTGAACCCCCCCCCCACACACCCACACACACACACACACCGTTTCTATTTGCAAACAACAGCATTCAAACTGAGCCCCTCCCTCTCAGGCTAATGGCCGCCTCGTTCTTCAGGCTATTCAGCTTCAAGCCTCCTTCAGAGCTCAGAAGCCAAACTAATATTAACCCTGATTTTCCAACGTGCACGATCTAAAGCTCTTACCTTTTCTTCAGTCTATCAGCTGTTTTTCTTCCTTTTTTTTTACTTTGACAGTTTGAGTGACTGGCGTCTGCTCCAATCATGAGCTTATTCCCACACAGCGTCATGTCCTTAGCTCTGTCATTGGCTGGTGATATAAACAGAAATCTCCACCCAGAAACGTGCCGACCACAACAAAACAAATCAAAAGAGTGAATTACAGGCAGGAGGAGAGAGAGTTGCATTCAAACTCACCACTGCACGCGAGTAGAGGCCCAAAGGCGCCGTTTGAGACGGATTTCACTGTCTGTAATTTATTTTCAGAGGGGAACTGCAGACTCTACTTTTAAATGAGAGGGATCCAACTGCAGTCACGATGCATCGTCATACATCCAATCCACGCCGGAAGTCCCAAGCGGAAGTTTCTTCTCCATGTAACTTACTAAAATCTAGCAGCTGTCAAAGTAAAAAAAAGGAACAAAAAAAGGTGGATGCACCGAAGAAAAGTTCAGAGCTTGAGATAGTGCGAGTTGGAAAACCAGGGTTGATATCAGTTTGGCTTTTACCCGCTTCTGAACTCTGAAGGAGTCGTTGAAGCTGAATAGGCTGAAGAACGAGGCGGCTGTTAGCCTGAGAGGGAGGGGCGGGGTGAGAGTTGAAACGGTGGGGAGACTGCGGACTCTACCTTTAAGATGACACAATACATTTTTCACCCAGTTTGGGACAGTAGGCGGAGCAGCATCCTTCCATTTCAAGAGGATCAAACGGTGTGCTAACAAGGTTGAAAAGGCTATGAGCCTCCGGCCCCCTACAGGTAGTCCTCACTCCTCACCAGTGATCCCGAAAAGCAGCAAAACAGGGTTTAATGTTATCTTTACACCCAGGACACAAGCGAGTGCTGTACAAATACCCTGCCAGTACTGCTGTATTTTGGGGAAATAGCCGAAACATACTGTATGTATTAAAGTAGCTTCCTCACATTTACATTTTTGCCAGTTTGGATTTATGGATTTGAGCTCGGTGTACCACTTTGAACTGCATAAAAGTGTCGCACACATTGAAGATGAGTTAATTTTCTTCAAGACTTTAGTCCAGTCTGCTTCACTGATATGGTTTCTAAATCTTACTCCCGAGCCTCTTTGATGGCAGACACGGAAAAAGAACTTAAACCTGAAATCAAGCTTAACAATCTAGAAATATCTTTTTTCTTAGACGGGTTGAGGGATATCACCTCATCAATACGATTATAGGGAGGTTTGTCAGGGAACCCTGAGATGTGGCATCTGGTACTGAAGGAGAGAAAAAGGTGTTTGATGCTACGGGGCTGGACAGACTCATACTTTGGAGATTAAAATGTTTTCTAAATTGAAAGCAGATTATAAAGGAATTATGAAGAACAGGATTATTAAACGTCATGTTTGGGGGGGGGGACAATGGAGCTGCAGGAAAGCTTCTCCATCTCCACCCACTCTGACGCACTATTGCCCACTTCCTTCTTGACACATCTCAACTTTACCGTGACGATGATCGTGCGTCACGTTTTCCTGCGTAGAAACCTTTTATACATGAGGCCGCTGGTCTCTAAAGACCTTCAGAACGAGGTTATAATAGTTTTGGATTTTCCATTAGTTTCAGTTCTTATTTAGTTTTGACTTTTTGTTTTTCAATTCAGTTAGTTTTAGTTAGTTTTTTGAGCAGGTTTACTAGTTTTTAGTCTTTATTTTTTTGAAAATGCTCAGTTTTAGTTTAGTTTTTATTAGTTTCGGGTATTTGTCATTCAAAATTATCAGAAAGTCACTTGAAATAAAAGCAAAGTAAATAGTTTAAACAGAAATAGATTTTATATCAACCCCAAAAGCTTCTGTATTAAATAAATTTACAAATAACTAAAACTAAGGATGTTTTTGCAATGATTTTAGTTCTCATTAGTTTTTTAAAGACACAATACAGTTTCAGTTAGTTATCGTTTTTTTTTTAAACTGTCATTTTTCTTTTAATTTCAGTTAACGAAAATGTTTTTTTTTTATTTTTGTTTTCGTTCTTTTTCGTTAGTTTTAGTTAACTTGGATAACCTTGCGTCAGAAGAGTTTAAATTCTAACAGGAAGCTGATAAAGAGAAGCTGGTAAGTGATGGCAGGTTATTATGGGATGCAGGAACCTTTGTTGTGGACTTGGTTTCCACCCGGACGTTTTACGGGACACACAGCTTCCGTTCCGCGGGGTTCGGTGGCGGTTCTGCAGACGGTCCGTCTCCTGCGTGAATCTGGACCGGGTTCGGGGGGGAGAAAGACGGAGGAGCAGCTGGTCTCAGGTCAGTTTCACGCTCACCTCATCAAAGCAGAACGAGCGGCAGCACGCGCACACTGACGTCATGAATCCATGAGGTAAACAGACCTGCGTGGAAGGAATCAGGCTTATTTCTGCTTTTGGGTTTTGAGTGAAAAACCTGCATAAAGAGGAGACACGAGATTTTCTTCATTTAGATTAAACCGCATGAAAAAGTTTAATCAATAAAAGTGATTATTTGTGGGAAATTATGTGGAAAAGCCGATAATTTCTGAACTAATGACAAGAAATAGATTTAGAATAAACAGCTGGTACTTTTACTGTTAGATTGTAGAAATTCATCGTAGCTGTTCATTAAAAATACTACTGAAACCTGCAAACGTTGCATAGCTGTATGTAGAAGTACTAGCTGGTACTTTATTACTTTTAGTAACAGTTACTAATAGGAAGCGGGACCCCTGGATTTAATCAATGTCATGATTTTTATAGAATTTTTTAGGGATACACGACATAATTGATCCCCTATCAGTATCGGCCTTAAAACTTAGTATCAGACATCGGCCACCCCACCGATATTTAACTGATATTTGGCCGATCATCCCGCTGTTTCTAAAGTCTAAAAAAACAAACAAACAACTTCTTCAAAAACTTATTTTTTACAGACTTTAAAACTTCTAAAGACTATGGTAGGATAAATATCGATACACTGAAATATCACGATATCTTCATATACTGATATATTAACATTTAAAAACGTGGTATCGATCTATTTTACAACTGAAATCTTGTGATATTTCATAACTCTGTTACGAAATCTTGAGATTTCATGAAAATTTCACAATATTTTTATATGCTGCTGATATACCGACATTCAAAAACGCAGTATCGATCTATTTTACAAATGAAATCTTCTGATAGTTCATCGTTCTGTAGCGAAATCTCGCAAGAATTCACAAAATATCATGAGAATTTGTAACAGAACAATGACATCTTGTGAGATTTTAAAACTAAAATAGGTCGATACCACATTTTTAAATATTGATTTGATATCAGCATATTAAATGATTTCAGTGTATCGATATTTTTCCCACCCCTATTTTTCAAAGATAACAAAACTGCTATTTGCAATGACTGCTTATATTTTTCAGCCTTAATATTGGTATCGATATTGGTTATCGGCCATGAGTTTTACAATATCGGCATATCGGGTATCAGCCAAAATTGCAATATCGTGCATGCCTAGAATTTTTATTTTTTGTTACTTTGGTCAGCTTCAGCTTATTTCACTGACAGCTGATTTTTCTGTCTTTAACACTGGGGGGGGGGCTTTCAAGCACATGTATGTTTGTGTTCTCTCGTCCGTCTCACCGTTGTCTCCTTCTCTTTGCACACGGCCTGGAAGTCATGACCTTATATGGACATTTGTTGGCGTTTACCTGCAGAGCCAGCTGACATGTCCTCTCCTGAAAGGACATGTCCTCTCCTGAAAGGACATGTTTGAATGTTCCCAGAAGTACGACTGACGCTGACTTCTGTGTTAACCAGCGGCTTATTGTGATGCTTTTAAGAGGAAATAAACAATAAACAGGAAAGTTTGAGCTTGTTCGGGCTCCTGAAGTTGAAGCGCCGCTTTCATTGTTTTTTATAATCTGCTTATTTTTGTTTTTTGTCCTTGCTTTGATTTTCTTCTCAGCTAAACATTTTTCAGTCATTTCCTCCGTTTTTATTCTCCAGAGAAGCTTTTGTGTTTGACAATGTTGAATTCTTTCTTTTTAAAGGGGTAGTACGCATAAAACCACTGACTGGTTCAATCCGGTTTCTTTTTATACATTCAAACCTGACGGAGAAGCAACCATTTGCTTCCAGGATTTTTCCAGGACATTTTCCACTGTGCTTCCGGGTTATTTCCAGGATATTTTCAGGAAATTTCCAAGGTGTTTCCAGGACATTTCCAGGATAATTTTTAGAACTTGTCCAGGAAATTTCCAGGATAATTTTAGGACATTTCCAGGATAATTTTTAGAACTTGTCCAGGAAATCTCCAGGATAATTTTCAGGACATTTCCAGGATTTTTCAGGACAGTTCCGGGACATTTCCAGGATAATTTTTGGACATATCAGGGACATTTCCAGGATAATTTTTAAGACATGTGCAGGACATTTCCAGGATTTTTCAGGACATGTCCAGGACAGGTCCAGGATCATTTTTAGGACATTTCCAGGACTTTGCTGTGGTAAATGATGACGTGATGACATCATCAAAGGCGAAGAAGATTTGAAATATTTGAATCAAACAAACAACAAAATCATCACTTATTTTTTCTCTCCTCCTCTTCCTCTCTTTCAGGATGGAGCTCTCATCTCTCCTCCGTGACCTTCATCTCTCCTCTTCCTCAGAAGAGCCCCTCCCCTCTGCCTCCCTCCCTCCAATCACAGAGCTCCTGCCTCAGCTCTGGGAGAAGCTGATTGGTTTGGCTGATCAACCCTCTGACAGAAGCCTCCTGATTGGTCAAGTGGAGCAGCTCTTCCTCACAGGAGCTCCTGATTGGCTGTTATCTCTGAGCTCAGGTGATCAGGAGGGTAGGTGGGCGGAGCTTAGAGCAGCATACAAGTCTCTGGTCGGCGCTCTGATTGGCTGTGCAGCTCTCCCGCTCTCTGAGGACGACTGCGGCTCTGGGAGCGCGGCGGCCTATCAGAGCGTCCCGAGCCGAGCCATGGCAGTAAGCTCCGCCCTCTCGGCGCTGCTGGGAAACTGGGAGGAAGGAGGAGAGACGGGGCTGCTGCTCGCGGTGGCTCCGCCCATCTGCGTGTTCGCCATCACACATTTCCAGGTGAGTCGCGTCGCTCTGAGGAGACGCCGCCGACGCCGCCGCGGCTCTGACGGCTGGTTCTGTTCGGGTTCTAGGACCAGGTCTGGACCTCCTCCTCCTCCAGAGCAGCGGCGCGCCGCCTGCAGGAGGCGCTCCTGAGGGCCGGCGGCTGGACAGACTCCGCCCACCTCCTGATGGGGGGCCAGGAGCACACGGGGATTCTGGAGGGAGTTCTGGACGTCCTGCAGCCTCAGCTGACCAAGTAAGAACCGGCCAGGTCCACCAACGATGATGTCACGCTGTGCTTGCTGCTGATTGGCTGCTGCGGTCTAAGGCTGAGATTACACTTGTTACACTGCAAAAACTGAGATTGGGATTTTTTTCTAAGCCTGCGATTTATATTGCGATTTGAAAAATGACAGGAATTTTCAGTAGAAATGCACCAAACCAGTCCGATACCGATACCTGAGCTGGGCTGAGCGTGTTGGCCGATACTCCGTACCGATCTGATATTACTATTGATGAATGAACCGTGTACCTCGTCATGCAGGCTTGACAAACATTTAGCCTCATTAAGCACAGATATTAATGCAATTCATATTATTTATTAACAAATAATGATACATTTTCATGATATTAATAAAAACAGAAATGAATTATTCTCCTGTGATTTGATGTGAGGCAGCTGGTAAACCAGTGGAGATGCTGTGTGTGTGCGTGTGTGTGTGTGTGTGCGCGTGCGTGTGTGTGCGCGTGTGTGTGTGTGTGTGTGTGTGCGCGCGCGTGTGTGTGCGCGCGTGCGGGTGTGTGTGTGTGTGTGTGTTGCAGGGACTCGTGGCAGCGCTGTGAGGCGGTGAAGCTGGTGTTTGCCTGGACGCTCCTCCAGGTCAGTCTGATCGTTCCACCCTTTACTCAGCCGTGATGTCAGCACGTCTCCATGGCAACAAACCCAATGTGAAACAAAAGAAGCCTTTTTCTGATTTTTATTTATGATTCAGAGAAAAACGTTTGTTGAAACTCGGTTGTGATGGTTTTCACAGGTGACCCGACCCTCTCTGTCCCCTCACCTCCCCCGTCTCCTCCCCCCTCCCTCCTCCTCAGTGACCACTACAAACCAGAGAACTGCATGCTGGGAGTTCGCTGTCTGCACCACATCGTGCTCAACACGGTCAGAACCAGCACATGCCAGCGCTTCTTTTCCCTGGAGACCCTCAAACTGGTCCTGGTCCACAAACTAGTTCTGATGACACTGGTTCTGGTCCTGAAACTGGTTCTGATCCAGTCTGGATCTGGTCCTGACACTGGTCATTATTTGTATCATTGGCAACATTTCAGAAAGACAGTGGTGGAATTCACTGGTCGTGTGACTGGATATTTAACCAGATTAAATCAAATCGAATCAAATCAAAGATACTTTATTGATTCCCGAGGGGAAATTCAATAAACGTGAACCCACTGGCCCTCTGACTGGATATTTTAACGCACATCCTCGACACTTAATAAAGTCTAACATCCAGTCAGATGACCAGTGGATTCCAGTTTAATCTGGTTAAATATCCAGTCAGGACCAGTGGATTCCAATTTAATCTGGTTAAATATCCAGTCAGGACCAGTGGATTCCAATTTAATCTGGTTAAATATCCAGTCAGGACCAGTGGATTCCAGTTTAATCTGGTTAAATATCCAGTCAGGACCAGTCGATTCCAGTTTAATCTGGTTAAATATCCAGTCAGGACCAGTGGATTCCAATTTAATCTGGTTAAATATCCAGTCAGGACCAGTCGATTCCAGTTTAATCTGGTTAAATATCCAGTCAGGACCAGTGGATTCCAATTTAATCTGGTTAAATATCCAGTCAGGGCCAGTGGATTCATGATTTAATCTGGTTAAATATCCAGCGGCCCAGCCGTTCCCAGTTAATTCTGTTAAATATCCAGTCAGGACCAGTGGATTCCATTAATCTGGTTAAATATCAAGAGACAGAGGACCAGTGGATTCCAGTCCGGGGCCGGATTTATTTCATTTATTTGACACATAATCTTCTCTAAATCACAGCAAATGATTTTTATTGATCACGATCAGGTCTGTGTCTTTTTCCAACAAACAAAGATGATTCTTTTATTAGTGTTTAAATGTCTTAGCGGTCATGGACCATCTTATTTATCTGATCTGCTTTTATCATATCAACCCTCGCGGGCCCTGAGGTCCTCTGGCAGCGGCCTGTTAGTCATTCCAAGAGTAAGATCCAAACCCACGGGGGGGCTGCATTCAGCCATTATGGTCCCCGATTGTGGACCAGCCTGCCGGAGGACATCAGGGCCGCAGAGACTGTTGATATTTTTAAAAGGAGACTCAAGACTCACTTTTTTAATTTAGCTTTTATCTGATTTCATTTACTCTTTTATCCTTATTGTTTTAATATTTCTATTCTCTATTGCTTTTATAGATTATTATTTATTTATTTTTATTTTTTTATTTTTAAATTTAATTCTTATGTCTTACGGTTAAATACCAAATTTTTAACGATGTTTTTTTTTTTTTAGTTATTTACAACTGTTTACAGCACTTTTAAGCATTTAGCTTTTAGCTCCAGTGTTTCCTCGTGGGGGCCCTCCACATTGGGAGTTGTGTCCGGTCTGCCTGCAGGGGTGCTGTCTTGGGGATCACCTGGGCCTGGAGGACTGGGGGACTCCACACCATGTGTGGGGTTTGTCCTGGACTGTTTGGTTCGGGGGGGTCTCTCTGGCAGTGCTCCCTGTGGCTTCAGGCTGTGGCGCCTCTCGGCGTGGATGGCCCCCCCCTATAGGTTGTTTTTCCTCACCTGGATCCTCAGTGCTTTGCCATGTTACCGCATCTGTTACTGTATTAGACTTTTTTCTTTTGGCCGGGTGCTCTGTGCGTGTGTGTGTGCATGGTGTGTGCGTGTGTGCATGGATGTGTGCATGTGTGTCGTGTGCTTAGTGTGCATGGTGCTTAAGTATGTATATGTTTGTTGGTCTTTTTGTGGGGGTGGGAGGGATGAGGGTTTCATGTTTTTTATTGTCTTTGTTCTTGTTAAGCACTTTGAGTTGCATTTTATTTGTATGAAAAGTGCTTTATAAATAAAGTTTGATTGATTGATACACACACAATTTAAAAACACGATGATGATGATGATGATGAAGATGATGTGTGTCTTCAGCCGGCTGCAGATCTCCGTCAGTTCAACAGAGCTGAGGTTCTCTATCAGGCTCTGATCAAACACCTTTACACGACCGAGGCTGTCGTCATCCAGGTAACACACACACACACACGCACACACACACACACGCGCACACACACGCACACACACACACGCACACACACACACACGCGCACACACACGCACACACACACACACACACGGTAACACACACCCTAACACACACTCTTTCAGCACCTAACAGGACTTTCTGTCCCTGCAGCCTGTTCTGTCCTGTCTGCTGGACCTGCTGCTGGTCTTGGAGAAGGCCCCCTCCTTGCTCGACCCCTCCTCCTCCCGGAGGAAGGCCTGTCGCCATGACGACGTGCTCCGTCTGGTACTCACCCACATGGAGGCGGAGCACAAGGTGGCGCTGCGGCGTGTCTACGCCTCGGCTCTGCCCGCCTTCGTCGACAGGTGGGTTTGATGTTTCCCTTCCTTCATTCTGTTCATGAACAAATGGAGATGCTGAAACTGTTTGATTATTGATTATTGATTGATCCACTTACAGAAACAACACAGGATTTTACTGTCAGGGTTTGTCATGTAACAGGGAGCCCAGTAAAGGTGTGTGGAGCCTCCATCAGGTATCCAGGACTTCATGGAGCTGCTGCTCGGCAGTTTTTCACTGATGTTCTGGCTTTTCTACAGTTCTGATTTAACTCTTTAAACTCTATTTAGACCTGGACATGATGATGAAGACACTCCTGTCAAACTTTCCACCAATCAGAGAGCTTTAAGGGAAATTTAGCTTCTTTTTTTTTAACCTGGGGTGTGTTTCATGTCCTTTAATATATGTGAGTGATAGAGAAAGGAACGTTCCAGATAACTCCCACCCTGAAGGGCTCGGATAGTCTCAGCGAGGGTCCCACATCATACTAGAGAGGAGACATGAACCCAAGTATCTACACTACCTGGAGATCAATGTTTGTTTTAGTGTTTGTGTCCGAATCTCGGGACGCTGGAAATCAAATCTCGTTCTGAAATCGTGGGATAACTCGCGTTAAAACACCGGTGGGGGACACGAGTTATCCACGGTTCCTGCTGGGTCTTAAAATTACAAATCTACATTTAATACCTTAAAAAGTCCTCAAATTTGACAGTTATGGTCTTAAATTTCATCTGGTAGGTCTTAAATTCTTATACGCTCCAACAGATTTCGTTCATTTAGAAAAATGACAGGAAACAACAACAAAAAAGAAGAACCCAGACAGATCCACTTGTTTTTCCCAACCAACAAGTCTTGACAGATCCTTTATATTAGCCAATTAGGAAGAGATCGGGGCGGGTCTTTGCACTGCCGTCACCTGTCAGCCTGAGGTTTGCATGTTTGTGTAAACATCTTCAAAGAAAATTTCAAACTGGATACCGATGATAGACATAGGTAATGATGGCTAAAATGCAGGGATCTGTGTTTTTGCCAGCATGGCCGTGAAATAGGCATTAAATTCTGTTCCAGGTGGTCTTAAAAAGGTCTTACAAAGTCTTAAATTTAACTTGTTAAAATGTGTAGGGTGAACCCTTTCCACCAGCGCCGGCTGCTGACTTCTCCACTGAGTCCAGCCGGTTACTTGGTTGTATTCAGGATTGGAGTGTCGGGTTCTGGTCGGGATTCCGCGCTATCACGCGTGACGTTTACGCGCTCTGTGGCGCACGCAGCTAAAATGCAGTTACCACGTTCAGGTTTTCCCTCCCTAGTTTCTCTTATAGCTACTTCGGTGAGCCCCGCTGTGACACCGTTCTTTTCTCCACCAGAATGCTGAGGAGCATCTGTGGTGAAATCATCTCCAAATCGTTTCACTTTCAAACTCCACGTCTCCGTCGCAGTCTAAACTAATATCAATCCAACCATCCACCCGCCTTGAAACCAGTGGTATCATGGGGCTCTTGCCCCGTGCCTCGTGTATTTATGCATGCTTCGAATTATAAGGTAATGGAACGTCCTCTGTTACCCAGACATAAACTCCCTTTGAGAGGTAGAAAATGCGTCGTGTTTTTCAACATGATCTGGGCAGTGCAGAGAAGCTGGAATTTGCCTGGTGATCACGTCACCTGTTGGTGGCTGCAGGGGACAACGAGACGACGGGAACGCAACGTAACCTGTGTTAGTGCAAAATATAGAGTTTGTGCCAAACTCTCGTATCGGATGGTTCTCCCGTAGAGGATGCGGAGCTATTCAAACTTTCCTGGAAAGATTTCATCTCCATCACTTCTGCCACAGTTTTGCAAAAACACCGTCAGACGAGGTGAAGTCGAGGTTCATGTTCTGACTGATGCTTTGATGGTTTGGGGAAGAAGAAAATGCAGAAACATAAATGTAAATGAAAATAAATCCCATTTTCATCTTGTTGGAGAAGCATGGAAGCTCAATGCATGATGGGAAGCAGCAGCTGGAAGTTCTCATCAGTTTTGCATAAACACAGACTTCTTTTTTCCTTTTTGTCTGGTGTTTATACAGTGGGTACGGAAAGTATTCAGACCCCTTTAAACTTTTCACTCTTTGTTTCATTGCAGCCATTTGCTAAAATCAAAAAAGTTAATTTTATTTCTCATTAATGTCACTCAGCACCCCATCTTGACAGAAAAAAAACTGAGATGTAGAAATTTTTGCAAATTTATTAAAAAGAAAAAAACTGAAATATCACATGGTCATAAGTATTCAGACCCTTTGCAGTGACTCATATCTAACTCACAGATTGTCCATTTCTTCTGATCCTCCTTGAGATGGTTCTACTCCTTCATTGGAGTCCAGCTGTGTTTAAATAAACTGATTGGACTTGATTAGGAAAGACACACACCTGTCTATATCAGACCTTACAGCTCACAGTGCATGTCGGAGCAAATGAGGATCATGAGGTGGAAGGAACTGTCCAAGGAGCTCAGAGACAGAATTGTGGCGAGACACAGATCTGGACAAGGTTACAAAAGGTTTCTGCAGCACTAAAGGTTCCTAAGAGCACGGTGGCCTCCATAGTCCTTACATGGAAGAAGTTTGGGACGACCAGAACTCTTCCTAGACCCGGCCGTCCAGCCAAACTGAGCAATGGTGGGAGAAGAGCCTTGGTGAGAGAGTAAAGAAGAAGCCAAAGATCACTGTGGCTGAGCTCCAGAGATGCAGTAGGGAGATGGAGAAAGTTCCACAAAGTCAGTATCACTGCATCCTCCACTAGTCGGGGCTTTATGGCAGAGCGGCCCGATGGAAGCCTCTCCTCAGTGCAGACATATGAAAGCCCGCATAGAGTTTGCCAAAAACACATGAAGGACTCCCAGACTGAGAGAAATAAGATTCTCTGGTCTGATGAGACCAAGACTGAACTTTTGGAGTTAATTCTAAGCGGTATGTGTGGAGAAAACCAGGCACTGCTCATCACCTGCCCAATACCATCCCAACAGTGAAGCATGGTGGTGGCAGCATCATGGTATGGGGGGTGTTTTTCAGCTGCAGGGACAGGACGACTGGTTGCAGTTGAAGGAAATATGAATGCGGCCAAGTACAGAGATCCTGGAAGAAAAGCTCTTCCAGAGTTCAGGAGCTCAGACTGGGCCGAAGGTTCACCTTCCAACAAGACAATGACCCTCACACACAGCTGAAATAACAAAGGAGTGGATCAGAACCACTCTGGACCATTCTGGACCGGCCCAGCCAGAACCCTGACTTAAACCCAACTGAGCATCTCTGGAGAGACCTGAAAATGTCTGAACACCACCGTTCACCATCCAACCTGCCAGAACTGGAGAGGATCTGCAAGAAGAACCAGAAGATCCCAAATCCAGGTGTGGAACACTTGTTGCATCATTCCCAAGAAGACTCATGGATGTAGTCGCTCAAAAAGTGCTTCTACTCAGTACTGAGTGAAGGGTCTGAAAACTTATGACCATGTGATATTTCAGTTTTTCTCTTTTAATAACTTTGCAAAAATTTCTACATTTGTTTTTTTTTCTGTCAAGATGGGGTGCTGAGTGACATTAATGAGAAATAAAATTAACTTTTTGATTTTAGCAAATGGCTGCAATGAAACAAGGAGTGAAAAGTTTAAAGGGGTCTGAATACTTTCTGTACCCGCTGTATATGCCACAGCATTTTTACACTTGGCACTAAACTGTGTGATCTTTGGCCCCCAAAAACTCCAAAATATTGTCAGTGTAGACAATATATCAGCACTTCCTGAAAATTATTCAGACCCTCCAATAACAGTAGCTGTCAGTGAAATAAGTTGAAATTGACAAAAGTAATAATAAATAAAAATTCTATGAAAATCATGACATTCATTTTAAATCGTGGTTCAACAGAAATATTAAAAACAAACATAACAAATAAAACAAGCAAACAAGCATGATGGGACTCCTTAGCTAAAATTTTATTGAGCAACACTTTAAGGCATTAACTGCAATCAGGTGTTTTCTGTTTCACACCTGTTGACAGGTATTTTGGTCCACTATTCAGGTGCTCTAATGTGTCTGGGATTATTATTTTTTTATTATTATTATTATTATTATTATTATTTTTTTTTTTTTTTTTTTTTTTATATATATATTATTTATTATTATTATTATTTTCAATTACAATTCAAAAGCAATATTTTATTTCACTAAATTATACTTTAGTAATTTTTAAATTTATCATTAGTTTCTTGTTATTTGAATTACTATTGTGAATTTAGCCTTTTCTGTAATTGTGAGGGTTTGAATAATTTTGAGGATGACTGTGTGTTTATACTTATGTGTAGTGTGTGTGTGTGTGTGTATATAAATATGTATGTGTATATATATATATATATATATATATATATATATATATATACATTTTTAAAAATGATTTATTTAACCTTTATTTTTCCAAGAAAAGAATCATTGACATTACAAACCTCTTTTTCCAAGGGAGTCCTGGCCAAGAGGCTCAGTTATAACTTACATCTATATCTATATCTATATATATATCTATATCTATCTCATACCACCATACCAGCTGGCTACTTAGATGTTGTGGTTGGCTACTCGGTGTCTCTGTGGGAAGACCTGCCTGTTATTGCGTGATTTTGGAAATCGCGCGTTAACTCGTCCCGAGATTTGGACACAAACACCAAAACAAACCGCGATCTCCAGGTAATGTAGATACTTGAGTTCATTTCTCCTCTCCAGGATGATGTCGGACACTCGTTGAGACTGTCTGAGCCCCTCAGTGTGAAAAAAAACCGCTTGTTTTTAGGGTGAACTTCGACGCGGGGGCCAGTTGCCCCATACTTATCATTAGCTGGGCTGCTAGCTGCTGCTAGGCTGCTGCCTGGATAAATAATGGAGCTATCTGGAAAATTCCTTCCTCCATCACTCACATATATGAAAGGACAGATGAAAACCCACTCCAGGTTCAGAAAAAGCTAAATTCACCAGTAAATTGACGGTAACGTCCAATCAGGAGCAGCCAAAGATGAACAAGTGAGCAGAAAGTTCTCTGTGTGTCTGAAAAGAAGAAGATATGATCCTCTGTGCTGGAATGAAGAAAGATCTTTCTGCTGCAGAGGAGTTGGAGTTGTTTGTGTTTGTTTTTCCCGAGGGTGGGGTTGGTTTCCTCTATTTGGGTTGAGGGGGTGGGCTTTAGCCCGGGGGGTGGTGGGGGGGAGGTACCACTGTGGACCCCTTCTCAGGATAGCCCACGACCTACCACTGACTATCCTCCCCTTGGAAAAAAAAAAAAAAAAATAACAAAATATTTAAATAACATATTTATAAATAACAAATAAAATATTAAATAACATATTTATAAATAACAAATAACAAAATATTAAATAACATATTTATAAATAACAAAACAAACAAAACCATCTAGTTTTGTCATCTGGTGGAGTTTGGAACGAGCTTCAGGGCGCGCTTGTTTTACATGTGCAGGATGGGCGCGGCTGTGTGCAGACACCTGCGGCGGGTGGAGCGGGTGGTGCTGGGATACCTGGAGGTGGGAGATCCACCGGAGGAGACGAGCCGACTGAAGATCCTGGAGGTGTTGCAGAAGACGACCAGAGCGGCGTGGCCACGGTGTCCACACACACACACACACACACACACACACACCCACACACACACACACACACACACACACTTCATTTTAGGAACATTCCCAACTTTTTAGGACAAGGAGGTTTTATAACTCCCGTTCTTCCTCCTCTTCTTGTTTGTGGTGTCGGTGACGTCTGTCAGGATGGAGTGTCGTGTTAACCCGCTGCTGCGGTGTCTGCTGCGGCTGCTGGTCCACGTGTCCTCCGACCCGCAGCTCGCCGACTCGGTCCGACATCAGCTGATGGAACAAAGCGCCGTCTGCATCCGTCTCCTGGACGCCTGCTCACACGGACACGTGCAGGTGAGGTCACCTGTCGTCACCGGGAGCCATGATGTAGTCATGAAACTGCACACTGGCATCAACTTTATTTATACTGGAAATAAAAAAAAAAGCACTTCAAATTTAAAATACATCAATATTTGAAAAGTTTCATAACGTGTACTGTTCAGTGAAAACCAGATGTTAGCTGCCAATTTCATCTAGGGAAGATAAAAGTAGTACTGGGAATGTTTAAAGTAATCCTATGAATGAATAAAGTAGTCCTCAAGATGAGTAAAGTAATCCTATGATTGAGTAAAATAGTACTGGGGATGTTTAAAGTAATCCTATTATTGAATAAAGTAGTCCTAGGAATGAGTAAAATAATCCTATGAATGAGTAGAGTAGTACTTGGAATGGGTAAAGTAGTACTAATAATGAGTAAACACCCGTGCAGTATACTCTGTGTGAGCAGTTATTGGGCACGTTGCATTTTTGAGGTTCAGGTGTCTCATTTATAAAGCTTGCTTACGCACAAAACAGGGCCTGAAAATGGCGTAAGTAATTTTCCACGCAAAGTTTCAGATTTATAAAAACAAACCTGACGGGAAAATGTGCGCACATGTACGCAAACTCTGAACCTTGCGCACGAACATTTTGGAGACGGGAAACTGGCGGCACCGCTGGTAAGATGATGAGCTGAAGCCACGATCGTGCATTTAACCATCATATCAGACTGGAGACCATCGTAAACCCCCGTCTGTTCCTGGATTGAGCTGTACGATCCATCAGCCTCATTTCAGAGCTACAGTAGGCTGCAGCTTCAATTATATAGGATGACAGTTATTGGTAGGTTACCTGTAACAAGGTGTGGAGGCTGATTGTAATTACTGAGGAAACGGTGACACTCGTACATAATGCTTCACAACGGACGCGCTGCACTGCTGGAAGATCATGGAAAGAAGAGGATAAAGATGGAGAGAGTTTTTAGAAACCACCAATATTCCTACATGATTACTGACTGATGCCCATAGATTCCCCTGAGCAACCTTCCCCAACTGGGGATTCTTAGATCATTTCAGAGGGTCGCCAGACGATTGTAATCGCTGTAAACTAAATACATTTAGAATTTTTAGGGTTGTCAAAATAAATCTGGTAATGCAGGGAGATTAATCTGTAGGAATATAAACGCATTCATTTTCTAATAAATAAATTAGAGCCTAACTCATAATAAAAATTGCAATTTAGCAATATCTTGCAAAAGCCCCTTCTCATATCTTGGTCAGCTAAGTTGTTTTTTTTTATTATCATGTTTTCTTACAGTTGTGTACATATGTGTGATTATTGTTGCACTTGTACTTTTTATATTATTGTTATGTTAGATAGATGTTATATTGTAAAAAAAAAAAAAACAAAACAGTATTACAAACATTGAATTTCCCTTCTTTTCATTTTATTTCATTAATAATCCACCCCCCCATTATCCCCCTAATTCATGAAGATTCTGACAGTTTTCCAGCCTCACATGTTGATGCTGCAGGATGATCTGAAATGTCGCACAATAAAGAGCTCAGCTGTTGCGGGGGTCAGGAACAACAACGTCTGGTATCTGGGGGGTCGTAGCTCAGAAAGTTTGGGAACTCCTGGCTTCTCTTTGGCGCTGCCATGTGTGGCGACAGGCAGCAGTAGGCGAGTGTGAAGTTTGGTCTTTTTAACGTCTCCTCTTGTCAGTTTTTTAACCCATTGTCGTGAGAATGTTTTACTAACTGTTTTTTAATCTGGTGGATTTATTCGACATGGATCTTGCGGGAGTTCTGCTTATGTACTCAGTCCTGGGGACTGTCATGGACTGTCAAACTGGGAGCCCTCACAGACGCCAGTACAGTCGGGACTTCCTTATCCGATGCAGCAATTCACATGCTGGGTCTCCTCCCGTCGGCGTTCCGCTGGAGATTCGTAGGCAGACACAGACTGGCTCGGAGCAGCAGACGACGAAAGGACAGAGGAAGCGTCGGAGAGGAGGAGAACTTGCGCGGCTGCACAAACCCAACAGCAGCGACTGGGGGACAGCAGTGCGTAAAAGGAAAAGAGGCAGGAGAGGAGGACTGCGACGGAGGTTACGCAGCCTCGGTTTGTGCCGCCTGCCACTTCCCTCTGTTGTATTCGGGGAATACGCAGTCACTGAGGAACAAAATAGACGAGCTGCAAGCTCGCGTGAAGTACACGCCAGAGTTCAAAAACACGTGCGTTATCGCGTTGACGGAGACCTGGCTTACAGATCGTGATCTCAGCCAAGACTATGCAATTGATGGCTTTGGTCAGCCTATCCGGCTGGACCGTGATGCACAGATGACTGGCAAATCACACGGAGGGGGCGTGTGTTTATATGTAAATTCGCTTTGGTGCAAGAATATCATTGTAAGGAAAGCTCTTTGCAGCCCTGACATTGAATTTGTATCTGTTTCTTTTCGCCCCTTCTACCTGCCCCTGAAATTCCACAAATATTCATGACAGTGGTATATATTCATCCACGGGCAAACATGGTGAATGCAACATCTGCTGTTGTCAATCTTGTTCATGAGTTGCAAAGCATTTCCCCTGATGCTCCACATTTTTTGCTATGGTACTATTAAGGCAGCATATAAATCCTATGCACTTGAGCCGTTAGGCTCTTCAGACCATAATTGTGTCTTCCTTGCCCCGGTCTATCGGCCAGCCCTCAAAAGAGGGAAAGTCGAACGCAAAGAAGTTGCTGTATGGACAGAGGGTGCTATCCATGAACTGAATGGCTGTTTCTCCTCTACTGACTGGGAAGTTTTCAAGGACTCATGTGCAGACTTAGACGAACTGACTTCTACTGTATCAAGCTATATCACATTCTGTGAGAACATGATCATACCTCGAAAGACTATTACACTGTACCCTAATAACAAGCCCTGGGTCAGTAAATCACTCAAGTCTGCTTTAAATCAGAAGAAGCTTGCCTTTCACCAGGGAAACATGACTCAGTACAGGGATGCCCAAAAGCTGGTGAAAAAAGAGGTAAAGCAGGCAAAAATTAGATTTAAAGATAAAGTAGAGAATGAACTGAGAAGTGGTGATTCTCACTGTGCTTGGCGTGGAATCAAAACCATGGTGGGCATTCAGGAAAAGAAAAAAAGTGTGTCTAACTTTGATAAAACTGACTCAGTCCTTGCAGATGAGCTAAACAAGTTTTATTTGAGATTTGATACTCATGATTTTTCTGATGAATTGGCCAAATTTAGGGTTGCATCAGAGGGCAGCCAGATTCATGTTAATGAAATGGAAGTCTGCAGGATATTCCAGCATACAAATGTTAGGAAAAGTCAGGGACCTGACTGTATCAGTGGTCGGCTATTAAAAAATTGTGCCTCAGCTTTGAGTGGAATTTTTACATTTATTTTCCAGCTTTCCTTATCCCAGGAAAGGGTTCCTGCATTATGGAAAGAATCCATTGTGGTGCCAGTCGCGAAGGTTAAATCCCCAAAGGTGTTGAATGATTACCGCCCTGTGGCGCTCACATCGCTAGTGATGAAAGCTTTTGAGCGTATCGTGAAAAGTCATATACTGAATATGTCCCAGACCATAATTGACCCTTTCCAATTTGCTTATCAGCCGAGGAAGGGGGTAGATGATGCCATTGCTACACTGTTGAATCTTGTTGTTGGACATTTGGAGGGCCAAAAAAACTCATGCACGTTTGTGCTTTATTGATTTTGCATCAGCCTTCAATTGTATGCAGCCTCATATTTTAGCTCAGAGGCTTCTTGAAATGTCTGTTTTCGACTCTGGCACTGTGTGCTGGTTAGTCGATTTTTTAACGGCCAGGGCACAGAGAACCCGTGTTAATGACACTTTATCTAGCCCACTGTTGTGTTCAACAGGTTCACCTCAAGGGTGCGTGTTGTCACCCCTACTGTTTATGCTTTATACTAATGATTGTCAGTGCCAACTTGAGTCAAGGGTCATTGTGAAATTTGCAGACGACTCTGTTGTAGTCAGCCTTCTGCAAGACCATGAGGTGGGCCATGGCCCTGTCTTGGACAAATTTGTTCAATGGTGCAATGACTCCTACTTGCATCTCAATGTGTCCAAGACGAAAGAAATGCTAATTGACTTTCGCAGAAATCCACCTCCCACTGTACCAACGTTGATCAATGGAACAGCTGTGGAGACTGTGACGGAGTACAAATATCTAGGAATTATCCTTGATAAGAAACTGACCTTTGATGCGAATACTGATGCGATTTGCAAAAAGGCCAGTCCGAGATTGTTCTTCCTAAGGAAGTTAAGAGGATTCAATGTTGACAAATCTCTTTTAAAAATGTTCTATTCATGTTTTATTGAGTCCATTTTGACTTTTGCAATGATCTGCTGGTTTGGTAACCTTAGCATTGCGAACAAAAACAGGCTGGGAAATGTCGTCAAGCTTTGCAGGAAGATTGTTGGCACAGAATTGATTGATCTTAACCATGTCTTTCAAATAAGAGCCGCTAAGAAGGCAAAAACTATCCTGGAGGACCCACGGCACCCCCTACACGCAGAGTTTAGACTCTTACCAACAGGGAGGAGATTTTCTTATGTTAGGAAGGCCAAATCTAATAGATACTTGAGGTCATTCGTCCCATCAGCTGTTGGTTTTTTAAATAGGTTTTAGGCGCTGATGCTGTTATATAAATTGTGTTGTTGGGGCTTTTTTTTTTTAAAATAACTCTCAGATAATTATAGTGTTTAATGTATTTATTCTTACTTTTTATGTACATGAATGTGTATGTATATGTAGGTGTACATATATATACATATGTATGTGTACATACCTGTATCTCACTGTCCATGATGTAATGTAATCCACAAGTTAGTATGTTTCTTTCTTGTTGTTTGCTCATTTTTGTGTATGTATGGACTACAGCTGCAAAACAAATTGCCCCTCGGGGACAATAAAGATTTTCTTATCTTATCTTATCTTCTTATGTGTGTTAAACTGGACTCGACCGACCCGCCGAATCCGTTTAATCCCAGTGCGCAGTTGCTGACCACAACGCGCTCCGGTGTGCAGCAGCCGTTGTTCATTCACCGCTGCAGCAACGTGCTGTCACTTCTGTTTATCTGCGATTCCACTGTGACGTCCAAATATAACGTTCTTTCAACGTTTCACCACCAACAAGCTCCTCCACTTCATTCTCCATCAAACTGCGTTTTCTCGTCTTCTCAGTCGCCACGATCAAGTTTAAATGCCTCAGATCAGCTGGCTTATTTATATGCAAAAATATCCATGAGGTGCTTTGCATTGACCCTTCATGGTAGAAAGTGGGCGTGTAGGGGGGGGGGGGGGGGGATATGAGCCAGATTCACCTGCGCAAACTTCCAAGGAGAGTGGATTTATAAAGAGGGAATTGCTTGGATTTTTGCGTACGCCCGGTTTTATGAATCTGAATATTTTTCGGCATAAGCAAACTTTGGGTTTTTGGCGCACGTACACTTTTAGTATAGATCCTGCGCACAGTTTTATAAATGAGACCCCAGATCTTTTATTTAACAGCATCAGTGCTCCTGGTTCATCTGAAATGTTTCTGGACTTCAAACCTGAATATTTAAGGAAGTGAAAGTGAGGATTTGGCTTTTGTACAAGAATATCTATGTGTGCACAACTATTGATGTGCAGAATTATCACGTAAATCAGTGAAAAACAGGTTTTTCTGTCTTATTTTCATTTATAAATGCAAATAATCAAGAAACAACTCAAACTTTACGGATAAACATTTTTTAATATTCCAAAACATAAACCAGCCACCGATATCGACACCCTTCTTTCCAATAAAACTCTTGGGTTGGTTTCTGCATTTCTTGACCAGCAACTTTTTGTTCATCAGCAACCACAGTCCCCAGGCTCTAGGTCAGGGGGCGGCAACGTTGACCACTCAGAGCCATTTGGACCCATTTCTTACAATATTGGGAGCAACAAATCATTTTTGACATTTAAAGTTATACCGTGTAACTTTTGACTCTGACATTAAGCCTAAAATGAGCAGTATTAGATGATTTTTCGGGCCAATATACAGTGACTGACGCGTGTCAGCACTCTGAGCGGGCTGCCCTCTGCAGAAACCAGACATCGTAACTTTGGAGAGGCGGGCCGTCGATGAAAGTGCCGTAAAACAAGTTGCTTTACGGCTCCTCATAGATAAACCATACAGCCTATGAGATAAACACAGAAAGCTGTACTTGTGCTACTTTCTCTCATTGCTCGAAGTTTAGTCATGGCGGAACAAAGTAAAAAGATGAAAGTGACGTCTGAGCAGGTCAGATCAAAAACACGAGTGGACGTTGGAAAAGAATTCAGTCGTTGGAGATATAAGTGTGGAAGCTAAACCCCATCTCTGTTTGCCACCGTATCATTAGACTGGTAAGTAAGTTTGTCTGTTGTGTAAACATACGAGAATGTGATGCTTTTCTTTTTTTTTTTTCACTCAGCGTTTATCCAAAACAACGTCAATCAGAGCCGCATAAGCTGCCGATAGTTTCCTGTTAGCGAAACACGGCTGGAATTACTATAGACCAAAGCTAACGTGACTCCCTAAACATTTTGTGCAATTGTGGCTGGTTTGCAGCAATAAATGCGTCTCTGTAATTCATATAAATATCAAAGCAGTAACGGAGCGATCTGCAGTTTGCTTGGTTTAGTTGTGTGGTTTTCATACGCTGTTCAGAAGGAAGCAGAGCCACTGTAATGTCCCGTAAGCTGAGCTAATCCAGACGTTTTCATAACAAACATGAGTTTTGTCAAAGTTACGACTTCATTCAGTGCACAAAACTACAACTTGGTTTTGTGGCCGGTTTTGATTGCGCATTTATCTTTGCATTGTGCGTTTGTGTGTGTGATGTTTCAGCTATGTAAACATGTAATTGGAAACAGTGAGAGGCGCATATCTGCGCCAGGGGCAGATCCTCCAATAGTGAAAAATCCTTTAGGAAATTCTTGAATCTGATGGACTCGTTTGTTTCAATATCCAAACACGGGAGAGGAGATTAAAATTTGCGTCATTGCCGTGAGGCCTGTTAGACGTTGGCGCTGTTGAAGGTTTAGCTCCTAGTGGCCAAAAGTTACACGGTATAACTTTAAAATGAAATAGCACGATCACGTTTTTTCCTTTGCCTTTATGTGAAATGTGTTGCAAATATGAAACCAAAGATTAACAGTCGAGGAAACAAAGTTACGTTTCTGTGTGCAACAAAAAACATTTCAAACTATGAAAAAAGACGTTGGGTTGAAAGTTAATTTCAAGAAAAATGCTCATTGTCTATTTCAGTTCTCTTTGTATTTATGAAGGGGAAAAAAAAACCGCCACAGGCAGCAAACCAAACACGCCTCCAGTCCGTATGCTGTATGCACTCAGCTGTTACCCCTGACAAATAAAAGGACTATTTCACAATATATGAAAATAGCTACACAAAATATCTGAAAGCAAATACATCTGCACAGGTAGCGCTGATCGTTCCGTTTTCACATGACGTGGTTCACACATATGATGTGAACCACATGACATGTCCTGGATACAAGTAGGAATGTCCTGATCTGATCACGTGATTGGAAATTGGGTCGCATATGCGATCTAATTGGTATCAGTCTGGAGCCCTGGATGTAAGTAAAAAATAAATAAATGCTGCAAAATAAATCTGCATGAGTTCGGCTTGGAGGTATGAGTTAGTATGAACATGAGATCAGCTGACATCATTTCAACAGGCCGAGATCCGGATGCTGCAGAGGCGATGTGACACAGACCAGCTGATATTAAAATATAAAACAGACACTGAGTTAAAAGAGGAAAAAGGGAGTTATTTTATAAGATAAATGATTCAAGCAGCAGGAGGGAGGGAGAGGGTGGCGGCGGCAGGAAGGGGCCGGGGGGGTCCTTATTGTATTTATAGGTAGATAACAACCCTAACAGCAGCCCACAATATTCGATCGTTTTTTTTGCCATGATTGATCCAAATGTGTTGTAGGATTTCAAGTCTTTTTATCCAGTTATGACGTAGTCGTGGTTAAAGAACCGTTTCATGTCAGTGACACGCTGGTGGAAATCGCTATGGATGCGAATAACCGGAAATGTCACGAAAGCGGAAGTCAAATGGCGCCGCCCTTGCAAATCCCCAAAATAAGGTGAATTACAGGCAAAAAAAAATATTTAAAAAACAAAATTATTTGAAGAGTGGCCAAGATTTTTTGCCTGTAATAAGCAAAACAATTCTGCCAATAGAAGGAAAATTTTCTTGATAAGATTTCTTGAAATAAGGGTGAATTCCAGTTCCTGTCTTAACCCTCAATCTCAAAAATGCGCACTTTCGCGAAGTGCAAGTGCTGTCACGATTATCAGAAAGTTAAGTTGAGGCAAGTTTGAGGCTGAATCGCCCTCAATACTGAGATTCTCCGACACCACCCTTAGTAAGGATTACCCAGAATGCAGCGGCTAAGAAGGCGAGCTACAAATCTTAAGCATTTTTTTTGTTAACGGAGATATAAATATGAAAATCATTGTATTATCTTAGTTTAGGCCCATGTCATGGATTAGTTGCCTCTTTGTTGCATAATATTTATTTCTATTTTAGGATCTTTTGTCAATAGCAGCCAGTGCGGTCAAGCCATGTTGCTGTTGTTTAAGTTAGTTAACATTACAAAATGGTCATTTTTCTCGGTGCTAATATTGTTTTATCAAGATAACAGCCTGTATAACGTGCTTGTATAAGACGACAGGGCTGATGTCATCTCCTGTAGCTGCAGAGTTATGGAACCATAGTTCTGTTTCGTTCCTTCTGTAAACAAAGCTCCTCGCGCTCTTCGCAGGTTGAGTCCTAATGATATTTGTCAATCAGGTGACGTGTCGGCCAGCTGACTGCAGTCATCCAGGAATTCACAGAACCACAGTTACCTACCTAATTTTCATTATAGCTGCTGTTTACCTTTCAATAAGCCGTGGTATGCAGTGACAGCTGCATATGTCCACGGTTAGGCAGGGCTAGCAGTGCAAGTAAATGTAAATAAGGTAAATTCTTCTTCTTCTTTTTTGAATTGACAGACTGAACGCCGCTTTGGCGTAATGCTGCCCCCCACAGTTTGAGGACGTATCTGCATTTAAGGGTGTCCCATTTGGGGTGTTTACGTTTTTTTTTTCTATACCCATTCCCATTTCTACACTCCTTTTCGATCCCGGTTTTTTTCTATTCTTTTTTTTATATTATAATATTTTTAAAAAAAAAATAAAAAAATTATAAAATGGTAAAAATTCCCCCGGGGGGAAATTTTTTTTTATATTATTTTTTGAAGCCTCGTAGTTATAATTGGGGGTGGAGGACAGCTGGGAGAATAAGAAATTTGTCTCTCTCTTTCCCCATTTTTGTTTTTTTTTCTCTGCATAATTATATCTTTATTTTTTATATATATAAAAAAATTATAAATAAGATTTTCTTTATTCCAAAATTTTAAAGTTCCCCTGGTTTCTTTAAATTTAGAACCCGTTCCAAAACATTCCCGTCCTCGGTATACATCCCTAGTCCCATTTCCAAGTCACAAAATAGCCCTTAACGCTTGGTTTTGAGGGCGACTAAGAATGAGGGTTGAGCTTGAGGGTTAAGATAGAAACTGGAACTTGGCCCTAAGATGCATCGCCTTAAAACAAGTTTTTATGTCTCACTGAAATGTTTCTTTTGAAGTAATTTTGTCTTATTTTAAGTGTGATGAGATATTTTGACCAGAAATGAGAAAAATATACTTGCTAAGATTTGAGTTGTTGCAGTGTAAGTCGTCTGGAAGGCAAAGACGGCTGGAATGTGCGGTTAGGAATGTTCCACGGCTTCTGAACCACACGCTGCTGTTTCAGTCATTCTTCATGTAGATTACATCCCTCCTGTGTTGGTGTGCTCCAGCTTGCTCTTAACTTTGTTCCTTAGCTGAACCGGTGCCGCATTGTCATGTGACCGCCTGACTACACCTGATTGGTGGTATGTAGCTTGTAAGGTATGACATAGCAACAGCAAGCTGTGTTTGTTTAGTGAGACGCTCTTGTGTGCCTCTCTAACAAAACAAAACCGTGATTTGCGCACTTATAAGACCAAAAACAACAGTAACAATCGGGATGTGTGCCGTTGTAATGGAGCAGAAGTAGCGTTTCTTCCTCGTAAATATACTTGAGTAAAAGTATACCGTAATAAATTTACTATTAAAAGTACAATTTATGTAAAAATGTACTCAAGTCAATGTAGCACATTACTAGCCACCTCTGAGCATCATACCTGCTCGTGCTCTGTCACCAGATGACCGTCTTAAACAGCAGAAACCGAGGAGCGCTTACTTTACAGCTGGAGCAGGAACTGTTCAGTAAAGTAAGATTTCTGTCCGTCTCCCAGCTTCTCCTCCAGCAGGTCGACAGCAGCTGCTGCAGCTCAGAGGTGCTCGGTTGCTTAGCAACGGTGACGACTGGGAGGTGATGCAGCCCACATGGAGGCGGGACTGTGGGAGGAGCGGCTGCATCTTCCTACAGACGGATGCACGGCAGGTCGACGGTGATGGAGGCGGGAAACTCGCAGGACAGATGATGGGATCTGAACCAGAACGAGGAACACTTTCTCTGGAAGACTGAGTGAGACGAGCTTCAGGGTGAAACGTTTCATTCATCCATCGTGTGCAGAAACTAAATGTTTATAAGTTCCAGACAGATCCAGGACTGTCTCAGGAAGGCTGCGAGAGCAGCGAGTCCAGCTGGTCCAGTCTCAGTTTCAGTCCCAGCAGGCTGTCCTCGGTCTCCGGTCGGCTGGTCCTCAGGTTCTCCTGCTGGGTCCACAGACGGCGGCGCAGACGAGCCTCCACAACACAAACCAGCAGATGTTAGAAACGCTCCAAAACCTGTGCATGTTTCACTGTGAACTTATGGTCACTGTTGCTATGGAAACATGCTGTGCTTACCTTCAGTCTGTCCTCTTCCTGTCTCAGCTCTTCTCTCTGCAGCTCAGCTTCCCACCTCTCCTCCTGAAAGCACAGAGAACAGCTGAGTGACGGATAGCCGTCATTCATCCAGCAGGTTCACGTCGATGGAAAACCTGCTGAGATAAACACACCTCCTCGTCCTCCTGTACGCGTTTGTCTCGTGGTGGACAGAATCTGTTTAAACACATACATGTGTTATCTGAAAAGCTTCAAACATGTCTCGTCATAGCCAGTAAAAGCAGAATTATTTTGATAAATCATCTTTTCAGTGTTTCTGCTTCTGTTTGTGAATGAATTATGTACAAAATGTTAAGCTATGCAAAAGATGTAGGCAGAAATAAACGTACCCAATAAACTATGTATTCATCCATACACACTTGTATATTTGTATGCTCTCTCTTTCTCTCTCTCTATATATATATATACACACACACAAACACACAATGGGTGAAAAAAAGTTTTGAACACGTCAACATTTTTCTCAGAAACATATTTCTAGTAGAGCTATTAACATGAAATTTTCACCAGATGTTGGCAAAAACCCAACTAATGCACACATACAAAGAAATCCTAACATTTATATCCATAAATGAAGTTATGTGTAATATAGGGAAATGAAACAGGGAATAAGTATTGAACACATGAAGAAATGGAGACAAAAAGATCTGAAAGCCAAGAAAGCAGCTGGAGTCTGTCAGTATTTAGAAAGTAATCCTGTCTCCTATCAGAGCAAAGTAATATCAGCTGCTTTAGTCCTGATTGATGCCTTTAAAAAGGTTTCTCATCACCAAGGTGTCAGACAACAAGCATTGCATGATGGGTAAAAGCAAAGAGCTTCTCTAAAGACCTACGCAACCTTGTTATTGCAAACACACTGAAGGCATTGGTTCCAGGTGCATTTGTAAACTTCTGAAAGTTCCAGTGAGCACCATTGGGACCATCATCCGGAAGTGGAAAGAACACGGCATGGTCATAAAGCGGCCACGGCCAGGTGCTCCTCACAAGATTTCAGACAGAGGAGTCAGAACAATCATCAGAAAGGTTCTCCAACAGCCCAGGACCACTCGTGGAGAGCTTCAGAAAGACCTGGAACCAGCAGCTACAGTTGTTTCAGAGAAAACAAGAAGGAACGCACTCAACCGCCATGGCCTTCATGCACGCACACCACGCAAGACTCCATTTCTGAGGAAAAAGCAGGTTGATGCTGGTTTGAAGACCAGAACTGAACTCTTCAGATGTTATAAGACACAACATGTTTGGAGGAGAAATGGCACCAAAAACACCATAGCAACAGTGAAGTTTGGAGGTGGAACATCATGGTGGGGGCTGTTTTTCTGTTTCTGTTCTACAATACAGCCAGATGTCCAAAATGAACTCCTCTCACTGAGATGAGGTTTTGGGATTTTTGCCCTAGGAGCAGAATATAGTTGTCACAAGCTTAGAGCGCCCTCTTTTGACGTTAGACGGTAATATTTACTTCTTGGCTCATGTCAGTCAATATTAATTGATACTTAAAAATATGTGAAATTGTATATATTTTCATATATAAGTCTCACTGGACTATAAGTTGCACAAGCCGCCAAACTATGAAAAAAAGTGTGACTTATAGTCAGGAAAATACGGTAGCTAAAATCTGAAATGGTTATACTAACCTTCAAGAATTTTATAGCGATTTACCTTTTTATCAATAGTTGTTACATCCCTAATACATATGTGTGTATATATATATATATATATATATATATATATCTACTATATACATATATATAGTAATCAGATTACTATTACAGTACATCTTATAGAGTATCCTGCGACAAGACTGAGGTTGATGAATGAAGATTCACCTCAGTGCTGAAGCCTGATCTCAGACCAGTTGTGGACAGGTAAAAAGGCTCCTCTTCCTCCTCCTCTTCCTCCTCAGACGACTTCTCCCTGAAGTCCTCCATCACAAACACATGATCCTAAAACAAACAGTTGATTCAGTAATGTTTGGTAGGGATGCATGATCTAGGATTTTTGACCGATATACGATATGCTATTTTACAACCCATCTGGCCAATAACTGATGCCAATGTTTTCTCTTATGACTGCAGAGATATCTAGTTTCATTGATGCATCTTTAACATTTATTATCTAACTTCAGTCAGTCAGTCATTTTCTGTACCGCTTATCCAGTTCAGGGTCGCGGGGGTTGCTGGAGCCTATCCCAGCTATTATCAGGCGAGAGGCGGGGTACACCATGGACAGGTCGCCAGTCTGTCGCAGGGCCAACACAGAGAGACAGACAACCATTCACGCTCACATTCATTCCTAGGGGCAATTTAGAGTGATCAATTAACCTAACCAATTAACCTAACAACATTATTATCTAACTTGGAATTGATATTTCTTTACCTCTGAGTTTTCCAGTTCATCCTCTCTCCTTTGCAGTTTGTCCTCTGTCGCAGAAACTAATTCATGTTTCTTCTGTAGCCCCTCCTCCTTCACTTGTCCTGGCTCCTCCCCCTTCATGTTTAGCTCCTCCTTTAGCCGTGTGAGCTCCTCCTCCTTCACTCTTAACCCCTCTTTCACATGTAGTTTCTCCTTCACTTGTCTTAGCTCCTCCCCCTTTATGTTTAGCTCCTAGCTCCTCCTCCTTCACTCTTAACCCCTCTTTCACATGTAGTTTCTCCTTCACTTGTCTTAGCTCCTCCCCCTTCATGTTTAGCTCCTTCTTAAGCCGTGTGAGCTCCTCCTCCTTCACTCTTAACCCCTCTTTCACATGTAGTTTCTCCTTCACTTGTCTTAGCTCCTCCCCCTTCATGTTTAGCTCCTCCTCCTTCCCTCTTAACCCCTCTTTCACATGTAGTTTCTCCTTCACTTGTCTTAGCTCCTCCCCCTTTATGTTTAGCTCCTCCTTTAGTCGTGTGAGCTCCTCCTCCTTCACTCTTAACCCCTCTTTAAGATGTAGTTTCTCCTTCACTTGTCTTAGCTCCTCCCCCTTCATGTTTAGCTCCTTCTTTAGCCGTGTGAGTTGCTCCTCCTTCACTCTTAACCCCTCTTTAAAATGTAGTTTTTCCTTTACTTGTCTTAGCTCCTCCCCCTTTATGTTTAGCTCCTCCTTTAGTCGTGTGACCTCATCCTTCACTTTGAACCCCTCCTTCACCAATGTTAGCCCCTCCTCCTTTACTTTTAGCTCCGCCTCTCTGTGTTGTAGCTCCTCCCTCTGATGTCTCATCCCCTCCTCCTTGTGGCGCATCAGTTTCTGGATGTCCCACCGCTCCTCCCCTGATCAGCCAGAGCCAATGAGACGAGAGTAAGTGATTATTAAGTTGAATGTAAAACTAAAGTTGGTAAAAATCCAGTTTGAACGGATGGAACGACTGACTGAGCTGCTGCTGGTTCAGACGGCGCCCCCTGTCCTCCACGGAGGTGTTAACAGCCTTCCAGCCAATGCCCACCGTCTAGCGCACAGGGGACCAATCAGATTTAGTAAAGACACAATAATAAAATGTTCTTATTGAAAAATAGATGTGCTTCATTTCTCTGAAGTGGATGAACAAGAGGGCCTGAATATCATCAACTTTCTTCTAGTTGATAAACTTCTAATGAACTAGTTTTTTTTTATTAACCTTTAACAGCTTTCAAAGCTGAATCTGGCATTTATTTTTGAAAAATCAAGTCTTCATTGGTATAAAGGAGACATGTAGCGGACAGCTAAGACCTGATTCTTTCAGGAACTGTGCAACTCAGTTTTTTTATAAGCTTGCGTGCTTCATGTGCTCGCATCATACCAAGACGTTGACAGATTATACTCTTTCCTGACTTTATTTCTAAATCATGTGCACATTCATAGTTCATAGTTTACATAAAGCTGTTATGAGAAAATTTAAACTAGAAAAATGACAAAAAAAACAATCTTAAGAGATGAAAAGGGATAAAAGAAGGTGAAACTCGTCCATTCTGTCAAGTACTATAATCCAACCCCGATTTGGGGGTCAAAAGGTCACATGACCTAAAGGTTTTTGAGAAGAAATCAAATATTTACAGTAAAAAGATGTTAAATGATGAGAAGAAGAAGAAAAATGAAATGAAGCAATAAAATGAAGTGAAAATGGTGCAAAATCAGTGCAGGATCACAGTAATGTACAGGCTGATTGTTGCACACCATTTTTATTTCATTTTATTGCTCCTAATATTTTGAATAATTTTTACCGTAACTATTAACCCTATCACCATTATTCATCTTATTTTCACCATGAAAAGATCACTGTCACTCAATGATGGTTTAACATCAGTCACATTGTGACATATTCTTTCATTTTTCATGACATCTGAAAGCACACAGCAATGGCGGCGCCAGGGAGTTGTCAAAGCACCCCCAAAAATGTCATGTCAACTTAAAAAAATTCTCATTTTTATTTTTTTGCAGGCTAGTTATACAAATTAAAAATACATTTTTTAAATACACACACACACACACACATATTTTATATATACATATGTGTATATATATATATATATATATATATATATATACACACACACATTAAAAATTTTTTATATTATCATTCTCCTCTTCCCCCCTCTTATTTTTTTATTTTTTTTTTTTTTCACTTTTATTCCCTCTTTTTTTCACTCCTTTTTTAACCCCCACCCTTTACTCCCCCTTTTTTTTTCTTTATTCTCCCCCCCCCTTCCCCCCCCCTCTTCTTTTTTCTTCCTTGCCCTTTCCTCCCCCCCCCCCCCTTTTTTTCTTTTTTTTTCTCCATCTCCCTCCTCTCCTCCTCCTTCTTCCCTTTCTTTCCCCCCCTTTTTTTATCCTCTTTTTATATCCTCCTCCTTCCTTCTCTTTTTTTTTATTTCCCCTCCACATTTTTTTTTTTCTTTTTTTTTACCCTCCCCCTCCCCCCCCCCCCAACAAAACCAGCCCTCTCTCCCCCTTCCCCCTCCCCTCCTCTTTTTTTTATTATACTATCTCCTTTCTTCCTACTCTCTTCTTCTCCTTCCCCCATTTTTCTTTTTTTTCCTCCCCCATTCTCCCTTCCTTTTTTCCTACTCTCTTCTCTTTTTTTCTTTTTTTCTTCCTCCTCCTCCCTCTCACCCTTCCCTCCTTCCTTTTATTTCTTTTTTTGTCTTTTCCACCCCCATCCTATTCTCCTCTCCTTTTTTATATGTTTTGTTCCTCCCTTCCCTTCTTCTTCCTTTTTCCCTTTTTTTTGCCCTCCTTTGCTCTTTGCTCTTTCACGTCTTTCGCTCCTCCCCCCTTATATCCTTCTTTTTCTTTTTTTTTTTTACTTCCTTACCCTCCCTCCTTTTCCCCTCTTTCCTCCTCTCTCTCTTCTCTCCTCCTCTATCTCTCTTCTTTTTCTTTTCTTCTAAAGATGGAATTTGTTTTTTATTATTAATATACAATTACTATTCACCAACTACCTACCACCCCCCTCCCCTCTACATAGTCTCATCTTTTCCTTTATTCCTTATTTTATCTTTTGTTTTATTTTTTAAATACATATAACTTTATATCCTATTCATAAAAAGAGCGCTTAAAAAAAAAATATTATTTTTTTTTTTTCCCCTTCCTCCTTTATTTTAAAAAGTAATCCCCCTTTTTCTTTTTCTTTCTAGCAATTGAGTTTTGGTCTTGGGTTTGAATACTTTTGCAAGCCACTGTATGTATTAAAATAAATGTTAAAATATGTATTTTTCTAAATCAATTTGCTGAAGTTATGCACATAACCTTTGACCCAACTCTTCTCTTTGGCTGGTTTGCTTGGGTGAGGCAGTGCCGGGATGAATAGTTTTGTCTATTAAAAAAGGTGCATGGATGGATAAAGAGTTTGACGGTGGGGAAGCAAGTCAGGTAAGAGTTATTTGGAGATTAAACGAATAGTACACCCACAGAATGATGTGCCTTCATCTTCTCGCCCTCATGCTGAGCAAGACTGGAGCACTTTTTCAATATCTCAAATGCAGCCGGAGATCCGGGAGGGTTTTCCTTATCCACGACTTTGAACCACAAAGGTCCATAAAAGTCCACAAAAACTTGTCAATACTTCCTCCATATTGCTCTTCCAATGTAATCCAAGGCCCCCCCCCCCCCCCCCCCCCCCCCCCCCCCTTTTCTTTTTTTTTTTTTTTTTTTCTTCTGGTGTATTTTTTTGTCTTTTTTTTTTTTTTTTTTTTTTTTTTTTTGGTTTTTTTTTTTGTGTGAGGGGATCTTTTATAGTCTTATTTCAGTTCTCCTAATTCCTCCCTTAAGCCCTTGATTGGATGGGGTGTTATTAGAAAACACCCTCTTCCCCCTAAAATTTCTCCTTACAACACCCTTTCAAATAAATAGTGTGGAAATAGTAACTCACTCTCATTTAAGAATATTTTATTTCAAATAAAATAATAATATCCTAAACATTAAATGAATGACAAAATTATTATCATTACTACTTATAGGCCTAATTATTATTATTAATAATTATCATTATTATTACTACCACTTATTATTATTATTATTATCATTGTGCCAATAAGAGGATTATAATCCTCTTTTCCTGCTAAAGCATTCCCTTCAATGAGCGTCAGTGGGTTGAGCAATACCTGCAGCGCAGCCGTCATCACTTTTCCCCCATAAAATAACTCTGTTTGTGATTCTGTATCAGTATTGACAAACGTGCAGGACATGTGCGGAACTCATGTGCAGAACACGGCTGTTTCCTCCTACATTTAGCCGTTGCACCCGCTACAAAATTCTAGCACTGTTGCAGATTCGCTGGTTAAGGGCTGAACCCAACATGGTTTGAGACAGCCCTTAAATATGGCAGAGCCTTCGCGGGAACGCACAAACGCAGGGGTAGTGTGTAAAGGTAGTGTGTAAGGGGCGGTTTGGGATTGGACCCAAGTATCCTGAGTGGGTATCGTCCATAATTTACTCCAGGGATGGGCAACTCTGGTCCTCGAGGGCCGGCATCCTGCAGGTATCAGGAGCTTCCAGGCTGCAACACACGTGACTCATATCAATGGGTAATTATGCAGAGCTTGATGCGAAGCTCTGCACAGGTCACATGGTGTGTTACCACAGGGAACCTCCTAACACCTGTAGGATGCCGGGCCTCAGGGACCGGAGTTACCCATTCCTGATTTACTCAAAACGACATCATTTAGTAGATTTTTATAGCCTAAACAGTCCTACATATTACTTCCGCAATGCACACCGATGTGAGTTCACGACACTATGGAAGCCGCGGCGTTCAGCACCTACTCTGCCAATAATACAAGTGTAGAAAAAGAAATTTGCTGTTTACATTGTGCTCAGAGCGACCGAGCTGCGGACAAACAGGGACAAACACAAGAGGGGTTGGATATTGATTTAAAACAAAGGAAGAAAGAAAAAGAGAAGTAGTGTTGTGAACTTGCATTGGTGCACATTAAGGAAGTAAGATGTAGTTTTGTTTAAAGGTATAGTCCGAAGTTCCCCCCGTAACAAATAAACATTAGACTTGAGCAAGTGAAACTCGCCTTTGGGCCTCTACTCCCGTGCCGTGGTGCGTTTGAATGCAACTCTCTCTCCCCCTGCCTGTAATTCACTCTTTTGTATTGTTCTGGTCGGGACGTTTCTGGGTGGAGATTTCTGTTTATATCGGCAGCCAATGACAGAGCTAAGAGCATGACGCTGTGTGGAAATAAGCTCATGATTGGAGCAGACGCCAGTCACTCCAACTCTCGAAGGAGAAAGAAAGAAAGAAAGAAAGAAAGAAAGAAAGAAAGAAAGAAAGAAAGAAAGAAAGAAAGAAAGAAAGAAAGAAAGAAAGAAAGAAAGAAAGAAAGAAAGAAAGAAAGAAAGAAAGAAAGAAAACACTGTGGATGCACCAAAGAAAAGGTAAGAGCTTCAGATAATGCACTTTGGAAAACCAGGTTAATAATAGTTTGGCTTGTAGCTGCTTCTGGGCTCTGAAGGAGAAGCTTGAAGTTGAATAGGTTAGCTAGAACGAGGCGGCCGTTAGCCTGAGAGGGAGGAGCGCTAAGTTTGAATACTGTTGTTTGCAAACAGAAACGCTGGAGGGACTTCAGACTCTACCTTTAAGCTAAAAAAAATCTAATAAATGACGTCTTTTCCAGTAAATTTTGGACGCTACCCACTCAGGACACTTGGATTACATTGGACGAGCAGTATGGAGGAATATTGACAAGTGTTTGTGGACTTTTATGGACCTTTTTGGTTCAGTCGTTGGTGAACATTTTATGAAAGCTGGGGAAAAACAAAAACCTGTCTGATCCCCGGCTGCATTTGAGATTTTAAAAAAAGTGCTCCAGAGTCTTGCTCAGCATGAGGGTGAGTAGAAAATGAAGGACCATCATTCTGTGGGTGTACTATTCCTTTAAGGCGCCTACTTTGATTCCTTGTTTTTATCTATTTATGCTCATATGTGCTTATTCTGGGTGTGATGTTTCAAAGACATTTGTTAAATTCAAAGCTGCAGCGTTATCTGGCAGCAGAATCTAGTGGATCTTTGTTACCGAGGTTGTGATGTGCATGTGTAACTGCAGCGCTTTGACGGCGTTGCTGCATGAGCTGTTGCGTTTTTCTTTCAGAGTGGTGTATAACAGCAAGATGCTACAGAGAATTTCAGGTGAATATCATATTTTTGATGTGGACCGTTGAAGTTATGCTAAAGGGGTTTTAAATACACGTGTGTGTTTGCATAGATTATATTTGTGCGTAATGGGTCTTCGTGTGGCATTTATCATAAGTTTAACAGCTCCATCAATGATGTGATTACCAGTGTTGGGCAGTAGCGCCGCTACTAGTTTAACTACATTTCTCAGTAGCGTGGTCGTAACGTCGCTGTTTTCTACATCAAATAGCTTTTCAGTAGTGAAGCTACTTTCGTGGCCAAGTACCGGGGTAGCATCCTCAGAAGCTACATTTTCCCAGCTATTTCTAGACCTTAAACGCATCTCTCCTGTGTTTACTCCCGATCCAGACGTCGCAGGAGCCTTTTAACTTTGCGTACCGATCATCCCGGTTCCTGCCCTAGACTGTGTATAAATACAGATGACCGCGAGAATTGACTGATGAGGCCGAGATGGTAAGCGTGCAACTGGAGGGGGAGGAGGTAGAGGCAGACATCTTCGCTGTGTGAATCCCCATGGCCATATCACAACAAGTTCAAGATCTTCAAGACCTGACAGAGCAGTTATACATTCCGTTGTTTATTGTGCAACCCCACGAGGAAGCTCCTGTCAACGTCCAACACAAATTTAAGGACACATTCAGGTATTTGCCAAAGTTAATACAATCAGCTAAGCTAGTCATCACAACTCAGCCAGCAAACAACAACAGCTAACATAGCACTAGCCAAAAACATCATTTAAAAGCAAAATGATAACGTCTGTGTGTATGTGTGTGCGCGCACGTTCTAAATGCATGTGCGTATGACAAGAATGGCAGGAAAGGTTAGGAGAAACAGAGCAGTATAACTTTACTTTGTGCAGGTTTTCTTTTTCCTCTACAAAACAAAACTGTGGTCAGTTTAAATAAATAACTGATATTTGTGTAGGTGGCAGTTGTACAAAATGGGGCTAATAAATATTCTACTAAACAGACATTTTCATAGCAAGACTACATAATCCAAGACGAAATAAACATGTAACTTTAACCCCTTTAAATTAATCAAAACAAAAAACAATGAGGTAGATCTAAGATTTAATTAAAACTAGTCTGATTTACAATGATCAGGCTGATTCACTGACAGTTTCTGTATTAGTTGAGACATTTTGATGATCATGGTTGTGATGCATGATCATCCAAACATTTTAGAATTAAGTGTTCATTTATACCTGGATAGTTAAGTCACATTTGAAATGTGAAAGGTTTTGTTTTTCCTTTAAAGAGATTTCATTCAACTAAAGTAGCTGTCCTGGAAGACAGTCACACACACACACACACACACACAACTTGTTTTTTTTTTAGTGGGGGCGGGGGCATTACGGTATGTATAGTATTAGTTTTGTTGAGAAAGAAGACTAATAAACTGACAGATCAAACGGATCAGAGATCAGTTTCATTGATCACTAGGAAATGTAGCAGTGTGACTTGGAATGAAGTAAGTTTAATGTTAAAAAAAAAGTAGCTTTGATGTAGTTAAGCTACTTTTGTTATTTTATTGTAGGTTAGCTTGCTGCATTTCTCTGGCGTGTAGCTTCAGTGTAGTGAAGCTTCATTTAATGTAGAAAAACTTGTAGCTTAGCTCACTACATTTTCTAAGTAGCTTGCCAAACACTGGTGATTACGCCTGCAGAAAAAATAGTCTGGTGCCGCCACTGGCCCGCAGAGACGCCAACACACCTGTTTGCTCACCTGCCGGAGAGTCTGCAGCTGCTCCTCCTCCTCTTCCTCCTCCTCCTCCTCCCGTTCATCGTGCAGAGACAGCAGCTCAGGAGTCTCTGCAGCAAACACGTCACAGTGTTTAAAACCTTATTGTTTGTGTAATCATTTTGCTCCAGAAATGTTAACAGAAACCAGTAAGTTATGGTTTTCTACTGGCTTTAGTGACGTAATCCTTTTCTAAAACAGAAGAATAGAAAAAGTTGATCTTCATGAAGAGATAGGAAGTGCTTCTCTGACTCAGTTCTGTGAAGAACAGGTTGATCTGATGGACCAGATGGAATAAAAAAACCTCATATTTTGGTTTGTTACGGCCCACAGCGCCCCCTGCTGACCAATGTTTGAGAAGCTTTTATAAGCAAAGTGATGTCGCACCTCTAAGCTGCTGCTGATTGGCTGCTGAGTCTTTGACCACACCCTCTTTCAGGACCTGAGCGGGACCTTGTTCCCTCAGATTGGAGAGCTCCGTCTGCAATGCTGTCAGACACCTGTGACACACACATGATGTTTGTTCCTGTGGTCTTCATGTCTGTTTGCCGTTGGCTGGAGGAAGAGGTCATCGCACCTGTCGGCATGTCGCCGTCTGGCCTCCAGGTGTTTACACTGCTCCTGCAGGCTCCTCCTCTCCTCCCTGCCTCCTGCTCAGCTCCTCCTGCACCTCCTGTACATAAACCACAGCAGATGGATGGAGTTCCTGACTTCCCAGAGTGAAAGGATGAATATTAATCCCAGTCAGCATCAGAACCTTCACAAACCAACTCCAACTCAGCTGCATCAGGACCATTAATTTCTTCTTTTCAGACACACATTGGACATTACTGATTGGATCCTGGTTGGACGTTACCATTGATTTAAGCTCTCTGATTGGTGGAAAGTTTGACAGTGTCTTCATCACCATTTCCATTTCTAATTAGAGGTCTCTTAGTAACATAGTAGTAGAGCTGTGCGATATACTGCTATGATATTTACACGTATCGTTATATCGTGATATTAATTGTGCAATTTTTTTCGTAATGACCAGGCTGTACCTCGACTGACTACAAATGGGTCACCTGATTATTTAATAAGGGTGGGAAAAAATATCGATACACTGAAATATTGCAATATTTTCATATGCCGATACCATATCTGTATGTAAAAACGTGGTATCGATCTATTTTATGAATTAAATCTTGCAAGATATTACCGTTTTGTGACGAAATCTTATGAGATTTCACAAAATACCGTGAGATTTTGAACAGAACAATGAAATCTCACAGGATTTTATTAGTAAAATATATTGTATTGCGATTGTATATTGTATTGAATATATTGCGATATTTCAGTGTATCTATATTTTTCCCACCCCGATTATTTAAACTGTCTGGAAGACAATCCTCCCAAAGACTTTAACAAAGAAATCATAAAAAAAACAGCCAGCTATCTTTAATTACTTGGATTTAACAAACATTTCTAACCAGTGTTTTGTCAGTTCCATCACTGCAGTGGGGCGATACCTTTACGCTAAACATGTTTCAATGCTAAAAAACAGCTGTTTCATATGAAATGAAACTTTCAGACAAATAAGGGTAAAAAATACTGGTATATATCTTGTATTGTCATCTATAATAAATATACTGTGATATTTGGTCCATATCGCCCAGCCCTACATAGTAGTGATCGTAATGTTTTTATGATGAAGATGGGATAAATAATGGTGTTATCACGGATCATTGTGGATTCACCAGATAGAGTCTCTGACTAAACATGACATTTAGCGGCTGGATTGCAAACCTCCTGGCCAGGACAGAAATGCTGGAAAACTTCTGTAGATCACATAAAGGGTAAACTATCCATCAAAGAGATACACACTACCGTACCTGAGACCCTGATGATGGCATCAGTGATCGCTTCGGGCTATCTGGCGGAGTTTTAAGTGTAGTTTTGGAAAGATTATACGAAGTGAAAAATCCAGCAGAGAATGCACAGAAAAATTTAACATGTAAAAACTAGAAGGACAAACACTGCATCGTTTTTTAAATGGGGTCCACCAAGGCTTGATGCTGGAATCCCTTCTTTTTCTTTGAACACCACTTTTACCTGGACTCTGCTGTAGCTTCATTAAAACAGACCTGACTGGACTGAAGGGTTCCCACTCTTTTCTTGAATTTATTTTCCAGGACTTTCCAGCACATTTTCAGGACTTTTCCAATTGCGACAGTATGAATCAAGTTATCACAACAAAGACTAATAAATTCCACTCCAAGCTTTTGGAGAAGTGTTCTACAACTGTAACTTATATTTTGTGGAGCGATGAAGGAGCGATAATGCAGCGATGAAGCAGCAACAAAGCGGAGACGAAGCAGCGCTGAAGTGAAGACAAAGCGGAGATGAAGCTGTGACGAAGCGGAGACGAAGAAGCGTTAAAGCGGAGACGAAGCGGAGACGAAGCGGAGAAGAAGCAGCGTTAAAGCGGAGACGAAGCGGAGACGAAGCGGAGACGAAGCAGCGAAGAAGCAGAGACGAAGCAGCAACGGAGCAGCGACAGAGCAGCGAAGAAGCAGTGCTGAAGCGGAGACAAAGCGGCCAAGAAGCGGCAATCAAGCAGCGAAGACGCGGCTAAGAAGTGGAGACAAAGCAGCGCTGAAGCGACGACGAAGCAGCTGCTGAAGCGGAGACAAAGCGGAGACAATGCGGAAACGAAGCGGCGATGAAGCGGCGACGAAGCAGCAAAGAAGCAGTGACAAAGCGAAGAGCGGAGACGAAGCGGCGACGAAGTAGTGATGAAGCGGTGAAGAAGCGGCAAAGAAGCGTCGGAGTCGAAGCGGCGAAGACACAGCGAAGAAGCAGCGACGAAGCAGCGACAGAGACGAAGTGGAGACAGGAAAAAATATTTTCCAGGACATTTTATTCTTTTTTCATTTTCCATGTGTTTTCCATGACTGGAAATATGTTCAATCATTTTCCAGGTTTTCCAGGACGCGTGGGAACCCTGCTGAAGCTTCAGTTTATTCGTTACTTTCTATCATCAGTAGAACTTGACAGGACTGACACAGTTGGGATGGTTTTAGATTAATCCTGTGCCTGGTGTCTGAAACCTTTCATACTGACCTGCAGTTCAGCTTGATGCTGTTTTGAGTCTCTGAGACATGATGCTGCTTCCTCTCTGTGGGACTCCACTTCCTGTTGAAGAGCAAGAAACTCCCTCCTCTTCCTCTCCACATCCTCCTCCTTCCTGTCTAGCTCAGCCTTCGTTCTGAGGAGCTGCTGCAAAGCCTGCTTGTGCTTACTTTTCACATCCTTCAACACCTGCTGCTCAGCAAGAAGCTCCTGCAGGACCTGCTTCAGCTCTAGACACAAACAGCAGATCAGATCATCAAACTCTCAGCTTGCTGCTACAAAAGGAGATTTTTCTGACGTGATGAAGTGAAACGGTGTCGACTCAGACAGAGTCTGTCTCGAGACAGAGATCTGTTTCCCAAGTTTCTCTTTAAACGAAATGAGAAAAGTTCCCTGATTTAGTTCTTAGGGCGCATTCAGAGAGCAAAGTCCGCGAGTCTCGGTCCGTTTGGGGACTCGGTCCGGTTGGGGGTGGGGGTGGTCTTCCGGACCGAGATCACGTTCATGTTGCACTATTGACAAACGAGCCAAACGAGCCAAGAATGAGAATCTCAGGTGGAGCTGCTTTCGGATTCACTGAAGGTGAAGACAAGACGCACGAACAAGAAGGTTCTCACAACTTCTGTTTCCTCCACAAAGCAACATTATTTTTGTACGAGGAGCTGATATGATGTCATCAGATCAAATATCGATAAAAGCTTTCGCTTCCTCGTAACTCCACGTCTGACCACGAGCCATCTTTATAAGTACCGCAGTCCCACACGTGTGTTTGTTGTCATAGCGTTTACCCACGTTTGACCCACAATGGCAATGCATTTTGTAGTCCACTTCCTGCCTTTGGTTCACTTGAATCGGACCGAGACCTGCGTTTGCAGGCGGACCGAGTCCGGTTGTTTGTTCCGGATCAGAGTTCGTTTGTGCATTCACAACTCCCCTAACGAAGCGGACTTTCCGAGCAAACGGACTCTGATTCGAATCAAAAATGCTTTGTGAATGCGCCCTTAAAGAAGTCAAAAACTGGATGATTTTAATTTCTTAAAATGAAGCAGATATACAGAAGTTGTTCTGTTTTGTCCCAGCAGGACTCGTGGTCTTTCTTCTTGGTGCTGAATCATTCATAAAACACACAAATCTAACTGGACAGCAACCTGAAACATTACCGCGCAGTGAATCCATTTGTTAGAATCAGTTATGGCTTTTATTTAAACCTAAATCCCTTTCATGTTTTTAAAATTCTGAATGTTTGATTCATAGATTTATTACATCCTGCGTACTGCAAAAATTCAAATCTTGCCAGGTATGTTTTTCTAATTTCTAGTCAAACTATCTCATCACACTCAAAAAGGCAAAATCACCAAAAGAGAAGCGTTTCAGTGAGATATAAAAACTGGTTTTAAGACAAATTCATCTTATTTCAAGAAATGATATAAAGAAAATTTCACTTGTTTCATTGGCAAAATCTTTTGCTAGTAAGCAGTTGGAGTTCGCTGATCGTCGTAAATAACAGTTTTGCCATGTAATGAAAGCATCCTAGAACAGTCACGGTTTGATGATGATAACGAGTAACGTCTGTAACGCTTCAGGCGTTTCTTTGCTGTGTTAATGCTTTACGTGTCAATGAGGAAATATTGACGGTGGTGAAGTTGATCTTTTTAAAACGCTCTAGTTAAGTACTTCAGCTACAGCCGTATCGGGATATTTCTGGCACAAAATGCAAAACAAACATGAAATCTTAACAGCAATATCATTATAAATGTTTTACGAAATGATCGGAACACATTGTAGTGTTTAGAAGGACTACAAGCTCTGCATTACCCGCTTAATGGCCGTTATCTACTTGTCTAGTCTTTCTGGGCTTCTGGCCGTGTGTCAAACGCACTTGAGCACTTCAAACACCCTTTTTGAGTGTGTAGTGCATTCATGGTGTCATTCCAGCAAAAATTCAGCGCTCTGAAAGTACCAGGATGTTGCCCTAATAACGTCCAAAAAGGAAGTGCAAAATGAAGCACACTACTCGCACCACGGACGCCATCTTGCTGACGTAGCGGAAGAGGCGGGAACTGTTTTCAGATCTGAATAATGGCGGTGAACGAAGCGGTGGCGACCCCTGCTGCATCGGAGGCGGTATTGTACTGATTTAAGTAACGTTAATGAAATTATTCAGACACAATTACTAATGTATATGTAGCTACATATGTTCCTTCCCTGATGACAGTTATGATCTGATCATGTGTTTGAGGCCACGGTTATACCGGCTCAGTAGAGTTAGCTCACGTTAGCGGGCAATGCTAGTCCATCACTTCCTGTAAGGGCAGTGCTCTGTTTGGGTCAGCATTTAGTGGCAATTGGGGATGGGAATCGAGAACTGGTTCTTGTCGTTCAATTCCGTGGAATCGTTCATCTGCCTGCCTAACGATTCTTCTTTTCGGTTTTGTCGGACACATTTGTGCAATGACGTCACGTACACGTCTGTAACATAGCGTCACGGCAAACGTGCTCCAAAGTTTGGATGTATTTAATGAAAAAATACAATATAAGCGCCAGTAACACGTTGATCACATCAGAAGGAGGAATCACCTCTTTTTTTTTTTTTTTTTTCTTTTTTTTTTTTTTTTTTTTTTTTTTTTTTTTTTCTTTTTTTCTAATTTATATAAGGGAAGGAGAGAAAAAAATCTTTAAATAAGAGAAAATCTTCAGAGATAATATATTATAATTCTCTATTATATCAGACCACCCCCCCCCCCCCCCCCATCCCCCCCCCCCCAAACCCCCCCCCCCCCCCCCTCCCCCCCCCAACCCCCCCCCCCCCCCCCGCCCCCCCCCCCCCCCCCCCCCCCCCCCCCCACCACCCCCCCCCCCCCCACCCCCCCCACCCCCCCCCCCCCCCCCCCCCCCCCCCCCCCCCCCCCCCCCCCCCCCCCCCCCCCCCCCCCCCCCCCCCCACACCCCCCCCCCCCCCCAACCACTCCCCCCCCCCCCCCCCCCCCACCCCCCCCCCCCCCCCCCCCCCCCCCCCCCCCCCCACCCCCACCCATACCCCCCCCCCCCCCCCCCCCCCCCCCCCCCCCCCTCCCCCCCCCCCCCCCCCCCCCCCCCCTCCCCTCTCCCCCTCCTCCCCCCCCCCCCCCCCCCCCCCCCCCCTCCCCCCCCCCCCCCCCCCCCCCCCCCCCCCCCTAAACATTTGGCCACACAGCAGTTAGTTTGTCAGAATATAAAGCCTTTCGTCCGTTGCTAAGCAACTGTGGTGGCGCCCGGTGGGGAGCCTCAGCACGTTTTCCATCTGAAACGTCGCAGGTAACGTAAAACTCCCATTTACTGTAATAATGTTAGAGATTATTCATAAAGTATTGTGCTGTCATATTAACCTTTAGTCTTTAGTTTACTTTGAACATGTTGAAAAGGAAAGCAGCAGCATCGTCTGTATCAGTGTGTACTGCTGTGTACTGCTGTGTACTGCTCTGTAATTATAACAAAATATCTGACAAATAAAAAGAAACACACACACACAAACATAAACATACATATTTACAGACACATAACAATAATTTAAATTCAACATGTTCAAAAGGAGTAAAAAGAAGTCTAACTTATTTAATTCGTTCCCTTTAAAAGCGCTGTATCTGATTTTGCACATTGGCGAACCGTGAGCGAGGTGAAAAGTGTAGTTTGAACTGTTAGCCCCGCCCCTAACTGTTTCTCCCAGTGAGAAACGCTCCTACTCTCGTGTTTCTCTCCTCCCGCTCAACATGCACGAAATAACGTGCACGTTTCATACTCGTGCACAAAGAAACTCTCCAGGTAAAACTTGTATCTTCCAGTGAAATCACTGTTCTGGTTGCAGTAAACGGCTGCAGATCAGCTAAATGACATTTTCTACCATAACCGGTAGTTTACCGTAACTACAGTTATGTACACAGATGCACAGTTATGACGAGTTATGATGTCATAGGCGACGTTACAACATGACAGCCTGATAAAGTTTGTAGCCGGCCACTTCGAGAAGCAGTGATGTAAAGCTTCGTCATGTTACGTGTAAATATCACTATCATATACGTAGATCAGCAGAGGAAGCGCCAGCACCCGAGGACGTAAATGTTACTGAGAAGAAAGTTATTGAAAAAAATACGTGTCCAGGCGGACTTCCAGTCCACATTCAGTCTGAGGCGTCCAGCTGCTCTCTACCTTCATACAATCCACCGAGAACACGAACTTTATTCCTTCTTTGGTCTCTCCTGCGTTTCATCTCTCTCCTCCTCAGTTTTGATGCTTTCAGGCTGTTTTGCTGCCGTATCACCACTTTCCCTTCAGTAGACGCCATGCGGTTCTGTTTACAAGTGCTGCCGTGCACGCGAGAGAGGAGGGCGCTCCTCGTTAGAAACGCTGTAAGTGGCTGATAGGAAACCGAAACTTGTGTAGAACGAACCGCATTGGCATGAAGAGAGCGTCACGCCATCCTTAGAAACCTAAACTAAAAAGGCCTGGATTCATGCAGATACGCAATCAATGAGTGATTTATTTTTATGAAATTACCTCTTTTAACACATATTATACCGTGTAGAAAGCATTTCTCTGACAGAGATTAAAATAAAATCAGGTACAGGGCCTTCAAGTCCTAAAAGATCTTGCATCCTTTACCAAATGGTAAACATGATATTTTTTTTCTGCACAAAAACTGTTACAACTGTACAAAAGTTGATCACTGCAGTTGTATTTTATGAGTTATTTTTTAATTGAAGTCAAAGGAAAGTGGAAGTTGAAGGCAAAAGGTTGATTCATATTTTAAATGGAAAGAGTAACTGCAACCAAAGCCGTTCATACTGGATTTAATCATTCAATGAGAAGTGATAAGAGAATCGATAAGGAACTGAATCGAAAAGTGATTTCGATAATGGAACCGGAATCGCTAAATTCTTAACGATTCCCTTCCCTAGTGACAATAGCGTGCACTACAGACGAAGTACACAGTGCGCATTACGCACTGAATTCCAGTGCACTCGGGCAAGTGTGCGGTTTCAGACACAGCTTTTGTCTCATTTTGGCAGCTCGAAGAACGTCTTTTTCTTATCTAAGGAGTAAGAGTGTTCGTGACAGCCACCCACAACGCAACTTCTTGGCAAATTTACAGTTAAGCCATTGAAAATTGCAGAAGAACCTGTGAGATCCGACCGTGTTAATACAATGGCTTAAACAGCCTTTTGTTTTCATCGGCTGGAGAAACGGATGTGATGAAAAACACTGTAGTTCCCGGATGTTTGCGCCTGCCATTGAATCATAGTTACCTGTTCTGTGTTTGCTGAGCTCCACCTTTAGTCTGACCAGTTTCTGCTTCTCCTCCCTCACAGCCAAAGCTGTGGACCTCCTTTCACTGGTCAGCACCTCCTGCTGCTCTGTCAGCACCTCCTGCTGCTCTGTCAGCACCTCCTGCTGCTCTGTCAGCTCCTGAAAAAATAGAAAATGTGTTTGTTCAGAAGCTGAGACTCCTTCAGTTTCAGAGACGTTCTGGACAGAAAACGTCCCACGCTTCACCCCGAACGTCTCACAGAGGTCCTCCAGACGTCCGTGCAGGTCAGAGACAGACTGTACTCGCGTCTTTAGGCTGTGGACATGCTCAGATGATGTGACCACAGAAACAGACATGAAGGAGCTTCATCCTCAGCTTCATCCCTGATGTCTCCAGCTGTGAAACATCTTTAGACGGTGTTGCGCACGTTACCACCGATCCAAATGTTGGGTCATGTGGTCCTGACTCTTCTTTTCTTTTTTAAAAAAATAATGTCACCATGGCAACAACCTGTGTGTGCAGGTGTGTGTGCAGCAGGACAGAGTGTAACGTCTGTGGGTGGATAGTGTTGTTAGGGTCAGTGGGGAAGGCATGCTTCTTCCTCACTGCCCTCCTCCTCCTCACCATGACGATGCTCTGCAGGCGCTGCTCCTCCTCTCGGAGCACCTCCGTTCTGCTCACCGCGGCCTGCAGCTCCTCCTTCCTCTGCAGCAGCCGCTGCTCCTGCTGCTCCTCCTGAACATGAACGGATGTGTGTCAGCACCTCCTGCTGGGGGAGGACCTCCTGCTCTGGTGTGGTTGTGACATTACCTGACAGGTGAGGGAGTCCAGGCGCCTCTGAGCCTCCCAACAGTTCGATAGCACGCCGGCCAGTCTGCACACACACACACACACACACACACACAGACACACACACACACACACACACCTGTAGCACAGCAACATTAAACATGCGTCGTGGTTGCAGTGGCAGGTGTTTCCTCACCTGTCTGCGGCCGTCTGGATCTCCTCGCTGCGTCGCTGCAGCTCCTCATCTCTGCTCCTCAACGCCTCCTCCACCTCTCTGAGGGTCTGCTCCTCCTCCTGCCTCCTCCTCCTCTGTGGCTCCGCCTCCTCCGGCAGGCAGGTGGAGGCGTCCTGAGCTCTGCATGGCTGCAGGATGATGCTGATGTCACTGCTTGCACACGCGTGTACGTGTCAGCGTGTTTGCATGTTTCTACCTGCTCTCTGGTCGTGTGTTTGCAGCTCTGAGCCTCCAGCAGCAGCCGGTCCGCCTGACGAAGCTCCGCTCGTCTCTTCAGCAGAGTTTTCTCTACACACTCCACCTCATCACACACCTGCATCACACTCCTGCACACACACACAAAGTGCACGGAGAAGACAGAAAAACTGAAAAAGGAATAAATATGCTACACGTGAATGAAATATTTCCATATCCACCTTATTCCTGAGCTAACGGATGTAGGAACAATGCATTAACATCCTGTGAGATACCAGAAATAGCGCTTAGCAGTGCTTCCCACAGACCAGCCAGCAATGTGTGGTGTTACCCTGGTTTTGGGGGGAATCAGGGTTTGTGGTGTCATGGTGGTCAGTGTGGTTGGTCGTCAGGGTGTGTCTAAAGTGTGTGAAGGGGCGGCGTAAACACTTCCTGCTGCCATATTAAATATACCCCTGTATACTGATCTATTGTTCTTCAAAGTTGTCTGCTGAGTCAGTTTTAGAGCTGCAGGAAGCATCAGAATTTATTATTCAGCTCAATCTTAGTTCTTTACAGGAAGTTCTTAAATATAACATAATTATTCTTTTTTTTTTTTTTTTGCCAGAACTCTACATGGTTTCACGATTACATAAATATCTTTCTTAGCAAGTTCTAATCTCTCCTTTACTAGTGAAAACCTCCATCATCCTCATCCCTGCTGCTGCTCTGGTCTAATGTCTCCTATCTGACCTCCTCTCTGTTTGTAGCAATAAAGATTTCTTTTAAATACCTGGAAAGCAATAATGAGCAGAAGTTCTGCTCAGAAATGAAAGAAGATTGAGTTTATTCCTAGCATGAACTAATTAGCAAAGGCTGTAACATGGGTAACAGCCAAAGGTGGACATCCCTGGTCCAGAGTAAAAATCCAGTCCAGCAGATTTTACAGCCAATCACTGAAGCAGCTGAATCTAAGCAGCACATCTGCAGGTAGACGAGCTTGTCAGTGAAAACACCTGTTCTAAATATACAGGCAGGTCAGAATTTACTTTCTGGAACATGAAATTTCCACCTTTGGTTAACACACATTACTATTCTTGTTAACTAGCTTCACATGATAACTAGTCATCTTTTAGCTACGTTATCTGGATGCAACAACTTTACTCAACTCAACTCTGCTACATAATCTGCCAGAAGCCAGAACTTTCTTCTCGTTCTCGGGGCCGTGAGAACAAAATGATGTCATTTTGTTCACGCGGACGTGATTGAGGACGTGATTGAGGACGTGATTGAGGACGTGATTGAGGACGTGATTGAGGACGGCTTGCGGCTTGTTCTCGACCCCTCGGCCGAGCAGAATTATTCTCTCGAGGACCACCAAAAAGTATTGTGTGATTGGTCGGACATTTGAGGCGGGTGGGGTCAACACGGACGCAGAGTTGTCACCTCCTCATTTCTGCACATGCGACGTTGAACAGATCGTTTTAATAAACAGCTGATCGAGGTGCTGAGAAAGTATGAAAATGTAAACTACACATGTGGCATTTAAATACACGGACACCACCGCGTGCACAACTCCGTCCTGCCACAGACGAAGGTTGTTGTAAATGTATAATTACTGGGTGAACACAGTCGCCCCCTCATGCGCCCGGTCACAGAGCTTCTTGTGGAGTATGAAATAACTTGACGAAAACAAACTTTTTTCTTGTTCTTGCAGCCTCATGGGCAGGAACGAAGTTCTTGCTTCTCGTGAAGTATGTAACAAGCTTTCTCTCTTCAGAAAGAGAGGAGATTCCCTTGGTGCTTCTTAGTGTTTCCCGTCCTGTCGTAAAATGTGCGTCTGCGCCATGACATTGAGTCGCTCTGATTGGTTGATGCCCCGCGTCAAGATGGCAAAGTTCAGATTTTCCAACTCCAGCGTTTGCCACGTAACGCGCATTAAACACTCACAATCTCAAAACTCGACGCGCGTAACGCGCCGCAGGGTTTTTGACGCCTCCTCGTCGGCCATTGACTTTGCATGTAAACCTGACGCCCTTGACGCCCAAATCGCGCTTGGTCTGAACACACTGTTACTGGACGAACTGATTAACCCAGGTGTGTCTGATCGCAGTAACTGGCCAGACACACCTGGATTAATAAGTTTGTCCAGTAATGAAAGACAGGAAACAAAGGAGCTACCTTAAGTTCAGGAAGTAGTGGAGTCTTGCATAGAGCCCATTTGTGGCGCTTGAGTTAAATTTGTGGCGTTGCGCCACACATTGGTCTATGTGTGGAAAACACTGGCTTAGTCATCGGCTTACAGTGTAAGATGTTGTTTCTGGTAGCATCAACAAGAATATTCCTAACATTTCTAAACAATCTATTTGTATTATTATTGTTATTATTATTATTATTATGTAGGTACAGATAAGCCTCGGAGCTTTTAATATTGGTCCCTGCTTCACAGTCAGATGCAACAGAGCTAAGAAAGCAGCTAAAAATGCTACCGTGTGTTACTTTTGGCCAGATCTTCTTCTCATCGTCCTGAGGCAGAGGAATTGTAACGTTGTCCTGTCTGGGCTGTGACAGCCGATGACCCCTCATAGTTTACCTAAAAAACGCCTAGAAAATTGAGTAGCACCACCATCTGGCATGGCGATAAACGCTGTTTCTGTTGAACCAGAGGCCGGTCGTATATTTCACGCAAGGCCTCATGGGGGCTAGGGAGAAGTGGATAATGGTATGTTCAGGCTGATTGTGGCAGGGGTGTCAGATTTACATGCAAAGTTTATGTGAACACGCATCAAGGAGCGTTGAACCTTCTTGCGCCACATTTTGAGCTGAAAATCTGAACTTCTGCGGTGTTGATGCAGGGCATGAACCAATCGGAGATTCGGTACGTCTTAGTGTCGTGATGCATAGACACATTTTCTAACGGGACAGCGGGACAGGAAATACCAAAGAGACCCTGGGGAATCTCTTCACTCCACGGAGACAGTGGAGGATAAACTGTGATCTGCGTCCAGACCCGGGTTTCCAAACAGCGGGTTGATGACCTGATGTGGGACTGCAGGTCATTAAACTGGGCCGGATCAGATGAAAGCTGCGCCTATCATTAGTGCGCAGCTCCTGGAGTAAATGGTGAAACTCACCAAACTAAGAACACCTCTGAATTATGAATGTTTCATCCGCCATCGACAAAGACACAGGAAAACAACCGGTCCTTCCACCCCACTCCACACCAGTGGTGTCCAAAGTCGGTCCTCAAGGGCTGCTGTCCTGACAGTGTTCCATGCCTCCTTGCACCAGCACAGCTGACTCAAATTAAATGAATCTAAAAGCTGTTGGAGAAGGGACACATGGAAAACCTGCAGGACTGTGGTCCCCGAGGACCGGAGCTGGACACCGCTGCTCTACACGCTCTTGACACATGTCATGACCATTTTTGTCCCTGAATATCAGTGTCTGATTTTATGTGAACCAGCGTCAAACTTTTTAGCGTTTTTTAAGGCGACGTGTTCGGTCTGAATGCACTTTAAGAGTGTGGATTTGATTTGGAATGACATCTTCATGTGTGTCATGGTTGCTATGGTGACAGCTGATAGTCATGCGATCTGTGGCAAGGAGAAAATAAACAGCGTTGTGCAGGGCCGTAGCCAGAGGTTAAAAAAAAATAGTGAGGTCCATCATGTTATGTAGTCCACACACCTCAAGAGACCATTCAAAATGGAAGCAACTTATATTTAACATAAACCACTCCTTCTCCTTCATGTCCTGATATAGAACAGAACAGAACAGAATAGTCTTTATCGCCCACCAAGTTGGGAAATTGTTTTTCTCTTTTTCTCTTACCAACACAGAAGACAGACATATAACTTTAGAAAAAATACACAAAAATAAATATTTGTTCCCAATCAAATATTTTTTAAAAGGTAAGAATTAAAGAGTAGCAGTTAAAATAAACTCAAGTAAACTGATCATTCGTATCTATTCTGTCCTCTTCCTTTTACAGTACTCTTCTTTCCATTTAACAATCTTTATTTAACCATCAGAGATAACAAACTCAGACTGACTGATGTTGTTGTTTATCTTTTAAAATAGATTTCTGTCATTTCTTTTTCTTTTGAATCTCAGGCTCTGTTAAAAAGTCAAGTCTGGTTTAGTAATGAGACACTTTGTACAAACATAAAATGACAATCACTTCTTAAAATGTGTATATTCAAATAAAATCCAGGTTTCCAGTCTGTATCTGAAGTAGCTGCATACAATAGGTGCTTTCAGACTCAAGGAACCTTTGGAGTTCCTAGAACCTTTTCGGGAACCAGGCCAGTTTTTTTTGCGCATTCGGACATATAGGAACTCAGGACCTCGGACCTCAGCTCCTAGAACCTTTTTAGCTCTACTCCGAGGCAGGGTCTTTTCGGGGTTCCATAGAAACTGAAAAAAGTAGGTGTTTGGTGATTGGTAGAACTGGCAAGCCCCGCCCCTTGCATGATCTCTGCTTATTCCAGCCCCGCCACATTTAAGAAGTCCCACAGCTGTTACAACTGTTTACCGAGATCGTAATAACAACAAGAACTATTACAATGGGAGTGTACCAATTCACTATTAAATCCATCACAATGGTGCACGTCCCGAATCCAGAACTATTTTGAAATGTCCGAAAGCAATTATTTTTTATATTAATTTAATACACAAATGTGTGGCAGTAGAATCTGCGGCTGCCACCCGGACACTTTAGTGGACGAACCGTCCACTAAAGTGTCCGGGCGTACTTCAACAAAAGATAAACAAGACCTTAATAGGGCAGCTTTCTAACGGGGGGCTGTTCGGTTACATGATACAAATGACAGTGATGAGGGAAAGCTGGTAATTTAGCTTTTATAATAGTTTTGAATAAAAGAGATGAGAAACCTGTTTTGTATCAGATCATCTGGGGCATAAATTTGTCACAGTCGCAACGATTGCGTCACACATGGTCCCTAACAATGTCCTCCCTCATGTGCGAATGCACACTGAAGGTGAAGGGTAGTTCTTATAACTAAACTCGGGACGCGTAGTTATAGAAACTGCGTTCTTAGAACCTCTCTGTCCGAGTGCACCTAATGAGAACCATGTAGAATCAATCACAAACCCGCACCAGGTAAATTCAGTAGATATGAGCTCTAAACAGAAGAAAATAATGAAGCTGTCACTGTAGCAGTGGAAGAAGTTTCTAATGAACTCTGCAAAGTAAAATAAATTGCTCTCTATGACTGATCATATTTTGTTATGATTTTTATATCTTTATTTTTTTGCATTTCTCCTTTTTTAGATTCTAAATTTTAATTCATTTTCTTCCCCTTCTTTTAATACCTTCATTTAATATTTCTTTGCCGATTTGTTAAACTTTAAACATGGTGTATAATACATATTAATATTGTTCCATTTTCATATTCACCTTTTGATATTATTTTAAAATTAAGATTTAAATTTTTTTTTTTTTTTTTTTTTTTTATATATCCTACCTTAATTTTATTTTTTTTTTTTTCATTTTATTTGATTTCCCTTTCCTTTGTTCTTACTGATGATTTTTTTTTTTTATTATTTTTAATTACTCTTTCTTCTTAGATTTATTATATATTTTTAGAGACATTATTATATTTTCTCTGTTATAATTATTTCTATTTATTATTTTTTCATAATTTTTATATCTTGATATTATCTTTTTCTTTTTCAAAATATCATGTTAAGTTCTTTTCTCAAGGTTTCTATTTATTCCCAACCCTACTCTCTATACTAAACTGAAAAAAATATTTAGGTATTTGCAGACTGTGTGGACTGATTGATGTGTGACAGAACGAGCAGTGTGCTGCTGAGATGCTACTGCACCTTATTTCGCACATTGGAAGGCAGAAGAAGAAATAATTCCTACGTATTCGTACAGTTTAGTTGGTTTCTACTGTGTTTATGTTAATGATAACAATGAATAACATATGATTTAATTTCAGGATCAGTTCTAGAATATCAGTTGTTGGTAGGGAAAGAGTCAGTATTTCAGTATAAATCCGCATTTTCAGGTCCATGTTCTCAGGTAAATGCTTTTGAGCTATGTGGTTATTTGATTAATTTTATTATGTACATAGTGGAAAAATACCGCGGTCTATACCTCGGTGTTCTCAATGGTAGCTACGGCCATGGCTTCATGTCTGAAATAGCCAGCAGAATGAGTGCACTAGACATTGGGCTCATATACTTAGGTGCAGTCCGCTGTAGTGAATGGAGCGTTAGGGGACAGTGCAGACACGGACTGCAGCACCGTTTTGACACTGCAGCATCACGCGTGTGTTACCTGAGTCGTCTCAGAGCACCTCTCAGCTCTTTGGTCTCCTTTCTTAGCTTCTTCCTCTCCTCCCGTAGCTGTGTATCATCATGCACACACTCACACCCGCCTGCCTGCTGACACACACACACACACACACACACACACACGGACACGCACACACACAAGTTCAGTTCAGGTGAGTAGACCCATCATCACAGTTATTATTCGCCAACCACTCAGCTGATTCATTAATACTTATTCTGATCAACATGTGAGCAGGTGAGAGCTCTGTTTTTTCAGGGGGTACCTGAAGTATTCTGCAGTTTGGTTGAGAATGAAAGGCTGAAGTAACTGTAACATGTGTTGATGGGAACTGGACCTGGTCCAGTTAGAAAACAGACTGTTTAGTTCTTCGTACCAAGTATTTCTAGAACAAATGGCTCCAGCTCACTTGCAGGACTCTCCTGGTGGCCTTCACCTTCTTCTGAGTTTCTCAGTGGACTGGATGGATAAATGCTCCCACGGTAACGGAGAAAAACACATGTATTATGCATTTAATACACTGGCTCTGTCTCATGTAGGTCACTGGTTTGGTCATGTTTAGCCGCGTGATGGCACCCTATTCCTCCACCAGGAGTTGGCGGAGGTGTGCTGTTCATGGTCGTAGCTGAAGCTGAGAGGCCACGGAGGGCTTTGGAAGTCAAGGATAGGACCTTGATGATGCCATTTCCCTGGTCATCGTCTTTCTGACATACACTCCTGTTTCTGTGACTGGCAGTATGATAAGAGTGATCAGTAATATCTTATCAGACATTCATAATCTGGTCATCGTGTTGAATGGAGCCACTGGCTGCTGATAACAAGTCTATCAGGATGACTGACTGGCTGATCATCGACCTTCACAGACCTCCAACCTCCCCAGAAGCCAGCCTCCCTGATGACCTGAGAGTAAAACCTCTCTGCTTTCACCTGGACTTCAGAGCTCCACCCAGAGCTTCTGAAGAGACCTCTGGACTGCAGGAGACTTTCTCTCTTTCCCCTCTCACTTTCTAAATCAACTCAAAAATATTCTGGTAGCCGATGTTAAAAAGTAACTTGCTGTGTTTTCTGACTCATCTGAAGACAACAGATTTTTGGTTGAGACATATTAAAAGACTGCTGCAGTAGTCGCAGTGTGGGGGACTCAAGAGTGTAAAGTGGCCCCTGTGTCTATAAAAGATAAAATAGATGACAGTTCATAATGATCAATGACAAAAACAGCTGGGTGAGCTCAGTGATGCTGCTGAAAACTCAGAATCCTGTCAAACCAGACAAAAAGGTTCTTTGCAATGGATTGAAGACATTCACCCGAGAAACCAGACACAAGACAGGAAATGTCTAATTCGATGGGATAAAGTTACAACAACTTCAGTTTGCTTAAATGAAGTTGTATGAAATTCTGACATTTCAAATGTGGCCATGTGCTCAGCAAACCAGGGTCTAACAAGATAAAACTGTATGTCATCAGCATAAAAGTGAAAAGAAAGAATATTTCTGTGTCATATGACCAAAGGAGAAACATATAAAAACAAAATGGATAGTAGTCCTAAAACTGAGCCCTGTGGAACACCATATTTCACCACACAGAAACTGGGCATGTGGTTAGTGGCTCAAACATGAAATATTCTATCAGATAAAAAGGTGAGAAATAAGACTCTGGATTCACTTTTTGGATCATTTTGGTGTGCTTGGTAGATCCTAAAGTTAGCAGTGGGGTGTCACTATAGCGGCAATGTCACAATTTCGTGGGAGGTAAACGGCCACGATACAGTTGTGGTCTTTTCACAGTATTAAACAGCGTGTCTTGAGGCAAAAATAATAGTTTTCAGTCCCATGTAAGCAGAGCATAACATACTACACTACATAGCCATGATCCTTTGTAGCCAATGCGCTCTTTTGAACTAATGGGAGTGCATATTTCTGTTTATAATTTTTACAATTTCACTTATTACACTCTTTAATGGAGTGTGGTAATTTTTCAAGCACAACTGTACATACAATATAGCTTTTGGGGTGGTGGGGTGGGGTGTCAATACAATTAATACATAATTTGTATTAAACCTGCAATATGGAAATGCAGTTTCAAATTATATACTGAACAAATAAAGTTGATAGGTACTACGTTTCTTTTATTTAAATTCTTGCGGCGTAAAACACTTCACATGAAATGACAGAGAATTTCTGGCGCCCAGACGATATATGTCATTTTATCGCCCAACCCTAGAGTGCACGCAGCCCACACACAGAAAAAAAAACAAGGCAAAAGGTGGTGAGCATGGTAAAAACAGCATGGATACGAGAAAAGAAACATAAGCCTGTTATACTCCGCAAGAATCGAAAACTTTGTTCTTGCTCTCAAGGCTGCAAGATTAACAAAAAAGTTCAATTTTGGTCCGATTTTGGTCCGATTATTACTTGCTATTTAAATTACTTACTATTTAAGTAGTAAAAGTGCATCTGCCTCACCATTGACAGGCCGGCTTATTTATTTCTATTTACTGACTACTAAAGACGCGGCAGTTTCTCTGTGCCTGGGTATTTTATTTATTGAAATGGCTGTTTCAATACCTGGTTAAGTTTATTTAATATAGGACCAGAGTTGTTGTTTATTACTTAAATAAATGTTGGATTTTACGTCAGCAAAGGCTTTTTTCAAGCTGATCAAAATGTCACAACCTTGAATGTGACAATAAATGTTGTAGCAATGACACGTCAAAGCATTTTATATCATCTTTATTGTTATTGTGAGCCTCCTCACAATAATAAATATATAATGAATATTATGATAATTCCGTACCATGAGATGTGACGCTCCTAGTAAGCAGCCAATCAGAATTTCCACTACCCACTTTCTTTCATGGAAAATAACCTAGATTACATGTTCAGCTCAAACAAATTCATCATATAAACTTAAATGGTTTTTATTGACATTTTATCAAGAAAATGGCTACATTTTTGATGGTCTTAGTTAACTGTAGCATGCAATGGGGGGCACTGGCCTTTTTTCCAGACAGAAAGCAGAATGTTCTGATTCCTTCCAGTAAACTACTTCTACTTTCAGATACCGTCATTAACCAAAACTAAAAATGTGGATTTGAAAGTGTGCATGAGGCAGCAGATTCTGACCGTTTCTCCGTGTTGTGGGATGCTGTCGTGCAGGGCAGCACCTCCTGCTGGAGAACCACGGAGGAGCCACGAGGGGCCGATCGGGGATGTCAGAGTCTCAGAGGTCCCAGATGAGACACCTGCAGCTGGGTCAGGAGGAGGAAGAGTCTCTCTGGAGCTGCTTTTGGATTCGCTGCCTCCTCCACTGTCCCTCCACCCTGAAGGAAACCATCATCACATCACATCATCATCACAACCATCATCACTTCTAAGCCCTGTGGTGGTGGGTGCGTTAGGGGGCATGCACACCGGAATAAACTGGGAGATTCGGTTCAGTTGGGCCTTCCTTCTGTTTGCATTCAATCTGCAGTAATTGTAGCAAACCGAACCACAGATGAAAGGCACATTCGGACAGAGGTTCTAGGAGCACAGTTCCTATAACTACCCGTCCAGACTTTAGTTTTAAGAACTACCCTTCCACATCAGTTTGTGTTCGCACATGAAGGAGGACCTTGATAGGGACCATGTTTGACGCAATCGTCTGCGACAGTGACAAATTTATGCCCAAGCAGATTTAATACAAAACTGAGGTTTTATAATAGCTTTTATTCAAAGCTATTATAAAAGCTAGCTTACCAGCTTTCCCTTGTTTACCTTTTGTTGATGTGCGCCCGGACGCAAAGACCCTGCCTCGGAGTAGAAGCTACAAAGGTTATAGGAACTGAGGTCTGAGGTCCCTAGTTCCTATATGTCCAAATGCACAAAAAAACGGCCTGGTTCCCGAAAAGGCTCTAGGAACTCAAAAGGTTCCTACAGTGCCTATAATCTACATAGACATCTCTTAAGCTAGGTACACACTACAGGATTCCTGAGACCTTCATAGATGTAGAGACCACACACTTGATGATTACAAAAGACAAATCACACAAGATTTGCCTCTTATGATCATATAGTGTGGGGTGTTCTACATCGTGTACACCCCACACTAACAGCAGAGAATCTGCTCCTTCACTGTCAACATCCCAAATCTCGCAATATCAAAGGAGACTTCGTGACGAGGGGCACTGATCTTTAGTTAATGGGTAAGACTGAACTGAATGAATTAAATATATTAAGTTACACAGTCCGACTATGTGATCATGGAGCTCTTGGATAAAATGCCCACTTGTTTCAGTAGCTCTTTTATTTCATTGTATTAATTTAGGGGTACTACTTTTATCTCAGGTTTTATTTGTTGAGTGTGCAAAGGTTTTATAAGTGTATGAGCAGCCAGTATTTGAATTTACAACTGTATTAATAAAGTTTATCTATCTACTCCACTTCTTCCTCCTCCTCCTTCTTGATGCTTTATTGCGGTTAGGGATGTAACGATTACCGGTAAAATGATTAATCGTGATTAAATTACCAAGGATTAGTAATACTATTTCAAATTTTAATTATCGTTAAAACTATGATTGATTACTGCACTTTGAAAAACTCATAGTAATGCTGCTCATTGGCTGAAAAAACTCCAGCAGTCCCAGTTTGCAATGTTTAATTCATGCGGAAGGCAACGAAGCACCCATGTGGACTGTGCTCTGGAGATTTTCCCCCCTTTAAAAGAGCCAAAGGAGATGTCTAGACCCAATTGGGATCTTTTGAAGATGCTTGGGTGTGGGGTGGGGGAGGTATTTCAATAATACTGCCATAACATTGATAACCGTGATCATTTTGGTCACAATAACCGTGATATGACATTTTTGTATTGTTTCATCCCTAATAGGGGATTATCACGCTTACCGGAAGTTCCTGGATTTTGGACACTTCCTCTTCCGGGCCATGTTAACGACAGCCGTTCCTGCTCCTGTTATACTGTTTAAATCGGATAAATTCCAAACATACTTAAGTTTTCATTCCAGACCGAAGTGATACTGGATCAAAAGCTGGATCAAAGCGATCGATTCGCCGCGGTGAAGGGCCGAACTTTATAATAAAACACACGTTTGTTTGTCGCCGGTGGGGCACAACACCGGCACTTCACAGCATGCTAGCATTAGCCAGCTAGCGTTTACTGACGTGCTTAACATTGTGCGTCTTAAAACACACAAACATCTGAAAATCGGGTCTGTACCCCCCCGTTTCCAGTGGAACAACTGGGGACTGCCAAGAAAGGAGACGCTTTCAGATGCTTGTGTGTTTTCAGCCGCACAAAGTTAGGCACGTCATCAAGCTGGCTAATGCTAACCTGCTAACACGACTGCGCAGTCTGCCGGCCACAAACAAACGTGTGTCGTTTTATTATAAAGTTCGGTCCTCCACTCGGCAATCGGCTCGTTTTAATCCACTTCTTCCTTAGCATCACTTCAGTCTGAATGAAAACTGCATTGCGTTTATCCGATTTACAAAGTTTAACAGAGTAGTAGCTGACGGACTACTGTTAGCAGGCTAGCATTAGCCAGCCGATAACGTGCCTAACTTTGTGCGGCTGAAAACACACAAGCATCTGAAAGCGTCTCCTTTCTTGGCAGTCCCCAGTTGTTCCACTGGAAACGGGGGGGTACAGACCCGATTTTCAGATGTATGTGTGTTTTAAGACGCACAAAGTTAAGCACGTCGGTAACGCTAGCTGGCTAATGCTAGCATCCGGTGTTGTCCCCACCGGCTGCAAACAAACATCTACGTTGTTTTATTATAAGTTCGGCCCTTCACTCTAGAATCGCTTTATCCACTTCTTCCTTAGTATCCTTCAGTCTGAATCCGTGAAAATTTCAGTAGGGTTGGCGTTTATTCACGTTATCTACGAAGTAAAGCAGGGACATTGAACTGGACCGGAAGTGGGCCGTCTAACTGTTTAAAACCGGAAGTTCGGAACACGGAAGCGTGATAATCCCCTATTGTGGTTGACAAACGTCACCTCCATTAGGTCTGCTGGATACTCTGATTGTCCGTTTGCAGGTGAACCGAGACCCCCGACTTTCAGGTGGGCCAGAGTCCACTTCTTTGGTGCGCACCTGGATGCGGTTGGTGCTCAGACTGCACCAAACGAAGCAGACTATCCGAGGAAGCGGACCACGGTCCACTTAAAGGGATACAACACCCATAGAATGATGTGCCTTCATTTTCTAATCACCGTCATGCTGAGCAAGACTGGGTAACTTTAATACCTCAAATGCAGCCAGATATATAAAAAAAAGAGAGAAAAAAAATGAAGAGAGACAGTATTACAAACATTGAATTTCCCTCCTGGGATAAATAAAGTATTTTTCATTTCCTTTTTCATTTAATTTAATTTCAATTCATTTCATATCCGTTGGGTGACCGGCGCTCTGACCAGGTGACCGGTGTCCTGAGTGGCAAGCGTTCATACTCAAAACGACATCATTTAATATATTTTTATGGCCTAAACGGTAGAACATCGCACTTTCTACATGTCCGTTCATGCAAATTCACACTATGGAAGCCGTGGCAGACCAAACCAGACGAGAGCGTGCGTTCTCTTTCTTTCTTTTGTTCTTTCTTTCTTTCTTTTTAAAATAAATAGCCAATCCCTCTTGTGTTTGTCGGTTTGTCCACAGCTCGGTTGCTGTTAGCACAATGTAAACAACAAATTTCTTCTTCTACGCTTGTGTTATCAGCAGAGTAGGCGCTGAACGCTGCAGCTTCCATAGTGTCATGAACTCGCATGGACGTGCTTATAGGAAGAACGATGTTCTATTGTTTAGGCAACAAATATCTAGTAAATGATTTAGTTTCCTGTAAATTATAGACAATACCCACTCAGGATACTTGGATTACACTGGACAAGCAGTATGGAGGAATATTGACAAGTTTTGTGGACTTTGATGGACCTTTTTGTTTCAGGCCCCAGTCACCTCCATTACATGGAAGTCGGAGGGTAACGAAAACCCCCAGCATTTGAGATATTGAAAAAGTGCTTGAGGGTCTTACTCAGCATGAGGGCGAGTAGAAAATGAAGGCACATCATTCTGTGGGAGTTGTTTACCTTTAAAGTGGACCACACAGCCAGCGTGTGAACGCACCCTTACTGTGTGTGTGTATGTGTTCCTGTACTTGTAAGAAACATTTTGCGCTTTTAACTAATAAAGTGAGAACATTTTGGCTGGTCCTCACTAAAAAAGCTAAAGAAAAACCTATTTTTGAGGGTTGAGATTTGGTTTGAGAGTTTATGTTAGAATTAGGTTTTGGTTAGTGTTAGGACAACTGCTAGGTTTAGGCATCAGTTGTGACGGTCAGGGTTAGTGGTATGGCAGGGGTGAGCACTCCAGGTCCTTGAGGGCCGGCATCCTGCAGGTAGTAGGAATTTCCCTCCTGCTGCACACCTATCTTCAATCAACAGGTGATTGTGCAGAGCTTGAAGCCGAGCTCTGAACAAGTCACAAGGAGTGATACCACAAGGAAACTCCTAATACCTGCAGGATGTCGGCCCTCGAGGACCTGGAGTGCCCACCCCTGGGGTAAGGGGTAAGTGGTTAGGGGTTAGGGAATGCATTATGTACATGAATGTCCTCTCAAAAACAGAAGTACAATGATGCGTGGGTGTCTGTGTGTGTGTGTGTGTGTGTGTGCACACCTGAGTCCTTTTGTGTTGGGGGAATCCATGAACTTCCTCCTGTAGGGGGTCTGAGGTACTGCAGCTCCAAGCCAGAGTCCTGAGTCCCATGAGAGGCCAGACTGTGAGCCTGAGACAGACGGATGCAGAGCTGAAGGCTTCAGGACAGAAAACAATCCTGACCTCAGATAGTCTATCAGCCTAAAAACAAGCCTAAAAATAAACGGCTTTGAACCAAGTCCCCAGTGTGGCACCACGGCTAAACCACTGTAGACCCCTGAGCAAGGTCCTAACACCCACCAACTGCCCCCCAGGTGCCAAGACTCTGGTCAATCCAGAGCCAGAATTTCCCAACCGGATCAACAAAGTTTAATTAAAAAAAAAAAAAAAAAACCTTCATTCTTGGAGATGATTATTATACATCTCAAATGTTTTCTTTCACTGCATCACAACACAAAAGCAGGAAACCACTGCGCTACCGTCGTCTTGTGTAAAATTTGACCTTTTTCATGAGCCAGGAAACAAGAATGTGAAACCACCAGCACAAAGCAGGTTCAGCCTAAACATACTCAGACTCAGCTGATCGTTTCATTTCCATGACCACTCAAGCCTTGCTTACGCTCTGCATGATAGACAGACGAGGACTTCTGTCTTTCTTCTTCTGTCTTGAAAACAAGCTAACACACAGCCCGACGTAGTAAATGGAGCGGCAGAAACAGGGGGACAGTGTTGAGATGTACAGCTCAGTTGAAACCACCCAAGCAAAGAAGTAGGTTCCTAATGATTCCTTACATTCTCAAGGAGTCTCGATTTAGAGTAAAAAAAAAGGGGGACACTCGCATGAAGTGTGTTGGGTCGGAGTCTTTTTCTCTCCTTTTTTTGGCAATCCACCTGTTGCTCCTCTCTTGCTACAGCATTGATCCATGTCAAGTTGTTGGACATTTTGGTGGAAGTGCTAGCTAGCTGCAGCTAGCTTACTCACCGAAGGCAGGTGGACTGAAGCTCCGCAGCCGGAATACAGCGCCTGTAGTTTGTATCCTGGAGGGATATGCAGCACGGATCCTCCCCAACAGAAGCCCATCAAACTGGGCTGGGAAATCCCCCTGGAAGTGGCCGTCATCCAGACGTAACTCCTGGATCAGCTGATGAAATTCACCGAGCTCCGAGACCTCTGGAAAATCTGGTGGGTCCAAACACGCCGGCGTCTTCTCTTTTCCATCTTCCAGAGCAGGTAGAATGCCGCAATTCACTCAAAATAACCGGAATCTGCCATGTTCATCTGACTGAACTGAATGACTACATGACAAACCACTGTTTTCTCTAGAAAGTTCAACTTGACGCGCAAATGGAACGTTTTATTCGCATGTACAATACGCTTCATTCATGCGAAAAAAAACGCCTGAATAAAGCAAGTAAACTTCCGGTGTGAACATGGGGTTAATGTTTTGCATTGTTCAGCTGTGGAATTCACAGGATTTCACCTACTCTGACGTCAGAGGTCACATGATTCCAAAACTGTCCGGTGATTGTGAAGGAGAGTTTTATTCCCTGCCCCTCCCTTTTTAAGTAATACTTCCTGGTTCTTTTCAACTTAAGAGACCTAACAGTTACTGCCTCATCTCAGGGAATGATTTCCTGCTGTTGTAAAGAACATGAAGCATGCACTTTAAGCGCTTCCGGGTGAATCAGACAGTTGGTCCTGGTTCCAATCAATACTCGATGCTCGATGCCCAACCATCGCTCCAACCTCAACATGACAGATGGTAAATAGACTCTGCTTGACTCAGCTGTGAAGTCATGTGACTTACAGCTGAAACCCATAGTTTCAGTCTGGACCTCAGGACCATGAGGTGCAACTGGTTAGCGAATCTCAGCCATGAAGATGGGATAAGTAGGGTTAAAAGATGGGAGAGACACCAGTGCAGTTAGCATCTGGGCAGCAGCATTTTGAACCCGTAGCAGATAGAGCAAAACAGACTGATGACACACAACCCCCCCCCCCCCCCCTCCCCCCCTTCCCCACACACACATCCACATCCCAAAAATGCATGAAAATCCATCAAAATAAGTTTAGCTGAAATCCCGAATTGATAAAAACCAGCTCCGACCACAGCAGCTGTATGTTTATCACATATAAAAGTAAATAACAACAAGGTTTAGTGCGCAGGTGTGTGTACAGATGTGTGTGCGTGAGCGGGTGTGTGTGTGTGTGTACAGGTGTTCTTGTGCGCAGGTGTTTGTGAGCATGTGTACCTGTGCATGCAGCTGCTCCACCATGTGGTTCAGAGCTCTCAGCTGATGGGTGGTGGATCTCAGCTGATCACACATGTGCCCGTCGAGCTTCCGTAGTTTCCTGTTGAGACGCTGGAGGCTCCTCTGGTGACCAATGCTCAGTGAGCGCAGCTGCACAGCAGAAAAGAAGCTGAATATACGGCTGCCCTGTTGCATTATGGGTCGTTTTACACGATGGTGCTGGGCTGCAACACCCATCAGTCCATCCAGCATTTCCCTGCATTGTTTTCTCAAGTTTGTGGCAGCTTTAATGAAAAGTTGCTGTTTCTACACTTCCGTTCCTTACAAAACAAACAAAAAAAGTTACTTAAAGTTATTTTAAGTACACTGACTTATAAAGGGAACACTTAAACAACATAATGTAACTTCGAATAAATCACACTGGTGTGAAGGTTTGAAGGGACAACCCTTCATAATCCTCATGTGTCACCAATAGTCGTGCGTGGCAAATTAAACTGACATCACGGCTGTTTCCGAAAGAGTTTGCAATGCCATCTGCAGCACTGAATTGTCAATAAAGATACGTGAAAAACAATGCTGTCGGCAGCAGCAACAATCTCTTTCCTTGGCAATTGGATTATTTTTTCGACTTTGGGCCGAAAAATTTAAAAATGAAAGGAAGGAAAGACGCCTTCAACTCAAGCTTAACGTTAACGTTACATTACAGACATGAGGCTGATGTACGCAACGTTACAAAACTAGCTATTTTTTTCACATTTGTAATAAAATATTAAAGCAACCTTAAAATAGTGATTTTCATATGTTATTTACAAAAAAATACTCGCATTTGTACATTTTTTTGGCAGCTGCTGCCGATTTCCTCACCATTTTACCTATATTTCGTGTGGAATTGTGGGTAATATAATACCACTCGTTTTCCAGTGTGACCCTAGAAAATCTTAGTTACCCCTTCACATGAACGTGAAAAACGTAAGGTTAGGGCCAAGAGTGAGGGCTAAGGGAATTCATCCTTAGTCTTTGTCCAAGCCTTGTTTTTAGGCTGCTAGTTTACTGCATTTCTTTATGTAAGTGAGATATGTTAGATTGATAATCCAGCCGATGAAGCCGACACAGGTCTTTGAAATCATTCTGCAAAATTTGCAAAGATTTTACAGAATTTTCCCGACTGTCAAATCCCACTTTAACCACTGGACACAGCACATTCCTCTGACACACCACTGAAAGTTAATGATGTACGTCAGGTGAGGTTGCTGGCACTGAGATTTGTCAGGGTTGGATGAAAGTCTCTGTGAATGGACTAAACGACATGGACGTGTGAGGACTGGCTGACTGTGTGGATGTGAGTGGTAATGACTTCTTGGAGAATGGCATGTGAAACATAGTGAAAGTAGAGTGGATGTCAGACCTGCTGCAGCAGAGTGTCTCTGTCCTGCTGGACATCCTGAAGCTGCAGACGCTTCCGCTCCAGCTCCCCCTCCTGCAGGACCAACATGTCGTTAGGGGGATGCTCTGCAGTTAAACTCGGGGTCCACAGAGAGGACAGAGGGACAATGAGACATAAAAACATTTCAGTTTTTCATCTGTAACTCTTTAATACTTGGTATTTCATCACTTTAAAGAAAAACTCTGTTAGAGATACTCGTCTTCTGCTCCCTGGTGGAAACATTTTGTGCTGCAATAAATAAAGTACATAACATGAACATGTAGACGGGTTAGAGGACCAGGCTGAGCATGTTCTGACTATTTTCCTTGGTTATGGCAGGTAAAAAAAAAAAAAACGCTGATCTAATCCATCCAGCTGCTGATACTGACCAGGTTCTGCTGGACCTTTTTGCTTCTGCTCTGAGATTTCTGCAGCTTCTCTTGGAGTCTCTGCAGCTCCTCTTCCAGCCTGCAATCTGAGTCCTGCTCCACAGGGTGGGCTGCCTGGTCCAGCTGGGCCTCCAGCTCAGCTATGCGGTCCTGATCCTTGGTCAGCTGAGCCTGTAGTCTGGCCATATGGTCCTGGCTCTGGTTGTGGGCCCTCTGGAGCTTTTGTGTGCTGGTCTTGGTCTCCTGGATGGTCCGGTAGAGCCGCTCCACACTCCTGGACAGCTGGTCTTCAGGACCGACCGGACTGCAGGGGGACAGCAGAGAAGTTTTACACTTATCAGAGACCAGAAACTCCTGCTATGATTGGACTGATGGGTGCAGTGGCCTTTAACCAGAAAAACGGTTTTATCAGGTCTGGTTCTGATCAAAAACAACTAGATCTACAGGCAGATTTTCATCCAAAGTCCTGCACTCTGAGCTTCAAGAATGAACACAGTTCACGTTTTCTTCAAGGAAACATCAACTGGAATGTCTGGCAGTAAAAACACAATGTGATGGATTTCAGCATCTCTCAGACCTGCACATGAATGTTTACAAGAAAATACAAATTATTTCTACAAACAAAGTTCCAGCTTTACTGAACTGAATGAAACTAAACTTCTCAGACAAAAATGGACCATGAGGCTGCTTTTGGGAAATTTCCTCTTCTGGGTTTTAGTTGAATGTTCTTCATGACATTTCTGGACCTGGACGTGACTCCCATGAACGGCTCAACTCCGGCTTCATTCCACATGAAACCAGAAACCAGAGATGTTCCCCTGGTTTCTCTCTAAGACAGAAGTCTTCTTTAGGATATTCTCCAGGCTCTCCTCTAGGACCTTCTCCAGGATCTCTTCCAGGACCTCCTCCAGGTTCTTCTCCATGATCTCCTCCAGAATCTCCTCCATGATCTCCTCCAGGATCTCCTTCAGGACCTTCTCCAGACTCTCCTCTAGGACCTTCTCCAGGATCTCCTCCAGGATCTCCTTCAGGACCTTCTCCAGACTCTCCTCTAGGACCTTCTCCATGATCTCCTCCAGGATCTCCTTCAGGACCTTCTCCAGACTCTCCTCTAGGACCTTCTCCAGGATCTCCTCCAGGATCTCCTTCAGGACCTTCTCCAGACTCTCCTCTAGGACCTTCTCCAGGATCTCCTCCAGGATCTCCTTCAGGACCTTCTCCAGACTCTCCTCTAGGACCTTCTCCAGGATCTCCTCCAGAATCTCCTCCAGGATCTCCTTCAGGACCTTCTCCAGGCTCTCCTCAAGGACCTTCTCCAGGATCTCTTCCAGGACCTCCTCCAGGTTCTTCTCCATGATCTCCTCCATGATCTCCTCCAGAATCTCCTCCAGGATCTCCTTCAGGACCTCCTTCAGGACCTTCTCCTTGCTGTCCTCTAGGACCTTCTCCTGGATGTCCTCTAAGACCTTCTCCTGGATGTCCTCCAGGATCTCCTTCAGGACCTTCTCTAGGATGTCCTCTCAGACCTTCTCTAGGATCTCCTCCATGTTTTTCTCCAGCATCTCCTCCGGGTTTTTCTCCAACACTCGGGTGACTGTGATGAAGACTCCTCATGTTTCCTCCTCCTGTATCACCAGCCTGATGCTTCAGCACTAACACCTGCAGCTCCTGCAGCATTTCCAGAGCTGTGTCACGTTGACTTTCTCAGTTTCTCAGACATCTTCAGTCTTTAAATCGTCTTCTGCTGAACTTCTGGGGGAGACTGGCTCTGTTCAGGAGGCATCAATCAGACGGGGCTGCAGAGGTCAAAGTTCATTCATCAGATCTTAATTTGGTTCAAGAACCATGAGAACCTCTCAGACTGGTGGAGAGAACAGATCACCCCACATGTGAGCATCTCCTCCATATTCCAGGTTTTACAGCTGATTCCAATTTCCCCGTCATGTGCTGTGATCCTCTCCATGTTTGCCTCATCGTGGAAATCCTGATGTCTTCTAGATGTTAGGATAGTTTCCTCGGAGTCATGGCAACTGCCAGGAACCAGGAATTATCAGGGGTCTCATTGATAAACATTGCATACGCACAAAATGGGGCCTGAAACTGGTGAAGCCAGTTTCCACGCAAAAGTTGTGATTTATAAAAAGCAAACTTGACGAGAAAATGAGTGGTCCCTCACGTTAACTCTGATCCATGCATACGCTGGTTTTGGAGACTGGGGAAACTGGCAACACAGATAGTGAGGTGGGGAACTGAAACCACACTGCATCATGACTCCCCTGCTGGTAGTGCGGGGTCCTGTCACTGGTACTAATGGGCCTTTTCCATTGCAGCTGCACAGGGCATGGTACAGCACAGTAGAGACCCACACGCTAAAGATGACCAGGACGGTTTTTGTTTCCACACAGGAGAAGCAGTAGTCTACTACCTGGAAGTGGGTGGAGTAGGCGCAGTCGAGACTGCCGTGACGTCATTGCCATGCAACGCAGTGGTCAGTAAAGTAAAAACAACAATGGAGGTATTGGATGATATGGAGGTGTTACTGCTGTTGTTTTCACTGTGGCTTGTAGTCACTGAAAACAGAGCCAGATATTTTTAGAAGAGGCAACGCAAAACACGTATGATGCGGATGACGATAATTTGCTTTGACCAATCAGTGGAGAGCCGCCAGGTATGTCACGTTTTGTGTAGGTTCAGCACGGTAAGAGCTAGCTCTGAAACGGGTGCGGAAAATAGTAACAGGTTTTCCCAGAGGAAGCGCAAATAAAGCGTGCCGTGCCGTGTGGAAGGGTTACGAAAATGTGCAGTGGAAAAGGCCCATAAGTGATAGTGTGTCCTGACTGTTGTATTTTAAACATTGTCCTCTGGCTGTCTGGTTAGCGCTTATGTCTTCCATATTGGAGACTGGGGAATAACCCATCCAGCCTCTCATGTCCTACTGCTCTCAAACATTTAATTTCCCCTTCATATCACATTATTATCATAGAGTGATTTTATAGGATTCAAACCAGCAGCGTTATTTAAAGGAATAGTTCACCCGCAGAATGATGTAACTTTAATTTCCACTTACCCTCATGGTGAGCAAGACTCTGGAGCACTTTTTTAATATCTCAAAAGCAGCCGGTCAGAAAGGTTTCTTATTTTCTCCCAACTTTCAGATAATGGAGTTCGATTGTGCCCGAGCCAAAAAGGTCCAAAAAAGTCCATACTGCTCGTCCAATGTAATCCAAGTGTCCCGAGTGGGTAGCGTCCAGAATTTACTCGAGACTACGCCATTTAGTATATTTTTAGAGCCTAAACAGAAGTACATCGCATCTCCTGCGAGCACGCCCTTGCGCGTTCATGAAACTACGGAAGGCGCGGCAGACGAGATTGCGCGTTCTCTTTTTCTTTCTTTCTTTGTTTTAAATAAATATCTAACCCCTCTTGTGTTTGTCTGCAGCTCTGGCGCTCTTAGCACAATGTAAACAGTGAATTTCTTCTTCTACACTTGTATTATCGGCAGAGAAGGCTCTGAACGCCGAGGCTTCCGTAGTTTCGTGAACGCGCATATGCGTGCTTCGCGGAAGTAAGATGTACGACTGTTAAGGCTCTAAAAATATAGTAAATGATGTCGTTTTGAGTAAATTCTGGACGCTACCCACTCAGGACACTTGGATTACATTGGACAAGCAGTATGGAGGAATATTGACAAGTTTTTGTGGACTTTTATGGACCTTTTTGGCTTGGGCGCAATCGAACTCCACTATATGAAAGTTGGGTGGAAACGAGAAGCCTTCCTGATCACTGCTGCATTTGAGATATTAAAAAAGTGCTCCAGAGTCTTGCTCACCATGAGGGTAAGTGGAAAATAAAGTTACATCATTCTGTGGGTGAACTATTCCTTTAAGCTGCCCAGGTGAGCTGAAACTATAAGAACCTTCAAATAAATAAAAAGGCCCATAAGCAAACTTGTATGTTAAATCAACAATTCATCAAAGTTTTCTCACCATAGTCTTCCTCTACCCAATGACATATGTGATATATTTACCATATCAACACACAGACTGTGACAAGGTGCACCGCAATCAGACTGATTTATGTAAACATGTTAATACCGTGGAGACACTCGTGCGTAATGCTTCGCATGGATGCATCAATGCTGCTGAAGGGCCTACAGATGGGAGAATTAGAAGGGAACGCGTTTTTAGGGATTCACCAGGATTTCCTGGCCCAATGATGATGGCTGGCTAATAAACAGATTTACTTTTGCAATGCTTTTTGCTATGAACTGGATCCAGCTAGACCGCCCCGACGAAACCGTGCCTACCCCGACGCATCAGCTGACCACACTGCACTTGTTGTGGAGCCATCAGCCTCACTAAAGACCAGTGGAAGTGTTAAGATGGAGGTGAGGGTTGGGGGTGGAGGGGGGTTAGGGACATCGCTGCACCACACCAAAAAGGTGTTCTGTGATCTCCACACAGTTGCACTGACACGTCAGTTCCACAGTGACTTCTGGAACAGACCGCTGTTACCTCATTCACCGCCACAACAACATGCTGTCACACAGCAGACTTTAGTTTGTCAGTGGTTCCTCCTGTGACCCCTAAATAAAATGTTTTTGTGAGGCTCCACCTCACCAACAAGAACCACTTCAGTCTCTGCAAAATTACGTTTTATTGTCTTTTCGGTCACCACAGTTAAGCTTTAAATGCCACAGAGAAGCTGGCTCATTCATATGCAGAAACATCCATAAGGTACTTTGCATTGACCATTTATGGAAGAATGTGGGTGGCAGGATATGAGCCAAACTTACCTGTGCAAACTTACCTGCATGATTTATAAAGGGGAAATTTCTTGGATCAGTGTACGCACGGTTTTATAAATCTGAAAAATTTTTGGCGTACGCAAACTTTTGGTTTTGGGCGAATGTACACTTTACTGTAAGTAAATATCCCATGCATAGTTTTATAAATGAGACCCCTGAACTATAGAAAACCTTCTAGATGCCATTTTTTTTCTCCACCTAGAAACCAGATCTGACTCGTCTGTGGTTTTTCATGGGACTGTATGTCTAACGTGCCGTCATGATATCCAACCTGGTGGACAGCTGCTGATCACAGCCAATCAGAGAAGAAGACCAGTTTGTTTTTGTCCTGGTGTGGTTCTTCTCTGAGCTCAGGTCAGGTGGGAATGAACACAAACAAACAGAAGACAGCTGGCAGCTCAGTCTGGCTCAGTCTGGCTGAGTCAGTGGACGGTCCAGTGAAAACCGTAAATAACACGACTATCTTGGAGAGCTGTGATCATCAGAAACTGGTCCAGGTTTCCTCCAGAATCAGTCCTGATGCCACCTTGTGAAAAGGGAGGAAAGTGAAACGTGAATACATGAAGGAACTCAGGTGTGTGGAGACCTCACTGCTAGTTTAGCTCAGTAGAAGAAGAAGTTGTAACAATTTCTTTTGTAGTGGACATCAGGACGGGAGAATGGAGCGAGCTCTTCTTCGAGAGTTCATTACTATGACTGCTTTGTTTCACTCTTTCCCCAGATGAGCAGGTTTAGATTCTGAAGAGGAAAATGTGGTTCAGGATCAGAACCACCTTTCTGAATGGTTCAGGTTCTGGTGGGTTCTGTGTGACTAGCGTACCTGAGCGCGCCCTCAGCCAGCTCTTCAGAAGTCCCCTGAAGTTCTGACAGGGCCGCGGTAAACTGGTCTAGCTGAATCCTGGTCTGCACCAGCTGGTTCCTGGTATAATTATGCTGGGTTCTGCTGAGGTCCAGTTGGTCCTGAACTGTGTGAAGGACTGTCTGAAGATCCGAGTTCTCCAGCTGCAGACAGACAGACAGACGCTTGCAGTGTTGGTGCATCATGAACACACTCATTTCCTCAGTCCGACTCTGACCTGCTGTGAGTTGACACTGGACAGCAGCTGAGTCTCCCAGACCCGTCCGGTCCGGTTCTCCTTGTCTGCAGAGCTTTTCTTCACCTACAGACAAACACACACATGAAAACATGTTTCCTGCACATCACATCTGCCTGCGACCATGTTATAAACTTTATTCTTCAGCAGGATTCAGATCTAAACCTGGAAATGGAATTACTTCATTTATCCTCTGATGCTGTAGTTACGGACAGGCGATACCAACATCTTCCCTTCTGACACAATAACATCAGTCTCTGATACTTTTTCATCTATATCAATTCAGATTTTTTCTCTTAAAAGAAAACCACGCAGTTGTACAGTATGCATTAATATGTTTGTTGCAAGAACAATACAAAAAAATGAATGAAGCTAATGAAGATTAACACGTGAAAGAAGCACATTTTTGAGGTCACACACTGATGTTGGACAGGAAGGACTGGCTCTCAGAAGTCTCCGCTCTAATTCAACCCAAAGGTGTTCTATAGGGTTGAGGTCAGTACTGTGTGCAGGCCAGGAAAGTTCATCCACACCAGACTCTGCCATCCATCTCTTTATGGACCTGCTTTGTGCACTGGTGCACAGTCATGTTGGAAGAGGAAGGGGCCAGTTCCAAAATATTCCCACAAAGTTGGGAGCATGGAATTGTCCAAAATGTCTTGGTATGCTAAAGCATTCAGAGTTCCTTTCACTGGAACTATGGGGCCAAGACCCTAGTGATTGACTCTGCAGAAAGCTGGCGACCTCTCCTTACTATGCGCTTCAGCATCGGCTGACCCCGTGCCGTCAATTTACATGGCTGAGTTGCTGTCATTCCCAGGCACTTCCATTTTCTTATAATACAGCTGATAGTTGACTATGGAATATTGAGGAGCAAGAAAATTTCACGATTGGATTTGGTGCACAGGTGACATCCTATCACAGTTCCATGTTGGAATTCCCTGAGCTGCTAAAGAGTGACCCATTCTTTGACAAATGTTTGTAAAAACAGTCTGCATGCCTAGGTGCTTCATTTTATACGCCTGTGGCCATGGAAGTGATTGGAATACTTGATTCCCATAATTTGGATGGGTAAGCGAATACTTTTGACAATATAGTGTCTGTGAAACTAAGCAGATTAGTCAGTGTGGGTAATGAGGAGCATTTCTGAGTTCTCTGTTTTCATGCAGCTGAACATCAGAGTCTGAACCACAGTCTCATGTTACAGCCAAAGGGGTTAAAAGACTCCTGGAGAATGCGGGCATTGATCCCGCTACCTCTCACATGCTAAGCGAGCGCTCTACCATTTGAGCTAATTCCCCTCTTCAGCATCACAACTGACACACCGATTAAGATAGTTCCCCTTCCACCTCCTCCACTACCCCTCTCTGGTCTCTTTACTCTCCATGTAGAATAATCAAGAAGGTCCCCATTCCCCTCTTCCCCTTTCCCCCTTTATCCTCCTCCCTCTCCACTGCTCCTCAGCCCCTCTCTGTTTCCTTTACTCTACTTGTAGAACAGCTAAGATGGTCCCCCTTCCCTTCCTCTCCTTTCCTGCTTTATCTTCCTCCTCCTCCACTGCTCCTTGGCCCCTCTTCTGCTTCCTTTACTCTCCTTGTGAAAATATCTGATCATTGTTGTCATTCATTGTGTTTCTCTTCTTCCTTCTCAGCAGGTATATATACATACATCAGAGTTTCCCATTAATTAATGAGACTTTGGCGGCTCCGCCACCGTCTCATGGTATCTTTTTTAATATCTCAATATCATAGAGCGAGCGGCAGCAGGACAGCATGTGCACACTCGCATACACAGGTCACGTTCATAGACGTTGCTGTTTTCTTTATGCATTTTGGCGTGACCCAGATTCCAGACACCAGAGACAGATGTGAGCGGAGCGGGACGTCTGCGTCCATACCGAGAGCAGCTATCAGGCTGGATGATAGAGCAGGAGGCCATGTTGTTGATGTCATCAAACCAGTCTTGACCTGCCAAACCGAGTCTAACTTTTCGGCGCTCCATGGTGCTGATTTCCAGCTATTCCTGCCGCTCGCGCCATTTATCAGTCCCTCCAGAAAGTTGCAATGCTCCAATTTCAAATATTAACAGAAATTCAACCAAAGACTAATTATTCAAGCAGCAAACCTTGTCCTCCTGCCAATATGAGAAATCTGACATTGCTACATTTTATATTGTATATATTCCACCCCTTTGTGTTTATTTTTATAGTTACCATTGCAACTTTCTGGAGGGACTGATTTATCCCACCCCTCTGTCGTTATGTCACTGCTGTTCACCTGAGCAAGTGGATTATGTAGGGGCAGCCCCCTCTCCCGGTACCAGCATTACAATTGTACTGTTGGTACCTGCATTTTCATGGTACCGGAGGTACCGAGCATGGTGTTCAGCCGCCAAACAGTTCAGTGAAGATGTCTCCTCAGAGCACAGTGAGGCTACTGCTGTGCCTCATCTCGTTGGTGAAAAAGATCAACAAGGAGCCATAAATGTGTCCTCCACAATCATTTAGGAGAGGCAGACCGCCATTCCGAGTCAAAGCCGCCCACATGCAGCCGCACTCCGGCCGTGTATCACTCCTCTCCACCCTCATTCCACATCAGCTGTCAGACATCGCCGCATCTCTGCACGCTGAGAACACGTGAGTCATGGAGTTTGAATCAAAATGCATGCAACTGGAATTCAGTGCACTTGAATCAGATATAAGGCTTTGAAGATAATAAATTTGAATATCATAAATAATTATAAATAGTTTTTTTGGAGGGTGATCCATCATCATCATGCCCATGAATCAGTACTCTAAAACTGCTTCACTCAAAGTGTGTGCAGTCATCTTTTATCGAATAACTTCCCGTTGTGTTTGTTGAAACTTCATTCATTATATATAAATGTTTAGATCTGTGGCTGCTGGCATTCTCAGGGAAAACGGAAAGCATTGAACTCAATTTTCTTTCAAATACACCAAGGGCCGGATCTATCAAAGGATTGCATGTATAAAAACATGAGCTATGTCACTGCACACGCTAAAAAATGTACAAACTGATCTATTAACAGCGTGCTAAAAGGGTTTGGTCTTAAAAATGTGCTAAATAGCGCCTCTTATCCATTTAGAACTTTTTCTGCAATGAAGCAATATGGGGTGTTTACACGCAAAAGTGCGTGGAATGGGAGGAGAAAATGTAAATATATTCATTTAGCACTGGCAAGGTGACTTATCAACCGTGAGATGCATTGCTGGTTTTTTGGGTCTATTTTAGTACGTCTGAAAAGCAGGTGCAAACTTGCAGCTTTGTGCACAAAAGGCTGCAACTTCTGAGAGGGACAATCCTGGCCACGCACATCTGATTCAGAATCATTTTTCATGAGCAGTGAGGGCAGCGTATTTAGTTCTTATTGTTAATTTAATAAAAATCAATACAGCAAACCACTATTTAACACGGGTGTAAAATATTCTGGATAAATTAAAGTTTGCAGCCATTGTGCAGCTTAATGAGAACTAAACCTGCATTAATTGTGTCCTTTTATTTCCCCTTTTTGCCAATGTCACGTTTTAACTTGGATTTTAGCACCTGGAAAGGATCACCTGGCAGCGCAAGCTCTGAAGCCATTGGCATTGTGCCAAAGTGCGCATCTCCTACATAATAGAGACCATATCGGAGCTGCAGACACTTCCATTTGTTCAGCAACTCCTGATCCATGTCCTAATAAATTGGCCAATTCCGAGGCTTTTCACAGATACCTGTTGTATCATTTTTTATAATTATAATACTTATTTAACATTATTTTCATTTATTCTGTCCTCCTAACATCTCCATCTTCATCTGGCGACTGGCGTCATATTTCCTTTTGCGCTGTCGTCTCTCACAATTTACCACACTGCAAACCTAAAAAAAAACAGGCAACACTAATATATATAGGGGCGTTTCCAACACGTTTGCACCCGCTGTCATTTGCGCCTTCATTCTTGGTAAATCACACCCAAATCCTGGTTCAGCCCCGCGCGCAAAATTCCAGATTGCGTGGGCAAATTACTACACGCGAATTTGGATCTTGATAAATCCGGCCCATAACAGACCTATTTTATTATTGTATTTATGTTTTGTTCTATTTATTTGTTCATGATTGATGAAACTTTATTAATTATAGTTACAAAAGCACGTTTGTTGTGAATACTTGAAGGCAAAATCCCACTGCAGGCAGATTTTATTTATCTGTTCAGGTTTTTTTTTTTTCTACCTTGTAAAGGGGTAAATAATCAAATAAAGGTAGATATATTGCAGGGTTTTTTTTTCTTTTTGGGGGGACCGTGGTATCGAATTTGGTATTGAGTACTGTGGATATGTACTGGTATTGGTATCAACTACTGAATTTCTGGTATCATGACAACACTGAGAGAAAGGTTGGTCAGTGCAGTTGAGGATGTGTTGGTGTATATGGAATACAAATTTTTAAAAATATCTAATATGCAGTACACACACACACACACACACATATATATATATATATATATATGTACATACACAATAAAATATCTTTTTAAATTCTATCTACAAACGTGTGTTTGTATACCGCAAGCAAAATGCACTAAAGAGATATGTTGGGCTTGAAAATGTGGAGAGAGAATCAGAGACCCTCCCACCATGGTCTGCTACAGTCCTGGGGGAAACACTGTACATACACACACACACACAGAGATATTATATATATATATATATATATATATATATATATATATATATATATATATATATATATATATATATATATATATATATATATATATATATATATATATATATATATATATATATATATATATATATATATATATATATATATATGTATATGTATATAGAGCAGATTAGCAGATTCCTATTGACTTACACTAGTAATAGCATCGGCGACCTCCTGGAACTAGAATAACGGAATGAAATATGTTGAAACTGTCTCCAGTGATAATTAGTATCCTGGCTCACTTGAAAATGAGGCCCAATGTCAAAAATTCCTCTTTAATGTCCACATTATTAAACATCATTGTCTAGGCATCGGGCTGCACGGTGGTGTGGTGGTTAACACGCAGCCTCATTGTAAGAAGGTTGCTAGTTTAAGCCTCGGCTGGGGAGGGATTCGACCACTTCCAACAGTAGCCTTCCTACAAAGAGTTTTCATGTTCTCCCCCGTGTATGCGTGGGTTCTCTCTGGGTACTCTGACTTCCTCCCACCACCCAAGGACATGCATGTTGATTACTTTAAAGGTGTCATAACCAAGTGTTTTACTTCCACAATCCTTAAATTATCTTCAAATGAATTTTTAATTCTAGTTGGGTGGGGAGGAAAATTTAATGAGCTCATTTTAACCTAATTTTATCTCTTAACTTTTGTTTGTCGCGAGAATATGCACGAGTTAGACCTGTCTGCAAGCATGTTAACGAGGCAAACGTCAAAGCCAAAATAAAGTTTTATCAGGACAGAGCAGGTGAAGGAAATGATGTCCCAACAGAGAAAAACGTGATAAAAACGTAAAGGTATGGTTGATAGAGAGGATCCGCGGAGTAAAAGGGCTGGACTCTGATGAATATAAGGAGCGGACGTCTGACGTGAAGTTAACCAGACAGTGTTAGCTTTTGTAGCTACATTAGCAGCTTGTCCGTTCGTCTACCACCGTTTACTGGTCTCTGACACAAAAGATAATAAGTTATACAAGCAGCAACACTTACCGACTGCACATCCTCACTGATAAATATAATCCACTGCTCCCTGGTAAAGCTGTCCCTCCTGTTAATGCACCGAAAACTGCTAAATTTCTGCCGAGGCAACTCAGCACGGCAGTCGTCTGTCTCTCTGTGTTGGTCCTGCAACAGACTGGCGACCTGTCCAGGTGTACCTGTCTCTCGCCTGATACTTGCTGGGATAGGCTCCATTGACCCAGGTGACCCTGAATGTCAGGTTCAACCCATTTTCTTGAGCTTTTGAGACTTTGGCTCTCCAACTATCAAGACCAGATGCCCGAGCCACTTCATCTGGCTCACCTGGATGTGGAAGGGCAGCGATTCTATTTTGAGTCCTTCCCAGATGACTGAGGTTCTCACCCTATCTCTAAGGAAGAGCCCATCCACCCTGTGGTGGAAACTAATTTCGGCCACTTGTACCCAAAATCTTGTTCTTTCGGCCATGGGTGACCATAGGTAATGGTAGGCTTTTTTTTATTTTATTTTCTCTCCTCTTCCCTCTTTGGGTTCTTTCTCTCCCTCCCTCCTTTCCTCCTCCCCCTCCTTTCTTTTTCTTCCTCCCTTTTTTTCCCCTCTTTTCCCCCTCCTTCTCCCCCTCCCCTTTTTTTATTTTCTCTTTTTTTTTTTATAACCTTCTATTACTCCAGTTCCCCTAGAATGTAGATCGACTTGTAAATCGAGAGCTTCACCTTCTGGCTCAGCTCCTTCTTCACCACAAGACCGATGCAGAATCTGCACCACTGCAGATGCGGCACCAATCCCTCTATTAATCTCTCGCTCCACCCTTCCCTCACTCAAGAACAAGACCTGGAGACACTTGAACTCCTCTACCTGGGGCAGGACCTCACCAGAGAGGACACTCCACCCATTTCCAGCTGAGGACCATGGTCTTGGATTTAGAGGTGCTGATTCTCATCCCAGCTGCTTTACACTCGGCTGCAAATCGCCCCAGAGAAAGTTGGAGATCACAGCCAAATGAGGCCAGCAGAACCACATCATCTGCAAAAAGCAGAGACCCCATCCTGAAGCAACCAAATCAGATCCCCTCAACACCTCAGCTGCACCTAGAAATCCTGTCCATGAAGGTTGTGAACAGTATCGGTGAAAAAGGGCAGCCTGGAGTCCAACCCTCACAGGAAATGCATCTGACCTACAACCGGAAATGGGGACCAAGCTCTGGCACCGGTACTCCATACTCCAGGAGCACCCCCCACAGGAGTCCCCTGGGACACAGTTGAATACCTTCTCCAAGTCCCCAAAGCACATGTAGTTGGTCAACCTTCCATGCCCCTTACTTCCAAAACTCTGGAGAGGGAGTAGAGCTGATCAACTGTTTCATATCTGGGATGAAAACCACGCTGCTCCCCCTCAATTCGAGGTTTCACAATCCGGCGGACCCTCCTGTCCAGGACCCCTGATGTGGAAGAATGGGGATCATAGAGGGTGGGCCAGACAAGGGAGGCCGAGGAGTGTGGTCCCCCTTTTCGAAGAGGGGGACCACCACCCCAGTCTGCCAATCCAGAGGCACTGTCCCTGATGTCCACATGATGCTGCAGAGGCGTGTCAGCCAAGACAGCCAAACAGGATCCAGAACCTTAATGAAGAGCCAACCCTTGAGTCCCCAGACTGCTTCCTCATCAGAGGATATACTGGTGGGATTGAAGAGGTCTTTAAATTATTTTCTCCACCAATACATAACGTCTTGAGGTAAGGTCAGCAGACGGTGCACTGCTTCCCCGTCCTGACCCGCCTCGAAGTCGAGCAGAAGTAATTTTCCATGGACTCTCTGAACTCCTCCCATGTCAGAGTTTTTGCCTCAGCGACCACCAGAGCCGGGCTTTGCCTAGCCTGCTAATACCTGTCAGCTGCCTTCGGAGTCCCCCAGGCCAGGAAGATCCAATAGGACTCCTTCTGTAGCTTGATGGCATTCCTTATTGCTGGTGTCCACCAATGAGTTCAGGGGTTACCGCCAGGACAGGCACCAACAACTTTACGGCTACAGCTGCAACTAGTGGCTTGAGCAACAGATGCGTGGAAGACAGCCCACTCATTCTCAATGTCCCCCACCTCCCTCGGGACATGGTTGAAGTTCTCCCAGAGGCAGGAGTTGAAGCTTTCTCTGACAGGGGACCCTGGCAGATGTTCCCAGCAGACCCTCACAACACATTTGGGCCTGCCAGGTCTACCAGGTGGTGATCAGCAGACACCTCCGCCCCTCTCTTCACCCGAGTGTCAGATCAGGGGGGCTGTTCCTCCCAATCATGCCCCTCCAGGTCTCACTGTCATTGCTCACGCGAGCATTGAAGTCCCCCCAGCAGAACCATGGAGTCCCTGGAAGGAGTGCTGTCCAAGGACTCCAAAAAGGGTGGGTACTCTGAACTGCTGTTCGGTGCATAGGCACAGACACCTATCAGGACCCGTCCCCCCACCCAAAGCCAGCGGGAGGTTACCCCTTCATCTACTAGGTTACACCCCAACGTTTGGGGGTTTTATCTAATGGCATTCACACCAAAAAATGAATATCAAATTTGGGAGGGGGGGACACATCCTCCCCCCTTAAAGGTGTCTAATGGCATTTGGCAGGGAGGAATGTTGTCCCCTGTTTTATTGAATGTCTACGTATCTGAGTTGTCGATGTGACTAAAAGCCTGTAACTGTTTGTTTTATTACTGAGAAGGCAGTGAATCGTTTACGTATGCATAAATAACTACATAGCAGAAAGGGCGTAAAAACTCCTGATGTTTCCGCAGCCCAACATCAGAGTCTGAACCACAGTGCCATGTTACAGTAGAAAGGTCAAAAGTTTCTTGGAGAATGCGGGCATTGATCCCGCTACCTCTCACATGCTAAGCGAGCGCTCTACCATTTGAGCTAATTCCCCTAGTGCACTCATAACCAGGCAGAGTTCCAGAAGAGCGTCAGCGGGTGAACATTCAGGTCAGATTACAGCTGGGCAGCTAAGAGGCCCTTCAGCACCCCCAGAGCTCCCCCACAGTCCATTAGACTGGGACCAGACTGACAAAACAATCAGATCAACTAAATGAGGGGAAACAGAACAAAGGTTTAACAGATCAGAAACTGTGTGGTGGTGAATGTAGATGCTCTGTGGGATAATTCATTAAATCATTTTAACCATTGAATGCTCCATTATTATACACGGCATGAAAAGATACGTTAATTTACGTTGTCAAATCATCCTACCTTCATAAATTATTCCAGTTTGATTTTTGAACACCTGTGTTGTTATTTCTTCAGACCTTATCTGTGGTTTGTTTATTCAAAAACCATGCATGTGTCTATTTATGACCTTTATATGTTGAAAGCAGAACACTGTCAATCTTAAAATCATGCATGGTATTATTTTCTGATGTGGTATCATTGATGGAAGTATGTACTCATGAATTCAGGCTGTGGTGGCATGTTTCTACAAAACTCCATCGTGGCGTCAGAATACTGAAAGCCCTGAGAAAATGACTGAAAATTCTTTTTATAATCAAAGCCAGATCAATCTGAATCATCACATGTAGTGGGTCCATCTAATCTGTGTTATGGCTATACAGTGCAGAATTTTCAGGATCATGGAGCCAGTTCTTTTCTTAAGGCTCATTTATGCTGCAGATACGCAGACGGATGTACAATTTTGTCCATTGTCTGCATCGGTTACGCATGTAATTTGGTTAATTTCGAGGGGCTTTTTGGTCCATCATGCAATGCAGAAGACAGAGCAATACAACCAGAAACCACAGGATCAGTGTTGAGCTGTATTACTGATATGCAGCCAGCAAAAGAAACAAACAGAGAAGGAACAAACCAGAGAAGAACAGAAACTGGAAGAAAACAACACATGAACCGCCGGTGCCAAATGGCCCAATAAAAGCAAGAAAGAAAACGCTTAACAAACAGAGAGCATCTGCAGACATGGCTGGAGCTTTTGAGTAGAGGCTGTGTGAGTGTGTCTCACTCATATCTACGACATCACATCACATTAGTTTATTACCAACAACACATGATGCAAACTGACATTAAAACAGGGAAATTAGCTATGAACTCAGCACTGCCACCTAGTAGACAAACTGATTAAGAACCATTGGGAACACAGAATGCACATGGAGGTATGCAGGCAGTGATGCATGAAACGGATGGCAGTATTTACGTACGTAAGGAAGCATAAATGGGCCTTTACTTGTTGTATCACCATGGCAACTGATGCTGCTCCAGAGTCAGAGAACCTGGGTCAACTTTTGGAGGTAAAACCAGTCATTAATGATTTCTGTAGATTGATCTGTTAAGCCGGAAAAATAGAAAATAAACTGGATACCTGCTCCCAGGACAGGAAGCTCCTAGTCTACTAACCTCAGTGTCTGTCCATGCCATATCCTCCAGCTGACCGCAGTGTCTCTGAGCGTCCTCCAGCTGGCTGCAGCGTCTCTGAGTGTCCTTCAGGCGGCGCTGCAGATGGTGGTTCTCAGCCTGTAGACAGTCGACCTGCTGCTGCGAGTGACAAGCCTGAAACACATACATTTAGGGTGTTCACACTCTAGCTGTTTGGCCCACTTTAAATTGACTGTGGTCCGCCTCTACTATAGTCCGCTGCATTTAGTGCAGCGTGAACACCAACCACATCCTGGTGCACACCAAAAAAGCAGATCCTGGTCCGCCTGAAAGCCAGGGGTCTCGGATCACTTACAAACAAACTATGGACTATCCAGCGGACCTAATGGAAGTGACATTTGTCGCCCGCAATGAAGCATCAAGAAAAAGAAGTAGATGTAAGTGGGGTAAATTATCGTTTGGGTAAAAAGGAAAACAAAGCAAACAGTGCGTGTTGGAAGAAGCCGAGGTCTAAACAACAACAAAAAACCACAGTAAAATGTGTAGACAGAGATGGAGTAATAATAAGAAGCAGAAAGACTTCTACTTTAATCACAGAGTCCGGTTTTCTTTTTCTTCCTGCTTCTTCATCATCGATCAATGGTTGTATTGGGGAGCGTCGCCCCCCAGTGAGAAGTTGTTGTATGGTGGTTTGGCAAGGCAGCTTGGTCTGCTTCAGTTGCTGCAGTATGAATATAAACCAAAACAAAGAAAGGTGTGAGATGTTTCAGAAATTCCCGCCCAATCGGACTAAGTCCTGGACTATCCTGGTGTGAATGCACCTTCGCTGTAGCCTCCGCGTAGGTCCCTGGATGTGCTGAGGTACCCAATGTGCATCCCAGCTACGCGAACACAGAGGTGTGGAAGAGCTCCCCTCCTTCGTGCTGACGTTGCGGTTGTCACTTCCTGTGTGCTCCTGTGTGCCTCGTTTGTTTGAGCTCCGAAGGGTTAGCTCTTTCTGCTGCCCTTTCGGCTGCTTATTGTGTCTTATACTATCCAACGATTGTCCTTTCACAACATATAACAGTTTAACACACTTCCTTTCTAGTTCTCCGTTTTTTGGGATCCTCGAGTTTCTTGCTATCTGCTGTGTCTGTTCGCTCTCTCTATTAGCATGGCTACTAAGGAAGATTTTCCTTTAATTAACACATATAATAATAATCATAATAATAGTAAATCAGATTTATATAGCGCTTTTCAAAAAGAACTCAAAGACCCTTTACAGACATAAATAATAACATAACACAGATATGACAGGAGGGAGAACATGAATGGTTATGAGTGGTATGCAGAGTTGAAGAGGTAAGTTTTGAGTGATTGTTTGAAGGTGGCCAGAGAGTCAGAGTTCCTGATATGGAGAGGGATGGTGTTCCAGAGGGCAGGGGCGGCGATGGCGAACGCTCGATTCCCCAAGGTCCAGTGCTTGGATTTAAGAGTGGGTTTTAGGAGGTTGGAGTCAGCAGAATGGAGGCGGGGAGGGTGGTGATCAATTCATCTCTATTGACAGGATATGTACCTCAGTCCTTTAAGACTGCAGTAATAAAACCTCTACTTTAAAAACCTACTCTTGATCCAGGAGAGTTAGCTAATTAGAGACCGATATCCAACCTCCCATTTATGTCTTAAATTCTTGAAAAAACAGTTTCAGCTCAACTATGTGCCCATCTGAGCAGAAATAATCTGTTTGAAAAGTTTTAGTATGGTTTTAGACCTCATCATAAAAGATCTGGGCATGAAAAAGTTCCTCCTTTTTCTGCCAGAAGTGGTGCAGTGATAGTGCACTATTACTGCACTATCACTGGCTGAACAATTTGTCCCACAAATACGTCATCACGCAAGGTGTCCAAACTTGGCGTGTGGGAACATCCTTGTTCTGGTCTTCATTTATTCTCTGAAATCGTTTCCCCTGGGCACACAGACATTTCTCTGTGAAATTGAATAAGCAGACAAGTTGCTGGTAAGTTGCTGGTAAGTGGCTGGCAGTCTGCAGAAAGGGGAACTTTTTCATGCCTAGATCTGTAGCACAGAGACAGCACTGGTGAAGGTTGTTAATGATCTCATGGCTTTAGATAAGGGACTCCTATCTGTACTTGTCCTGTTAGATCTCAGTGCTGCCTTCAACACCATTGATCATAACATTCTGCTGCAGAGACTTGAACCTGTTATTGGAATTAGAGGAACTGCATTTGACTGGTTCAAGTCATATTTATCTGATAGATTTCAGTTTGTAAATGTCAACAACGAGTCTTCATCACACACCAGGGTAACTCATGGATTTCCCCAGGGTTCTGTGCTTGGACCAATACTCTTCACATTATACATGCTTCCTTTGGGTAATATCATCAGACAAAATGGCACCCATTTTTTTCTATGCAGACGACACTCAGAGATACTTATCTATGAAGCCTGATGAAACCAATCAGTTTGTTAGATTAGTGACATAAAGGCCTGGATGACTGAATTTTCTGCTTCTAAATTTGGACAAGACCAAGGTCGTTGTCTTTGGACCCGAAAAACTCAGGACTAAATTGTCTAGCATGATAGTTTATCTGGATGGCATTAATTTGGCTTCCAGCACTACAGTGAAGAATCTTGGAGTCATTTTTTTTTACCAGGATTTGTCTTTTGGCTCACATATAAAACAGGTTTCTAGAACCGCCTTCTTCCACCTACGTAACATTGCTAAAATTAGGGACATCCTCTCCCAGAATGATGCAGAAAAGCTAGTCCATGCTTTTGTTACTTCTAGATTTGACTACTGTAATTCCTCATTATTGGGCTTCCCCAAGTATGCCTTGAAAAGTCTCCAGCTGATCCAAAATGCTGCTGCCAGGGTTCTGACTAGAACCAGCAGGAGAGATCATATTTCTTCAGTTCTAGCTTCTCGTCATTGGCTTCCTGTTAATTCCAGGATAGAATTCAAAATTATTTTTTTCACATATAAAGCTCTTCATAACCAAGCTCCATTACATATTAGAGATATCATAGTTCCATATATTCCAAGCAGAGCACTTCGCTTTCAGACCGCAGGTCTTCTAGTGGTTCAAAGGGTCTCTAAGAGTAGAATGGGATGCAGAGCATTTGGCTATCTGGCCCCCCATTGTGGAACCAGCTACAAATTCAGGTTCGGGAGGCAGACACCCTATCTACCCTAAAGACCAGGCTGAAAACCTTCCTTTTTGATAACTCTTATAGCTAGGGGTGGTTAGCCATCCCTTAGTTAAGCTGCTATAGGTTTAGACTGCTGCAGGACGTTCATGATGCACTGGATTCTTTCTTTCCCACTCATCTCTGCTTCTCCATGTAGAAACTTGTGCAGTATTGCATCATTAACTGTGTTTCTCCTCTCTCAGCAGGTCTGGCTGGATAAAAGTTGCAGTACCTGTTGGTCTATCTTTCTGTCTTCTCCCCCCCAGCCGGTGGAGGCAGATGGCCGTCCTACCTGAGCCAGGTTCTGCCGGAGGTTTTTCCTCCCTGTTAAAAGGGTGTTTTCCTTCCTACTGTTGCCACCACTTTGTGCTTGCCCAGGATGGGGGATTGGACCAGGTCAAGTCAAGATTCGATCAATTCTGTTGGTTTGCTGAGCTAGGCTATTATGAATCTGACTTGAATTTTTCTCTCTTATGCGCCCTGAGGTAACATTGACGCTACACAAATAAAGTTGAATTGAACTCACTAGTGACTGGTCAGTGTGGTAATGCACTTCTGGATGTTTGGGTTTTGTAGCTGAATGAATGAATGCATATTGCCACTACTGATGGTGTAAAAGAGGAAATAAATGCCACAGCTGAAGCGAACCATCAGGGTGAAGAAAACTCAGCTCTGTAGAGTTTCCTGGTCATTAAAAGCCCTGTTGTCGCCTGCAGATCTGGGGGAAAAAAACTGCAGCATAACCCTAACCCTACGCTAGAGTAAAAGCACACACTGCTTCTGCGTCAGGTACGCAGACCTTGACTGGACCATACACTGCGTGACTATAAATCCAGCTTAAGGGGGAGGGGGTATGCTTGAACAGAGCCTGGAAGCCTCTTCTCCCAGCTTCCTAACATAAAGTTTGGGGTACATGGAGTCACATGTGGCAGGAATTGGGTATCCAATTTTACTTTTGTGAACAGATACAGGTTTTTCCAAAAGTATTTCCCAATGTGAGCAGCAGTTGATGGAGTCAACTGGTCTGTATAACAGATGAATGGAACAGCACATCTCCTTGGTCAGCAACATCATTGCAGCATGCTGTGCTATAAAAAAAAATTGGAATATCTTCAGTGATACATAGCTGCACATTGTGAATTCAATTTATTGCAATATATCAATTATTGCAGAATTGCTCCATAGTGATATTATCGTTATTGCAGGCAAAATATTGTGATAATATCGTATCATGAGATACTTGGTGATTCCCACTTCTATAACATTGTTTAAACAGCCAACCCAGAGGGGAGTTCATCAAAACATGTCAGTGACATTATTTATATCTTGTCTCCTAACAACAAACTAAAACGAATGGTGTCAGATATCCAATGATCACGCCACACAGTTGAACACAGAAGATCAACATTCACATCAACTGAATCACAGTCACACTCCGACCTTCAAGCCTGGGAGTATTTTACTGTTGCATTCAGGGCTCCAGACTGCAACTGAAATGTGAGACAGTGGCCCTCATTTATCAAACGATTGTACGATGAAAATCTGTGCATACGAACTTTTCCATTTATCAATTTGGACGTGATTGTAGGATACGATCAAATCTCACGACAGCTTTGTGTACGCAAGTTTGAGTAGGTGAGGGTTTGCAGCGCAGCACAGCAGAATATTAAAATATTTATTAAAGATGTCATGACCTAGTGTTTTACATACACAATCCTTAAATTATCTTCAAATGAATTTTCAATTATAGTTGGGTGGGAGGAAAATTTATCGAGCTCATTCTGACCCCTTTTTATCCCCAACTTTTGTTTGTCGGGAGAAAACGCATGAGAATTAGACCTGTCTGTAAGCGCATTTATGAGGCAAGCGTCAAAGCCAAAACAATGTCCCAACAGAGAAAAATGTGATAAAATGTAACAGTACGTTGATAGAGAGGATCCGCGGAGTAAAAGGACTGGGCTGTGATAAGCATAAGGAGCGGACGTCTGACGTGACGTTATTCAAACAGCAACAACTGTGTTAGCTTTTGTAGCTACAGTAGCAGCTTCACCGTTCATCTACCATTGTTTACTGGCCTCTTCACAAAAGATAATAAGTTACACAAGCAGGAACACTTACCGACTGCACATCCTCACTGAATAAATATAATCCACTGGTCCCTGGTAGTGCTGTCCCTCCTGTTACAGCACTGAAAAATGCTGAGCACAGCGGATTTTTCCCCCTTGTTGTCATCATCCTCCTGTCTGACAAAGCTGGTTATTAAACGCTACTCCGCGGCAGGTAATCAGCTGATTTCAGGTGGTACTAAAGAGGCAAGCTTAGTAGCTAGCAGCCTCTGTAGATCACACCATTTACAGAGAAAAAACAAAATCGCGTACTGTGGAGAGGGCGCTCTTGTAGCTGATTCTGGTGAGAAGAGACAGCCCGCACTCAAAGACGAAGCCACTTTCACTCTCCGGAGTTTCTGGCACGTTTTAACTGAGGTCCTGTTCCAGTACACGTTTTAACATGAAAAAGTGTGATTTCCGGGTGATAACTCCTTTAATCAAACCGCAAACAGTCATTTAATCATAAATATTCAAATATCCAGCGCTAAGAATGAACCCATTTGCAAAGAAAAAGGAAAAAAAAGGAAAGCAGAATGTAGCTATTCCCAAAATTACAAAAATAGCTGTAATTGAATTTTATTCCTCCATTTATCTCAACAAATTATTAAAATCATTAACATGTTATAGTTCTAATAGACAAGTGTTTTGCAGTCTTTGTGCATCTCATCACCCTAGTAAACCTGCCATAGAGATGAAGCACAGCTAGGCATCAGTATACACACATGCGCATGTGCCAAGGTGAAGCACTGCTTCGGGCTGCAGGAAGGCATGTGGATATGCCGTCATGATGCTGGACAGGACATGTTAAAAACCAGTTTACCTGCTGTCTGAGTCGTCTGAGATACTCCTGAAGTCCAGAGATCACCCCTTCCAAATCCCTTTGAAGAGCCTCGTTGGCCAGAATCTGACCTGGTGGAACAGGAGGAGGAGTAAGGAGATAAGTAAGCTAACAACTGCTCAGAGCATGGCAGCCTGAGAGCTGCTCTGTGATTGGTGCAATATCTACTCACTGTCGGTCAGCTGCTGCTCCAGCTCTTTGATCTCCTGCGTCTCCATGGCAATACGCGACAGCAGATCGTCAAGGCGACCCTCCAGCTCGCTCTGCTTCCCACTCATCGTCTTTATCAGCTGCCTGCAGCTGGAAGGCCGATTGGTCACCTGAACTTGCGAAGGAGACATCACCCAATACGAATATTGTCCCTTCGTCAAGACAGAACTTCCTCACCTCAAGTCTCATTTGAAGTTTACCTCTTGTAGGTTTGAGCGTTTGTGGATTAAAAATCAATAAATAATCACTATCAGGTAAAATCTGACTGTAATGTTGATAAATCTGCTGTTGGAGACAACAGGAAACATCTCAAAGAAATCTGCATGAAGAAATAGGTTAACCCAAACCCACTAACCCCCTCACCCCTAACCCATTAAAGGGACTTGAGGCAGGAATTTGAAAAAAAACAAACATGAATGTCCCTTTTTTTTCATACTAATGGGTGATGAAGCGCTAAATACCAAAAATAACGTTTCCACCCATATTTCTCTCCGTTGCCTTGAACAGGCTGTGTGCTGTAAAATGCGCTGCAATTCGGTGTCCGAATTTCCCGCGCTGCCCTGCGGACGTGACGTCAAATGACCTACATCCGCAGTTTTGATGCAGGAAAAAGATGGTCACGTTAAATAAAAACACTGTAAGTGATAGTTATGGATTATTCTGCCGACAGAATACGATTTAGATCAACTGAAAGACCACTAAAAATTGAAACTACGAAGAAAAAGCTTAGTAAACAACATTATAGTTTTCCAGCTCTGCCATGCGGACGTGACGTCACATGACGCTACATCCGCTGTTTTGATATAGGACGAAGCCGGTCGCGGTAAGTTCAAACACTGTAAGCGATTGTTATGGATTATTCTGCCGTCAGCAAACGATCCAGATCAACTGAAAGACCACTAAAAAGTGTAACTACGGAGAAAAAGGTGAGTAAACAACATTATAGCTTCAGTTTGTGCTCCCGTGACGGCTTGGCTCGTGGCTGCAGTTACCTGAAGCGCCAGTCGCGCCAGTCGCGAGTTTCATTTCTTAATCTTGCTTCAAGTCCCTTTAAAGTTTCAGCCCCTTAAAACTGTTCAGTTTATGGCTGAAAACTTGTTGTGAAGCAACTGGTTTACTGGTCTCCTGTGTCTGAACCCTTGCTGGTGTAAGTTTGTGTTGAAGCATCTGCTGCTGGAGTCCAGTATGGCTTAAACTGCATCAGTGACGGGTCAAAATTCTGGTTGTAGCCTGGATGCGATACATCATCACATCTCAGCAGTGTCAGCTTTCCAGTGCTCTACAATATGTGGCAGTAGGTAGAAAGCAGACTAACTTGACCACAGTCAGAGCGTTTTTGTAACTACTTCTTACAGAAGACGATACTGGTGAATGAGGCCCCAGGATTTCGGCCAATCAAACACTGACATCAGCTTCAGGATCATCCCGTCTTCTCAGAGACGGAAAAAGTTCCTAGTGCAGTCTGAATGTTGCTGGTCATTCAGTGTTTCAGGTGTGACGGCATCAACATCCCTCCTTATTCAGTTACCGGGGCACTGTTCCAGTACCTGCTGGTCTCCACAAACAGTAACTTTACCTTTAGTAAAGCCACAGTAATATTGGCCATCAGTGCAGAAACTCAACGTCCAGGAGCATTTTTGTAAGAACGGTCCAGTTTGACAGAGGTCACAAAGCCACAGGCTGCAGAGAAAAAATACCGTGTAAACACTGTCGAAGAAGCCTCAGTGAGTGAAGTCCCCGAGACCAACTTAAAACCAATCACCAGAGGAAGCCAACACTGATCTCTGCAAACAGGCCCAACACAGACTCTAATAACAGCTAAGAACATGAATGGAAGAGTAATCCTAATTATATTACCAGTAATGAATAAGGTAATGAGTAATAAGTAATTGAATGATTGAATTTAATGAAATACAGTGGGGCAAAAAAGTATTTAGTCAGCCACCAATTGTACAAGTTCTCCCACTTACAAAGATGAGAGAGGCCTGTAATTGTCATCATAGGTATACCTCAACTGTGAGAGACAGAATGAGAAAAAAAAAATCCAGAAAATCACATTGTCTGATTTTTAAAGAATTTTTTTGCAGATTATGGTGGAAAATAAGTATTTGGTCACCTACAAACAAGCAAGATTTCTGGCTCTCACAGAGCTGTAACTTCTTCTTTAAGAGGCTCCTCTGTCCTCTACTCATTACCTGTATTAATTGCACCTGTTTGAACTCATTATCAGTATAAAAGACACCTGTCCACAACCTCAAACAGTCACACTCCAAACTCCACTATGGCCGAGACCAAAGAGCTGTCAAAGGACACCAGAAACAAAATTGTAGACCTGCACCAGGCTGGGAAGACTGAATCTGCAATAGGTAAGCAGCTTGGTGTGAAGAAATCAACGGTGGGAGCAATTATTAGAAAATGGAAAACTTACAAGACCACTGATAATCTCCCTCGATCTGGGGCTCCACGCAAGATCTCACCCCGTGGGGTCAAAATGATCACAAGAACGGTGAGCAAAAATCCCAGAACCATACGGGGGGACCTAGTGAATGACCTGCAGAGAGCTGGGACCAAAGTAACAAAGGCTACTCCCAGTAACACACTACGCCGCCAGGGACTCAAATCTTGCAGTGCCAGACGTGCCCCCCCTGCTTAAGCCAGGACACATCCAGGCCCGTCTGAAGTTTGCTAGAGAGCATTTGGATGATCCAGAAGAGGACTGGGAGAATGTAATGTGGTCAGATGAAACCAAAATAGAACTCTTTGGTAGAAACGCAACTTCTCGTGTTTGGAGGAGAAAGAATGCTGAATTGCATCCAAAGAACACCATACCTACTGTGAAGCATGGCGGTGGAAACATCATGCTTTGGGGCTGTTTTTCTGCAAGGGGACCAGGACGACTGATCCGTGTAAAGGAAAGAATGAATGGGGCGATGTATGGTGAGATTTTTAGTGAAAACCTCCTTCCATCAGCAAGGGCACTGAAGATGAAACGTGGCTGGGTCTTTCAGCATGACAATGATCCCAAACACACTGACCGGGCAACAAAGGAGTGGCTTCGTAAGAAGCATTTCAAGGTCCTGGAGTGGCCTAGCCAGTCTCCAGATCTCAACCCCATAGAAAATCTTTGGAGGGAGTTGAAAGTCCATGTTGCCCAACGACAGCCCCAAAACATCACTGCTTTAGAGCAGATCTGCATGGAAGAATGGGCCAAAATACCAGCAACAGTGTGTGAAAACCTTGTTAAGACCTACAGAAAACATTTGACCTCTGTCATTGCCAACAAAGGGTATATAACAAAGTATTGAGGTGAACTTTTGTTATTGACCAAATACTTATTTTCCACCATAATTTGCAAAAAAAATTCTTTTAAAATCAGACAATGCGATTTACTGGATTTTTTTGTTCTCATTCTGTCTCTCACAGTTAAAGGGACACTGTGTAATTCAGGACTTTGGGTTTGCATCTTGTGGATCTGAAGAGCGAGAAAATCCCCAGGAACCGGGAAAAGGCATGCAGAGGAAATATCCCAGTTGGACTTATAACGCCAGATCTGATGCAACCACGACCAACCTTCAACTGGGAAATATTGGATCCTCTGTCTGCTGCACTCGCTTAAGTGCTAAAATAACAGATTTGCGACCGAGTTTTGAAGATAACCGTAGCAGCTGTTCATGGCACTTGGAGAGGTGTGTAGTCACACCCAAATGCGCATCAGGCTGAATACTCACTCCTCTCATTTAAAAGGATATATTTGGAAAATACAGTAAGATCGCCACGGAGATAAAACTAAGAGTAACTTTGGATGTAGCGTCAACAATCTCAGATTTAGATTTTTTAACACCAGTTTGCTCCAACCTGTGGATTAATTGTTTTTGGGCTTCTCTCCTCTAACGCAAATATTTGGATTTAAATCAAGACCTAAGTTTTGGATATCTATCCACTGGGTTGCTCCAATCTGTGGATTAATCGGTTTTGGAGCTAATGGCAGGTTCAGGAAAGGTTTTTTGCAGTGGAATATCTCAGTTGGATTATAATGCTTGATCTAAAGAAGCCAGGACACCACTCTAACTTGGATATCTGCTGCATGTCTCCAAAGTGCTATTATAGCAAATCTCCAAGGTCAACTACGGAGTCTGTTTACAGACCGAACCGCTCCAGTCTAAACAACAGACCTCGGGCCACAGGCTTCCCTCATCTAAAGAGCAGTATTTGCGATTACACCAGGGTCTCCGGAGAGAAAGAAACGAAGAGGATTTATAACAAGAATCTCTTTTTGAGGGACAGAGCGAAGAGAAATTTTGGAAAAAATCCCTGTCCAAGTTCTATTGTTGGAGTTTTACCAACATAGTTTCTACTCTATCCACATGTTTTATCTTTTTACCTGACTAATGGCCAAATGAACTGTCCAATCTGGTTTTTTTTAATAAAGCTGAGCTGTTTTTTCCCCTTCACCCCTGCCAAAGCTTCAATAAATTTAACCTGCATAAAGAATATTGGTCATCATTTCACCCATAACGTCCTTTGCGTGCAACTCTACCTGGTGGTAGGGTGTGGTCATAACGAGTAAAACATCTTCAGTGGCCTTGAAGGGTTAGTCTACCCCAAAAGATATGCCCTAATACTCAATACTGTTCCTGAGTATTAAAAGTACCCGGACTGGAACAAGTGCTTAAGGTGTTTAGGGAGGCAGCTATCGATGAGCAGGTGCGGCTAGATCAGACAATCCAGAGCAAAGGTTGTTCCACTGGAATTACGCTAGCTGAGCAAGGGTAGGCCCTGTTAAGGATGATGGTGAGTTCGTCCAGACTAGTGTCTCCCGCCACCATCTTAGCAACCCGTTACTGGAGAGCTGGTTCCCGGTTTTTTAACCGATAAAAAATTGAGGGTCTTAGACAACACTCATGTAAACAGATGACAGTGAACTGACCCACACGTCTGTTTATAAGTGGACACACTGATTTGTTCCTGAACCTGTCTGATGTAGAGCAGAAAACTTTAAAAGATGCCTTATGCTCCTGCAGCTGAGACAGTCTGAACCATAGTATCCGAATTGAAAGGTTAAAAAAAAAGCTACTGGAGAATGCGGGCATTGATCCCGCTACCTCTCACATGCTAAGCGAGCGCTCTACCATTTGAGCTAATTCCCCTCCACAGAACTACCGCCATCGCACTCGTTCAGATCCCCCCTCCCCCTCTAACGCTCCTCTCTGCTTTCTTTACTCTTCATGTAGAACTGTTAAGGCCCCCCTTCCTCCTCCCCCTCGTCCTCCTCTACCGATCCTCTCTGTCCTCCTTACTCTTCATGAAGAACTGTTAAGGCCCCCCTTCCTCCTCCCCCTCGTCCTCCTCTACCGATCCTCTCTGTCCTCCTTACTCTTCATGAAGAACTGTTAAGGCCCCCCTTTCCTCCTCCCCCTCGTCCTCCTCTACCGATCCTCTCTGTCCTCCTTACTCTTCATGAAGAACTGTTAAGGCCCCCCTTCCTCCTCCCCCTCGTCCTCCTCTACCGATCCTCTCTGTCCTCCTTACTCTTCATGAAGAACTGTTAAGGCCCCCTTCCTCCTCCCCCCTCGTCCTCCTCTACCGATCCTCTCTGTCCTCCTTACTCTTCATGAAGAACTGTTAAGGCCCCCCTTTCCTCCTCCCCCTCGTCCTCCTCTACCGATCCTCTCTGTCCTCCTTACTCTTCATGAAGAACTGTTAAGGCCCCCTTTCCTCCTCCCCCTTGTCCTCCTCTACCGATCCTCTCTGTCCGCCTTACTCTTCATGAAGAACTGTTAAGGCCCCCTTTCCTCCTCCTCTACCGCTCCTCTCAGCTCTCTTTATTTTCCATGTAGAACTGTTAAGAAGGTCCCCCTTCCTCTTCCCTTCCTGTGTTTCTCTTCTTCCTCAGCAGGTCTCCCTGTCTTATAAAGTTCTGCTGCTGGTTGACCCTTATTTCCTGTGTCCTCCATCCCAGTTGAGGGTTCTTATGTCAGCATCTGTTAATCTGTGATCCAACTCATGTTCATGAACTTTCTCCCAGTAAGATACTAACTCCTGGCTCCTCCAATCTGACCTCCAGAATCCAGGATCAAACTTGATCAAACCTGGCTTTCCTCCCTAATCCCGGATCAGGAGCTGAACTGACAGAGATCTCTCAGATTCAGGGATTAAATCTTTCTTGGATAACATAGAAGGATCTATGACATCACATAGATCCAGTTTTTAAGGTTTCTGGAACTGGAGCTGTGGTTTTATGTTTTAGGTAAACTTGATGTTTCAGCATGTTGCTGGTGCTAGATGTGAACCTGTGGGTGTTTTCGAGCTGGGAGCAGACCCTCCTCTTCCTCCGCAGAGCCTCATGGGACAGAAACCAAATGTCAGCCGCTTTGTTGTTGTACTCACAGCAGTCAGCTCAGTGTGTCACCCTCCTCCTCCTCTTCATCCCCCTCATTGTCTTCCTTACTTCACAGTAAGTAGTGACCCCTCACCTCCTCCTCTTCCTCCTCTGTCAGCTTCATCTCTTCTTCTCTCTGTTACAAACTTTGCTTTTTCTGCTGCTCTTTGAATCCACACAGGAAATCTTCCTCTCAGCCAATCAAAGAGTCAACTGCTGACTGACCGTCTGCTGTTGTCCAATGGGAGGAAAAACAGCTCAGGGGAAGGGGCGGGGCTTCTTAAAGAGGCAGCAACGTTTTAACTGTTTTGAAAAAATTCTCACCAACAAAAACATTTGATTTTGTTTTGATTCTTAAAAGTAAAAAGTGGACATTTCTAACCATGCTATACAACTCCAGTTATGTATCTGTTCTTCCTTGGAGAAGGGCAACGTTCAGAGTTGCTGAAACTGATATCAGGGAGAGGAGGAGGGGGAGGGGGACCAGAAAGATTCTTGAAGGGTGCGTCAGCCACAGCTCTCAGAAAGGGGAATTAGCTCAAATGGTAGAGCGCTCGCTTAGCATGCGAGAGGTAGCGGGATCGATGCCCGCATTCTCCAAGTTCTTTTCAAACCTTTTTACTCTGACACTGTGGCCCACACCGGCTCAGATGCAGGAGCATCAGGAATCTTTTGACCCGTTGTGCTGAAGCATGAGACTGGTTTAGACTGATGCAGAGATGCAGGGACAACAGCACCTCCTCCCACACGTGAAACCAACCGAGGGAACTAAGAAATAAAAAAAATAACATCCATAGGAGGAATTTCTGCTGTTTTCTGTGCTTCAGCTGAAGTCAAGTCAAGTCAAGTCAAGTCAAATTTATTTATAGAGCACATTTAAAAACAACCTCAGTTGACCAAAGTGCTGTACAGAATAAAAGAATAAATCAGAAATAAAAGCAGAATAAAAAACACAATCACATGAAGAGATAAAACCAAAAATACCCCAAAAAAATATATAAAAATATAAATATAGATAGATAGATGTGACACTCTTAAACTGGTTAGAAAGCCAGCGAAAACAAATGAGTTTTCAGCAGTGATTTGAAATGATCAATGGATTGTGCAGATCTGATGGTTAGGGGGAGGCTGTTCCAAAGCCGAGGAGCGGCAACAGAAAAAGCCCGATCACCTCTTCCTTTTAGCCTGCTTCTGGGGACTGTCAAGAGCATCTGGTTTGTTGACCTCAGTGCTCTGACTGGGCTGTAAGTTGTCATAAGTTCCAAGAGGTAGGGAGGTGCAGAACCGTTAAGACTCTTAAAAACAAGTAACAAAATCTTAAACTGAACCCTAAACTGCACTGGCAACCAGTGTAAAGAAGCGAGCACCGGAGTAATATGCTCATGGCGTTTAGACCCTGTCAGGAGACGAGCAGCTGCGTTCTGCACGGTCTGCAAGCGCTGAAGAAGAGACTGCTCTACTCCAAAATAAAGAGAATTACAGTAGTCCAAGCGACAGGTAACCAGAGCATGGATCGCCCTCTCTAAGTCCTGATACGGCAAATATGTTTTTACTTTGGCTAAAAGGCGCAAATGAAAAAAAGCTGGATTTGACAATGGAACTGATCTGTTTATCAAATCTAAGCTGAGAGTCAAAGATCACTCCAAGATTTCTGACATATTGCTTGGAGTATTGTGACAGGGGGCCAATTACAGTAATACAACCATCCAACACATCTGACTCACCAAATACAATCATTTCAGTTTTATCCCTGTTAAGCAGGAGAAAATTCTGAGTCAGCCATCGATGCACCTCAGCAAGGCACTGCAGCAGAGAGTCAGTAGACCCAGAAGACCTGGACTGCAGTGGCAGATAGATCTGCAGGTCATCAGCAAAACAATGAAAAGAAACATACTAAAAATAGAACCCAACGGAAGCAGATACAAAGAAAACAAAATAGGACCCAGAATAGAACCCTGGGTGACTCCACATTTGAGAGGGGAGGCAGCAGATGAGTACTGACCTAAACTGACAGAAAAACTCCTGTCAGCTAGATAAGACTGGAACCAGTTTAATGCCACGCCTCTGATACCAACACATGTATCCAGACGGGACAAAAGGATCTGATGATCAACTGTATCGAAGGCAGATGTAAGATCTAGAAGAATCAGCGCAGCTGAGCTACCACGGTCTGCAGCTAAGAGCAGATCATTAAAAACTCTTAGCAACGCCGTTTCTGTACTATGAAATGCTTTTAAACCCGACTGAAATTTCTCAGAGATACTGTTCTGCTCAAGATAAGACTGCAACTGATTATACACCACTTTCTCCAGGATCTTAGATAAAAATGGAAGTTTAGATATAGGGCGGTAGCTAGCCAAGACAGAGGAATCAAGTCCTCTCTTCTTCAGGAGAGGCTGTACATCCGCATGTTTAAAAGCAGCGGGAACACAACCTGACCTCAGTGAGGAGTTAATCAGCTCCACAACACAAGGCCCTATACTCTTAAAAACATCCTTGAATAATCTAGTAGGGATAGAATCTAAAGAACAACTACACGGTTTCAGGTGTTTCACTATGTCTGACAGGGAAGACAAGGACTCTTGCTCAAAAACATCAAATAAAGAGTCACAGGTCAAAGAGGGAACAGGTCCTATCATGGCCAGGGATACAGGTAGTACAGGCCTGGACAATGCAGTTTTATTCTTAAAAAACGCAAAAAATCTGTCACAGAGTGCCTGGGAAGGTGAAATGACAGAGGAATCACATGGATTTAAGAGAGAATTAAGAGTATTAAAAAGGAACTGAGGTTTATTAAAATTAACCGAAATGAGATTGGACAGGAATCGGGATTTGGCCGCTCTGACGGCTCTTTGGTACCTACGTAGGCTATCACGCAGGATTTCTAAGGAGATCTGCAAGTGATCTTTGTTAAATTTCCTTTCAGCACGTCTACACGTATGCCTCAGAGCGCGAGTGGCATCATCAAGCCAAGGTTCAGACCTTGGTGTAGAGCGCGTGAGCTTATATGGGGCCACCATGTCGAGTATATCTCTGCAGACTGAATTAAAGACAGCTACAAGCTCATCAGTACTAAGGTTAACCACAAAGTCAGGTATTCCGAGAGCAGATTTGCTAAGGGCTGCAGAGAAATGCGGAGCAGTTAAAGAATTAATTCTGCGCACGTGACGCACTGGAACCTGCTGTTTAACAGGGGGAGTAGGAAGCACAACAGAAAACAAAACCACAGTGATCAGAAAAACCTGCATCACAAATCTCAGAAACATGAACATTCAATCCAAATGACAAGACTAGGTCCAGTGTATGTCCCAACCGGTGCGTAGCACCTGTTACCAACTGGACGAGGCTAAAAGAGTCTAAAATATGTAAAAACTCTTTTACTAGAGGCCTGGACTCACAACAGACATGAATGTTAAAATCACCTAACACCAGAAGGCGGTCAAAGTTCATACACAGGCCAGCCAGAAAATCCGCAAAGTCCTGTAGGAAGTCCTTATTGAATTTTGGCGGCCGATAAATCAAGGCGCACATAATAGGAGGATCGCTGCATATAGAAAAAGTTTGCAGCTCAAAACTAGAATAACTATCTGTCGGGGCCTGCCGGCAGACGAAGCTAGATTTGAAGACTGAGGCCAGTTCCCCACCTCTACCCGAAGAGCGAGGGGAGCTGAAGAAGAGGCAATCCGGAGGGAGAAGTTCAGAAAACGGAGCACACTCACCAGTCTGAAGCCAAGTCTCCGTGATGAACATAAAATCCAAATCACGTGATGTAAAGAAATCATTCAGAATGAATGTTTTATTTGCTAGCGATCTAGCGTTGAGAAGAGCCTGATGAAGAGTAGTCTCCTCCTGGGAATCCGTAGAGGCTCTAGCCAGACATCGAAGGCTTCCCAGGTCCACTTCCCCGACGCCGGCGAACGCGGCTCTGCCAAAACATCGTGTCCTCCTCCCGGGGGCGAAGTAAAGACATGGCAGGGGAGGCCGGAACCACGGGTATATTCCACCGACCAGTTGCTCGAACAACCACCGAAAGACCCGGAGAGGAGAAACGGGGATCGATGCAGATGCCAGAGCGCATGAGGACCCTGGCTCTCACTGAGGCTCCAGCGCATTTCCTACGTTTCCTGCGGCACCTCCTCCCCCGAATGACAGCAGGCCAACGATGGAGGTAAGCTGGAACAAACGCCAGGAAAGCCGGGGCATCGGCAGTAACGCCAGCAGAATTGAGTGTAGACTGTGTTTCCCATAAAGACTTAATATCCAGAAGCATCTGGCGATCGTACACCAGTAGGGAGGTCACATCGCGACAACACACACAGAGAATAATAACAATCACAGCAAATACCGATAGCCCCCGTCGACAGCCGGCCAAACACAGTGGCGCCATCTTAGACAGAGCTGAAGAGTTTAGCTGAAGACAGAGCAGGTTTAGCTGAAGACACATCCTGTGTGCTCAAATGGTAGAGCACTTGCTTGGCATGTGAGAGGTAACGGGATCAGTGCCTGAATTCACCAGGAAACATTTAGCCCTTTCTGCTGTGACATGACACTGTGATTCTGACTGGTGATCACTTGCAGAAACATCTGGGGCCTGTTCCAGAAAGCAAGGGTCTGTTTTATAAAGCAGGTTTAGTGAAAACTTTGATTCTGTTGAATTTGAAATGAAGAAAACAGAGTTTTCCATTTCAAAAAGGGAGGTTACTCAAAATCAGAGAAAGAGGGGTAACTCAAGCCTGTTTCAGAGAGCGGAAACTTAAGCCCCCTTTCCACCAGTGGGTCCAAATTGAGGAAGGTGCAATAAATCCTGGGGTCTGTTGCACGAAGCAGGTTCAACAAACTCCGAGAGTAACTCTGAACTCTGAGTTGATCTACTCGGAGATTCGAAACTCTGAGTTTTCAGTCCCATAACAGCTGATTTGAGTTGGTTTAATCAACTCAGAGTAGTTCGACCCGGGGTTTTAACCCGGCGCTACCAAGATAAAAAGCCAACATCAATTGAGCACCGATTCGACGAGTCACCATGGTAACGTAGACGTGAGGGCGGGGCTGCGCTCGCCATTGAATGGAGATATAACTTTTAAAGCCTCATATGGTGAGTTTAAACTGCTGCCGCTGCTGCAAGCAAAAAAATAAAAAAAGAAAGAAAGAAAGACGGCGTGGGAGTAGATTTAAGTTTAAATGCTGTCCTTTACAATCACAATGATGTTATAGAGTAGAACTGTTTAATGGTAACGCGACAGTCTCGTATAATTTCACTATGGTTCCAGGTGACTGAATATGAATATCTGGTTGGTCTAATGGTCTGCACGCTTGCCTGCCACTTGGGGGGGGGGGATGTTCGAATCCAGCTTTGTACTTTTACCACAGTCTTTTTATTTATTTAACTTGAGTGAAATCCCTCAGGGAGAAGCGCTCTTGTCGGCAGCATTAAGATTAAATATAACCGTCGCATTTCTCAAATGCCCTGCGTCTACAATGAAAGGAAAAAAAAATCTATTTGCGAAAAAATGCAGGGTAATAGACAATATGCTTCGAGAGAAAAGCGTGTGGCAACATAAAAAAAAAAGCCACAACAAGAATTGAACTGCAGTTCTCTGCATGGCAAACGAACGCTCTTTGGTTCCGGTCTCTAGTATATGAGGAGGATGCTGCATCATTCCTGCTGCTTCAGTGAAACACTGACCTGTTCAGGGTCTGAAGTAAAGACCAGTGTGTCCCGGGTAAGACTGTTCTTCAGAAAACCTTTCATTTTAGTTGTGGTCCACCAGCTGGTGGTGGACCACTTCATGTTACACAGAGCAGACGTGGAGGATGACATGCAACCTGAATTCTGTCTGTTCTTTACCTGTGAGAATATATGCTTCAGGTTTTCTCACCTATCAGAACAAACCGAAACTATAAAAAAGCAGATGCGACGAGGATGGGATTCGAACCCACGCGTGCAGAGCACAATGGATTAGCAGTCCATCGCCTTAACCACTCGGCCACCTCGTCTGGTGATGCCCTAATCAGGAAATCTCAGATTCCATTTCTGAGCACACCAGCATTTCTGCTCAGACAGTAACTGTGCAGCGGGTTTGTATCAGCACTGAAATGTTGCTGATCATGTCTTCTCTCCTCCAGGGTAATCAGCAGGCCAGTCTGTCCAGAGTCCTGAGGTGGAACAACAGGAAGCGATGAGAGCATGGCGGTGAGGAGGCTGGGTTTCCTGACACAGACAGTTCTGAAAGGGAACACAGTCTTGACGCTTTATACACCTGAGAGCACAGGTACAGAATGTAGCGTGAGCCCGCTTTGCGGTAACTTAGGTGCACACCCAGACTAGTCAGCAGAGGGCGCTGCTAGAATGTCTGTCTGTTGTCATCCTGACTTCTTCGGTGATCAATAAAGAGCAATGAGTTGATGTCAAATTGAGGTCATATTGTGAAAGACTGGTTCAGGGAGCATGAGGCATCATTTTCACACATGGATTGGCCACCACAGAGTCCAGACCTAAACCCCATTGAGAATCTTTGGGATGCGCTGGAGAAGGCTGTGTGCAGCAGTCAGACTCTGCCATCATCACCATATTTTCTGACCAGTGAACTGGAACACACTGAACCGCTTCCCAGTTCTGAGGTAAATGGAATGCAGCAGAAGCTCACAACTCAGGAGGAGGACGTAGCTCATGGTAGCAAATGGTAGAGCGCTCGCTTAGCATGCGAGAGGTAGCTGGATTCTCCAAGAGAGTTTTAACCCTTTCTAACTGCTGCTAATGTTGGCACATGTTCATGACTTCATAAGGAACCCTGAACCTCTTAGCTTCATGATTTCAGTGGTTGAAACAACCAAGAAAAACATGAGTAACTTTCCAGAGATAAAGAACACAAACAACAAGCTGGTGGACCACTTCATGTTACACAGAGCTGATGTGGAGGATGATACACTACCTGACTTCTGTATAGTAATACCTTTCAAGAAACACAAGGTCACTTTACATAACAAAAAGCAGCATGAATGAAATAAGAAAGTAACAGTTAAAAAACAATAAAAGAGAAAACAGTTTAAAACTATGAAACAGAGGACACGCGCAGCAAGTATGTTTAGAGGTTAAAGGCGAGTTTAAACAGGTGAGTTTTGAGGAGGGATTTGAACTGAAGGAAGGAATTGGTATTACGGAGGTCAGGAGGGAGAGAATTCTAATGTTTGGGAGCAGAGCAGCTCAAAGCCATGCTTTCCATGGTAACAAGGCGGGAGGGGGACAGTGAGATGGATAGAAGAAGAGGATCTGAGGGAGCTAGAGGGGATGGCAATGTGGACCAGAACAGACAGGTATGGCGGAGTGAGATTATGAATAGCCTCGGAAGTAAAGAGAAGGATTTTAAAGATGATTCTAGAGGTTATGGGGAGCCAGTGAAGCTGTTGTAGGACCGGGGTGATGTGAAGAGAGGAGAGGGTTTTAGTGATGATGCGGAGAGCAGAATTCTGGACCAGCTGCAGTTTATGGAGTGATTTCAGAGGTAGACAGACGAGTTGCTATAATCATGACCAGACTGTGAACCAGAACTGCAGTGTGAGGAGTGAGTGAGGAGTGAGGGAGGGACAAAGGCGGTTAGTGGTGCGAAGTAAGCTGACTGAGTTAAGTTATTGATGTGAAGCTGTCGAGAATGACACTCAAACTCTTAACCTGAGGGGAAGGAGGGACTGAGGAGTTGTCGACTGAAAGTGAGACGCTGGTAGTTTTGGAAAGATTTGAGGGTGTGCAGATGAAAATGAACTCAGTTTTATTGCTATTAAGTTTGAGGAAGGTAGAGGAAAACCAGGGGCCTCATGTACAAAGGGTCCATATGCACAAAATCATTTCCACGGTAAAGTTGAGATGTATCAAGAATGGAATGACTGTGGAAATGTGCGGTGCTTCACGTCAACTTCATGGCTGGCGTACGAACGTTTCTACAGCTGTGGAGACTTTGGCGACACTCGGAGGCGACGCTGGAAACTGCTATAAGACAAATGTGAAAACAACCAGTCCCCACACTGAGTGATGTGATCAGACACAAACAAACAGCCCTCATAAACAGTGAACACCTGCATCTGCAATTATGAGTGGATATAAAAGCGCAAAGTGGAGCAAAAATAGGCTCCTGTCCTGCAGCTGCTTTAGTTGGAAGAAGACAATAGAAATGTTGGATATACAGAGAGAATGTATTCAGAGGCCAAGAAGATTTACTGATTTCATGATAACTGGCTGGTCAGCCGCTTTAGGTTTCCAGCTCCAACCCAGACCACCTCTGTGCGCAGAGCTGAAGCCAGGCTGGTGGCGCAACACACCCAGCTGCGCCTCCACACACTCCGGCAAATAAATTCACTTATATGTCGATTTATTTATTAATGCACTTAATTTGTGAGAACATCTATGGGATGATCTGGGCAATCACCGAGGCCAACACAGGGCCGGTATGGCAATTTCATAGTAGCAGGTTGGTTACGTCTGCGTCCGGGGGACAAGGAAATCCTCGAGGCTGTGACGCATGAAATGCAGGAGGAATTCCCAATGCTGCATGTCTTCTTATGGCAATAAATTGTGTCAGCTAATAAATATAGTATTTCCAGTGACATCAGACTGTGATGAGGCGACTGTATAAACACACGTTTTACAAATATATATTTATTTACCTTTAGAAAAACCGGAGTCACCCACGTGAACTCCCACCACCTCTGGAAGAAGAAAAGCAGTCACGAGCAGCCGTCCTCTGATTCACATCCAACTTGAAGTCGGACCACTTGCGGACTCTGACCCCACATCTTTGACTGTGTTACACACTCTCCCATTTGCTTTTCTGTTGGGGTGTGATGCGGGACAACAGCGTGCTAAATTGCACATTTTTGCACATTTCTACTTAAGCAAGCTGCATCAAGTTTGTTCTCCGTGAATTTTTTTTCATTTTCATTCACTGTCATGCTCATGTTTTGTATTTCTGATGACGCAGAGAGGAGAATCTCCGGTGCAGATCTAATGTAAACGTCATTTGCGTATTTATGTTGAGGGTGTGGACAGGGAGGCGTCAGGTACTCCAACATGTGCGCTCAATTCCACGTTGATTGGGATGTACAAAGGAAAAGTACCTGGATCCATACATGCGCACAGATTCATACATCTGAAAACTTTTGTGCGTATGACGTTTTTAGGATTTGATCGTACACCGGGTTTCAGTAGGAAATCCACGCAACTCTTTGTACATGAGGCCCCAGGACTTTAAGTCGTCCAAACAGTTGAGGACAGAGGTAGGTGGAAAGGATTAATTAGGTTTACTGGAGATGTAGAGCTGGGTGTCATCCGCATAGCAATGAAAATAAATGTTATGTTTCCGGAAGATAGTACCCAGGGGAGGGTGTAGGTGATAAACAGGAGGTGGCCCAGGACAGAACCTTAGGGGACACTTGCAGTGAGGGGAGAGGATTGGGGAAAAAAGGACTTGAGCTGGATGAACTGAGTGCGGCCAGAGAGGTATGACTTAAACGAACTGAGTGGGGTATAGATGATGCCGAGAGAAGATAATCTATTGAGAAGGATGGAGTGAGATATGGTATCAAAGACCGCACTCAGATCAAGAAGGATGAGTATTGAAAGAAGTCCAGAATTTGCTGCAATGAGGTCGTTAGTGATATTTATGAATGAGGATTCTGTGCGGTGAAGGAGGCAAAAACCAGACTTGTTCATACAGATTATTGTGGGATAAATGAGCATGGAGTTGAGAAGCAACTATTTTCTCAAGGATTTTGAAAAGGTTGGAGATGGGATGGAGATTATCAAAGTTTTTGGATCTGAGCCAGTTTTTTTAAAATACTGGTTTAATCACTGCAGTTTTGAAAGGTGATGGAATGATTCCAGCGGTAAGGGAGGAGTGGATGATAGCTATGATAATACGAAGGAGGGAAGGAAGGCACACTTTCACCAGGAATGTAGGAACGGGGTCAAGTTGGCAGGAAAAGGATTTGGATTTATGGATGAGTTCAGATATGAGTGAGGGGGAAGGAAGTTAAAAAACAGAAAGTAGATGAACTTGTGGAGGGAGATCATCAGAGTAGCAGAGAGGGGAAATAGAAAGTAGAGACTGGTGGATGGTGTGGATTTTTGCATGTAAAAGGGTGGAAGAAATCAGGGGGCCTAAGAATGGTGTGCCTTTGAGTTGCCTTCATGAGAGGAAATGATAGCAGAATAAAAGTTATTTTTGGTTTGAGAGATGCAGTCTTTGTTATAGAGTACATGATTAAAATACATCTCTTTATGAATGGATAGTCCAGTTCTCTTATAAAGACGCTCAAGTTGACGGCCTTTAGATTTCAAGAGACAGATTTCAGGGGAAAACCATGGAGCAGAAACAGAAAAGGAAATATGTTTTTTTTCCGGGGAGCAAGTGTGTTAAGAATGTTGTGATTGCGCAATGTTACCACTGGTTTTGAAACTACTTCCAATGATGAAAGCTTTCTAATCATGTGTTAAAATTTTCAAGACTTTTGAAATATGAATTTAAGACATTTTAATGCCAATTAAGGCCTTAATCTTAGATTTATGAATTCAATGCCTTTTAAGACTTTTTAAGGATCCGCGAGAACCCTGTCAAACTGAGCTGAAAACTCTGGTGTGTCCGGTGAGTTTCTGTGTTTTCCTGCTGTCACGCTTCTCCTGAACGTAAAAACATGGCGATACGACATGGCAGCCCCCACCGAGCCGACCAGCAAATTTAGAACTTAGAGGAGCACTTCAGTTTGTTGATGGGAGTGATTACTGATTAATGAAAAAACACTTCTGAACCAAATGATCAGTTTTTGTGAATAAATAACAGGAGAACTTACACAATATCCCTTTAAACCCTGTAGTTGTTTTTTTTAGAGATGACGGAAAGCACCATTAAATCAGTGGATGTAGAGAATCACAGCGCCACCCACTGTTCCCTTCTCCTCAGGACGACGGATCACATTCACATTCATCCAGGGTGTGTGGTGCTCCATACCCCCAGCTTAAGGGTGGGTCCCAGGTTCAGGTGGAGAACCAGGTGGGTCCTGAAGGTCCTGCGGGTCAAAGTCTAGGGTGTGTGGTGCTCCATACCCCCAGCTTAAGGGTGGGTCCCCGGGTTCAGGTGGAGCACCAGGTGGGTCCTGGAAGTTCTGGTAGTCAAAGTCCAGGGTGTGTGGTGCTCCATACCCCCAGCTTAAGGGTGGATCCCTGGGTTCAGGTGGAGCACCAGATGGGTCCTGGAGGTCCTGGAAGTCCTGGAGGTCCAGGGCCAGGGTCTGTGGTACTCCATACCCCCACCTCAAGTGCTGGTCCCTGGGGACAAGTGAAGCACCAGGTGGGTCCTGGATCCTGGAAGTCCTGGAGGTCTTGGAGGTCCTGGAGGTCCAGGGCCAGGGTGTGTGGAGCTCCATACCCCAGCTTAAGTGCTGGTCCCTGGGTACGAGTGGAGCACCAGATGGGTCCTGGATCCTGGAAATCCTGGAGGTCCAGGGCCAGGGTGTGTGGTGCTCCATACACCCTGCTTAAGTACTGGTCCCGGGGTACAAGTGGGGCAACAGGTGGGTCCTGGATCCTGGAAGTCCTGGAGGTCCAGGGCCAGGGTGTGTGGAGCTCCATATCCCAGCTTAAGGGGGGGTCCCTGGGTTAAAGTGGAGCACCAGCTGGGTCCTGGAGCCTGGAAGTCCAAGGCCACGGTGTGTGGGGCTCCATACCCCCCAGCTTAAGGGGGGGGGTCCCTGGGTTAAAGTGGAGCACCAGGTGGGTCCTGGAGCCTGGAAGTCCTGGAGGTCCAGGGCCAGGGTGTGTGGTGCTCCATACCCCCAGCTTAAGGGGGGTCCCTAGGTTAAAGTGGAGCACCAGGTGGGTCCTGGAGCCTGGAGGTCCTGGAGGTCCAAGGCCAGGGTGTGTGGTGCTCCAAACCTCCAGAGCCTTGGACATCCAGGGACATTTGGCACACATTTGAATGGAAGGAAGGTGCTGGTCAAATGTCCCTCCTGTACCCAGGCTTAGGGCACTCAACTGTGGGTAAAGCTCCTCATCTAGACCCTTTGGTGATCCAGGGACATTTGCCACACATTTGATTCAGACATTGGGAAACAGCAGTGCCACGGGGGAACTTTTTTTTTTATGGAAAATGTCCTATTTAAGGGTTAGTCCAAGCTATAACCACATAGGGACATTTGTCACACATTTAATTGGGACATTGGGGAATGCCAGTGCCACGGGGCCCAATTTTTTAATGACAAATGTCCCATTCAAATGAATGGGACATTTGGCACCAAAAAAATGTTACCAAATTTCACCAATGTTCCCAGCTGTCCCCATTATAATGAGTGCCAAATGTCACTTGTGGTGAGAACCAACTTTGACCTATAATGGGACATTTGGCACACATTTGAATGGAAGGAAGGTGCAGGGCAAGTGTCCCCACATGTAGCCAGGCTTACCTCACTCCATTGTGGGTAATTTATGGGACATTTGGCCAGCATTGGATGTGGGACCAATGGGTACAATCGGGCCATTTGTTGGGGACAGTTAGGTACAACTGGGACATTGGGTTGGCCATTTGGGGGCAATCAGGACATTTGGAAACACATTTATGCCAAACGTCCCTGGTGACAATATGGAACAAATTATTACTTAGTGTCCTGACCCAAATGTCCTGAATGTACCTAAGTGTCCAGTCCGTTGCCACCTGGTGGTCAAAGTGGCATAGCGGAACAATAGGGTACATTTTCCATACGTAGCAAAAAATTTATTTCTCAGTGACCGTTTGTGAGATCAGAATGCCATTTGAACAGGAATGTGAGGCAGGATGACCAAAAATTTTAGGGACCGTTTTCAGATTTTATGGAGCTTCCAGCGAGGAGTGGCGGGCGTCGGAAAGTCCGGACTTTTGGGGTGCTAAGCCGTCAATGGACATGTGTGCCAAGTGTCCGACGGGGGTCTACAGTGTGATAAACATGCACAGTCATTACCAGTGAAATACCGATGAGCTTCTAGCTGCCGGTAATTTATAGCTTTATCAATAAGAGTAAACTCTTGAAAAGGACATGAAAGAAATACCACCATTTCTTAAAATCCGGGGGGAAATTAATATTCTATAAAGAATATTTTAGTTTATGTAAGGTTTATGTTAGGTTAATTGGTCACTCTAAATTGCCCCTATGAACGACTGTGAGCGTGAATGGTTGTCTGTCTCTGTGTTGGCCCTGCGACAGACTGGCGACCTGTCCAGGGTGTACCCCGCCTCTCGCCTAATAATAGCTGGGATAGGCTCCAGCAACCCCGTGACCCTGAACTGGATAAGCGGTACAGAAAATGATGATGAATAAATAGTTTGAACACAGGGCTTACCTGATGAAACCAAACACATCATGAGATTGGGAAACTGATCATCAGGCCGTTATGTAGGTTCGTCTAACCAGGCTCTAGCAGCAGAAGATGGGCATCACTTAGTCCAACAGATACTAGTTTTGCTTCGTATCTTCTTCTAGCGTCAGCAGTAAGACTTTCAATATAACTTGACGACATTTCAACATTATTTCAAAGACAGACCGGCGGAGAAATGTTTTTTAAAAAGGGTGCAAAAACAGTTTTTGAGGCTCATACTCCATCAGACGCCGTTCAAATTTGAAGCATGTTTTCACCGCTACCAGCTTCATGGTCACGTGAATTCCGGGTTGTGACGTAGCCTCGCGTTGATCCATATATAAATAAATATAATATACTAGAGTGAAGCTCAACAGAGTCTTCTTTCCCCACTGACTCCCAAACCTGTTCCCTTGGTTGTGGTTTCGCTGGATGGAAGTCACTAACTGGATGAGGAGGCACTTGGCTTTTTCACTGAGCATTTCCGACTTTTAACCCGGGCGTCGGGTGTCATCGTGGTGCTACACGTGAATCTGGCAAGCTAGGCTCTGGACCACAAGGGTAAGGACCTAATGCCAGTAATCATAACAAGCCCCACTGCCCCCCCATTTACAAGCTGATCACCAGTTGATGAGTGGAGGAGCCCTTCCAGATCAGATCACACAGAAAGTCCCTCAGAACATCAAGCGAGTACAAAAGGGCCCTCCAGCTCACCAGCCTGGCAAACTGCACCCTATGGCCTGCCGTCAATCCGAGAAGTTTCAGAATGTGGTCATTGAATGCCAGCAACTTCCCCCGGGCTCAAGCCGGGAACACCCATACATCCGCTACACCAACTATCGCACCAATCTATGTAGCGATTGGGCCGCAGTAGGCAACTTTGTCCTCACTGGCCGTGACCAATGTCCTAACCAACCGTAGCCTCCTACAACTTGGTGTCCACATACAGTATGTGGGTATCACATTTTTGGTTGTTGGCTCCATAATGCTAAATTCTATGTAGCTGTAACCTGTTGTACACAAACATAGACAGTTGCACGGTCATCTGATGTCAGAAGAGAATTTTAAAAAATTTAGAATGGTATTTAATTATATCTTCATCATGTGTTATTAACTCATTGACTGCCAGACTTTTTCCAAGCAGAACGCTCCATGCTGCCAGGATTTTTAAGCACTTTCACAGATTTTTGGAGATCCACAGAATATTGTGCACTATGCCTATGCAAACACTGAATGTACCAAAGGAAAGCTTAAACTCTCTTCTCTTATCAGAAAAAAACATTTGTTTCTAGCTTTTTCCATTCTTTAGTCATCTGCAGTAGAACATGGGTTTGTTGCAGCGAAAATGCCTGTTTCTGACAAAAAGCTGAGAAAACGAGCTTTAAATGCTGCAATGCACTTCAAGTGGAAGTGTCTTTGATGCCAATATTTTTTTTTACTTTAGTAACACCTTCATCATCTGAACAGCTGTTTACTTCTATGAACAACAAATACAAAACTGAGAAAAGAGTTTTGGTGGCAAAATAATTATTAACTAGCTAAATAAGTCATAAGTAGTTTGTTTAACAACATAACATGTGACAGAAACATCTCCCTCTACTTCTCCCTCCCTCCTTCTATTCAGACACCACAGCTTAGGTGCGCAAGCAGAACCTCCCCTGCAGGAAACACCCGCTGTGCTGCTTGCCTTACTTTCACTTTCAGATGCCGCACTTCGCTGCTGTATTTCCATCGTGTCTGTGATCGATCGTGTCACTCTCTGTCACCGATCACTTTTTCCACAAACTTTCCTCTGTCATCCACCCCCTAAACTGCTTCGATTACGACCGGTCACCATGTTCTCTCCTCCTCACAACAGAATTGAGCACACTTCCTCTGCTGACCATGCTGCTGACTCGTGCCCAATACACACACCATAGAAGTACACTACTTCTTGGTAGGCTTTTTAAGCTTGTCTGACACTGTCATCTGCTAGATCGGATGAAAATTACTGAAATAAAGACAATCAATACTTGGTTCTCTCTGACAGGCTCCGCCAGAGATTAAAACAGCTCCCCCGATTAAAACCCGTAATTAACGTTGAAACACGTGATTGGCAGTTAACGTTCGGATTTGAATTAATGTGTTTACACATGAATGGCAGCCAGTGCGTAAAATATCTATGACAAAAAATATACAAATGAATACATGTTTTAAATTAAATTTATTGGATCCTCCTAACCCCAAAACAGCTAGCAGAAATCTAGATACAAGCTAAACTAAGCCTTGGGTCTTAAGAGAGTCATACACCTGTCGTTTACCCGCACTTCATTGAATTTCTTCATTTTGACATTCAAAGCGTCTAGGTAAGAGAGTTCATGCATGGAGGATGGCCTCCGGGATGGGGTGGCAATGGCCACCCCCATGTCCTGAGAGCTCTCCTGGGGAGATCAGAGAAGCAAATAGAAAATATGAACCCGACAAAAAGGTTAACATTTCCCGTCAACTGAGTGGGATTGCTCCATTCCATGTCTCTGAATGGCATGAGAACCCACAGCCTGCTCCATACGGGGCAGAAAGCCCCAACGCAAGTCCAGGATTGGTTGGTAGAATCATCCCAACTTGTAATGGTGACAATGCAAACTGAGAACCGAGTATGGCTCAAGTCAACAGCCCTAAAACATAACTTGTATCCACCTAAGTGTACAAGAAATTGTACTCAAATACCAATGGGAGAGGTCCTGGCATCCTGTGGTGATACTGAGTGGTTTGGGGGTTGTAAAGCCAAAAGGGGGGACCTACCTTGGGAGGAGGGCTTACTTCATTACAGATCACAATGCCAAGATCCTACCTTGCAAGCAGCTTGTGCAAAGTTGTTCAGGGGGTATGATCCTGTGTGCCAGTGAGGTCGAGGTTGAGCAAGAGGGAAGTGTTGTGTGGGGATGAAGACGGTTGAGACATCAGCCGACAAGATGTTTCATGCCATGTCACAGAAGAAGGAGAAATTGTTCAAGGGCTGTGAAAGGATGATCTACATTGCAACACGACACACAGGTACATGCAAGTCTTAAAGGTGCATTGCGCAAGTTTAAATGTCAAATATTGTTTTCTTTCCTCTACAGGAGCTCTTCAGCGAATTTTGGAGAAGAATGGATGCAGGCCGCAGCAGGTAGGTCAAAAAGACAGTCCAAACAGCAATCAGACGCTAGGTAGTCCAAATAAACCTAATTTTGGAAAGGTTGAATGCAGCCATGAAGCCAAAGAGTTGATACAGTTCAAATAATAAAAAACGAAAACCAGCCAGCAGCAGCATCATATCGCCAGTGTTATTTACCTGTTAGAATACATGTTTCAGGTTCTTACACCTATCAGATCATCAAACGGAAACAATAGCATAGCAATTCGACGAGGATGGGATTCGAACCCACGCGTGCAAAGCACAATGGATTAGCAGTCCATCGCCTTAACCACTCGGCCACCTCGTCTGATATCAGCTGGAACTGGAAACCTGATATGGCATTTCTGACCACATCCGGCTGCGGTAATCTGACAGCTGGTCAGCTCCATGTTTATCCGCTGTTCTGTTCAGAAGGTAGCTGTGCAGCAGGTTTGGACCTGTACTGAAAAGTTGGTGGGCATATCTTCTCTTCTCCAGGGTGATCAGCAGGCCGTCCAGCCTGTCCAGAGTCGGGCAGCCCCAGCCGGAGCCCCCCACTGTGTTGGGGCCAGGTACACGGGAATATATATATATAAATATATATATATATATATATATATATATATATACTTATACATACATTTAATAGACTAGAGTCAAGTTCAACAGAGTCATCTTTCCCCACTGACTCAAATACCGATGGGAGAGGTCCTGGCATCCTGTGGTGATACTGAGTGGTTTGGGGGTTGTAAAGCCAAAAGGGGGGACCTACCTTCGGAGGGGGGCTTACTTCATCACAGATCACGAGGCCAAGATCCTACCTTGCAAGCAGCTTGTGGAAAGTTGTTCAGGGGGTAGGATCCTGTGTGCCAGTGAGGTCGAGGTTGAGCAAGAGGGAGGTGTTGTGTGGGGATGAAGACAGTTAAGACATCAGCCGACAAGATGTTTCATGCCATGTCACAGAGGAGGAGGAATTGTTCAAGGGCTGTGAAAGGATGATCTACATTGCAACACGACACACAGGTACATGCAAGTCTTAAAGGTGCATTGCGCAAGTTTAAATGTTAAATATTATTCTGTTCTTTCCTCCACAAGGGGGCACTTGTTGGGGAGACGAGTTGTGCACCTGCAGTTGGCTTTCTTCTTACTAACAAGGTAAATGTGATGTATGATGGAAATAAGGATGCACAATATTGCAATGCTGAGTTTTTAGCATGGAAATGTGGCAATATGATAGCCTGTTCCTGGTAAAGGGATACACTCCAGCCACTTGTTACATTTAGTTGATGCGGAAATCTTATAAGGTAATCATGGTCTCAGCCTCTGAATTTGGAGGTTTGAACTACAAGCCAGCATTAGCCTGTTGTTTCCATTAGCATACAATTCGTCAAACCATAAACAACTTGCAGATTTTTAACTTTATTACCTCTGTAGACATTGCGTCTCTAACTCTGGGCTCAGACTGAGTGCAACGTGGGTTAAACTAATGACCACGCAGTCGAAGCAGCTCATGCAAGTGCACAACATTAGTGTCGCTTCCACTTGTTGCCAGAAGGGGCACACTTCTTGAAAGAAGCTGGAACTTGCGCTGTACTCCTTTAAGCATCATGGCTAGAGCCGTGAGTGTGTGAATGCTATCAAGACTAGCGAATTGACAAATAGTGGACTTACCTTGTTCTACGAACAGTTAAATAGTTCAGGTCAGACTTATCTATCAATGCAGTCAGTTCTCGGCTGCGCGAACGCGAGGACCTGCCACACGTGACGACCTGTCATGTGTGATTGATTGATGGATGGATGGATGGATGGATGGATGGATGGATGGATGGATGGATGGATGGTTGGCTGGCTGGCTGGCTGGCTGGCTGGGTGGCTGGCTGTATAGTAATAATACTGCACTATTACTGCACTATCACTGACTGAAGGATTTGTCCTGCGAATACATCATCACACACGTTGTCCAAACTTGGTGTGTGAAAATGTCCCTGTTCTGGGCGTTATTCTCTGAAATCGTTTCCCCTAGGCACACAGGCGGTTTTTCTGTGTGATTGAATTAGCAGACAAGTCGCTGGCAAGTGGCTGGGAGTCGGCAGAAAGGGGAACTTTTTCATGCCCGCATCTGTAAGTCGCTGTTCTTATTCTAATTTAACATATTTTACTTGATTTTTCCACTAAAAGCTTGCAGGTAAACTCCAAATAGTGTCTGAGAAGGAATCTCTAGAGAGTGAAATGTTTATTACAGTGCACATGTTGTGTGTTATGTACATAATCTATTTTTATTTTAAGATTTAATTCCTTTTTCCACAGGAAAAAACAAGTTTATAGATTACAACTTGTACCAACTCTAAGAGAGTAAAATGTTTACTGTTGTCTGTGTTGGTGCTCTGCACATGTTGTGTGTTGTACACATAATTATTGCCACAAGAAAGCTTAAGTTAGGAAGCTACACTTGCTCTATGTAAACTGAGTCCAAGTTGTCTCCAAGAGAGTCTCTACTAGAGTGAAGTATTGCAGATTGCCTGCAATAAAACTGGTCAATTCATGATAATTTCCCATCCCCTAATTGTTATACTTAATAACACAATGTCAATGTTATGTACATAAGACAACAATATTGGAGAATTTATGGATTTGGCGCTGTGATCAGTGATCAGCAATATCGGGATTGGCAGATACCGCTTTTGGTGATCAGCTCCCAAAATCCTGATCGGTGCATCACTAATAGATAGATAGATAGATGGATTGATGGATAGACAGACAGACAGACATATAGATAGATAGATAATTCCTGGGTGGGGGACTCACCGCTGGGTGGTCTCTTGAGGATCTATAAGACAATTAGATTTTTCTACCTGTGTGACTGCAGCAGTAGCACATCTTGACCAGTGAAGGACTCTCAGCACTGGAGGTTTTCTGAGCTGGAAAAAGTAAAAAGTAGTGAATACATACTAGTCCAAGGCAGATATTTGATAAATCATTTCAATGCAAATGAATCCTGGTCCACCTCCACACAACACTGCCTGGCTGGATGATGATGCTCTGGAGAAAGAAACATGACCATCCCCCACAGAGCACTTATAAGTTAGGCTACCACGACAGGCATTTGTGTGTTGTTCCATCTTGCGGGGCATCCATTGCTTGGGGAACGAGTCCCAATTATCTCGTATCTACCAACATGGAAAGCAGCATGAATATCTGGATTTACAATGTTGGACAGTCATCTAAGGTAATGATAACCTATAGGTGTGTTAATCGGAGATCTCCAAAGTATTAAATTTATTTTTTTTACATCGGAGCATTTATGTAAACTGCTTAAACTCATCTGTAAACTGTAAACTCATCCCCAGAAACTGGCTTTAATGACAAGCCACAATACCACGCACATCTCGTGATTACTTATCAAAGTTTAAAAAATTAAACTCTTTCAAAGGTTGTTACTTCTCTATTTTATCACATATTTGACTTTTGGTATTGTTTAAGGACTGTACAGACCACGTAGCCTTCACATGTCCTGCAGATGAAACTAAAAGCTGCAGGACACTAGCCTGGTACACCAGCCTGACTAACACCGTGTATGAGATACATGGCAAGTCAGTCTGGGTTCCCTCCACTGGAGACTGATTTCCAATGCGAGATGAGAGGCGGGACTAACAGGAGGAAGTGAACCAGAGAGAACCAATCAGAGGTGACTGTAGCTGGTGTAGTTCGGCACTCTGCTACTATGTTGCTATGGCGACGCCGGAAGTCAGTGTTTACACGTTGTTTTTCTCTCTATTTAACGTTTTTTTTTTTTGTATATTAACATAGAATGTCTGGTTTTATTATTATAAATACTCTGTTACGTGTAAGCATTGTTTATTGCCGAACTACTAATATGAGAAAGTGTTTGTGTCGCACGTCATGTAACTATGACCCAGAAGCTGCTAGTTAAGCACCAAAACAGAGCAGAAACAGCGGTGGAGATGTCGGAGAAGTCTTACGTTCTGTTAATAATTCTGCTGCTGTGCTGTGATTGGTCCGGTCATTTTTTTTACCGGAGTGGAAATCATTTCCCAATGGAGGGAACCCAGACTGACATATCTCATACATGGCGTTAGTCAGGCTGGTGTACCAGGCTAGCAGGACACCGTCTTCCTGATCTGTTTGTTTCTGACTGAACTATTTCTATTTTCCAATCCAAACGTTGCCCTGATCAGAGCAAATAATGCTATATTTCACAATATCTCAAAGATTAGTCATTAATTTGCAGCAACACCAAAGCTGTCTCTGTTAGCATTAGCTAGCATAATAATGTTATGCGGTGCCTCATTTTCGGGAGCATAGATATGTGAAATAAAGTGTCAGATTAATTCACCAAAATTTACCATGTTTTGTTGTTGGGGATTAAATCCGGTGTTATCTCCGCCATGGCAGCATGTTATTCCTCCTTTGTTCTCTGTGTGTCCGATATTCCTCCCCGATACGAACACACTGACATCAGTGGACTAGGTAGCAGCACCGTCCACATTTGTCACGGACAGACAGTAGGATTCTTCATGAAATAAATGAAATGAAATGAAAAATACTTTATTTATCCCAGAAGGAAAATTAGACAATGTAAAAAAAAAAAGCTCTTTTTTTTTTTTTTTCAATTTCTTTGTTTTTTTGTTGTTTGTTTGTTTGTTTTTTTTTAACAATATAAGATTGATAATAATATTAATAATAAGTCAGTCGGTCAGTCAGTCTTGCTCTTTAGGGTGATGACTGCTGGTAGGAATGAATTTCTGTATCTCTCGGTCCTACAGCAAACCTGGCGCAGCCTCCCACTGAACACACTCTGTTGATTCTTTACCGTTTTGTGGAGAGGATGGGAAGAATCCTCCATCATCTTCATCAGCTTGTGCAGCATTCTTTTCTTAACGATCATCTCCACCGGCTCCAGAGTTATCCCCAGCACAGAACCAGCTTTCTTGATCAGCTTGTTTAGTTTCTTCAAGTCTCTGGTTCTTATGCTGCTGCCCCAGCAGATGGCTGCAAAGCTGATTGCACTTTCCACAACAGACTTGTAGAAGATCTGCAACATCTTGGTGCAGACGTTGAATGATCTCAGCTTCCTTAAGAAGTAGAGTCTGCTCTGACCTTTCTTGTAGATGTAGTCAGTGTTGCATTTCCATCCTGCTTATTCTTGCTCCTCCTGAAGTCAACAATCATCTCTTTAGTCTTGCTGGTATTTAAGATGAGCTGATTGTTAGTGCACCATTTCACAAACTGACTGACCAGTTCCCTGTACTCGGCTTCTTGTCCATAACTGATACACCCCACAACTGCAGAGTCATCAGAGTATTTCTGCAGATGACAGGACTCAGAGTTGTACTGGAAGTCTGAGGTGTATAGTGTGAAGAGGAATGGTGAAAGTACAGTTCCTTGTGGTGCTCCAGTGCTGCTGATCACCATCTCTGACACACAACCTTTCAGTCTCACAAACTGTGGTCTGTTTGTTAGGTAGTCGTAAATCCAGGTGGTTGTGGAGGATCCACCTGGAAGTTATGGAGCTTCTGACAAAGCAAAGCTGGCTGAATAGTATTAAAGGCACTCGAAAAATCAAAGAACATGACCCTCAAAGTGCTGCCTGACTGGTCCAGATGAGAATGGGCTCTCTGAAGCAGGAAGATGATGGGGTCTTCAACCCCAAGCCCATTACGATATGCGAACTGTAATGGGTCCTGAAAGGTGTTCACTTGCTTGATGAGGTGAGCCAATAAAAGTCTCTCCAGGACTTTCATGATGTGAGATGTCAGAGCAACTGGTCTGTAGTCATTTGGTTCAGCTGGTTGAGGTTGAAAAACGTAAAAAATAAACGTCTGTGATCTTATTTACTTGTTACCAAATAAAAATTTTCCACTGCTGTTCCACCAAAATTTACAGTGTTTTTGTTGTTGGAGATTAAATACAATGTTATCTCCGCAATGGCAGCATGTTGTTCCTCCTCTGTTCTCTGTGTGTCCAATATTCCTCCCCGATAGCAACACACTGACATCAGTGGACTGAGCAGCAGCACCGTCCACATTTGTCACGGACAGCAGAAATCTTCATGAGATAAACAACCGTTATATCCACTTATTACCACATTAAAGTTTTCCCCTGCTGTCGCCACCCCCTCCGTGCTTGCTCAGGATGGGGGATTGGACCGGGTCAAGTCAAGATTCGATCCAATCTGTTGGTTTCCTTAACTAGGCTATTATGAATCTGACCTGAATTTTTCTGTCTGTTTAAGCGCCCTGAGGTGACACTGTCATGAATGGACGCTATACAAATAAAGTTGAATTGAATTGAATTGAAAACCAGGAATGTGACAGTCCTTACAGATTCCCTCCATGTTAAGAAAAAAAGTCTGATTCTCAGATGTTGTAATTACACATATATAGAAAGGCTCCCCAGGCAATGGCAGATGGTATAGTTGTGGCGTTTGGCTGGATTAGTCTATAGGTTAACTATTCGGATGATTATCACCTGGACCTGAACAATGCAATGTCATGATCTCTGGCTGTGGTGTTTTGTTTTAGGTGGAGTGGGCAGGCTTCCAGGAAGTTTTGGGCAGAGACTGGAGTAATTCCATTCCACACCTGCAATCAATCAGCTCGTTGCTGCTGCTGACTATATGAGGACCTGCAGGAGCTCCAGTCTTTGCCAGATCGTCTCTCTGCCTCAGTGGTAATTCGGTCTTTCTTGTGTGCGCTCCTCCGGCTGATTTTGCAACCATTCTGCTAGATCTTGTGCTGTTTGTGGACAGTTTTGTTGCAACCCTGGATCTCTTATCTTCCTGGATTCCTCAGTTCCACGCCTGCCTGCTCGCCCTTCCACTTATCTGGACCATCTACATCACGGCCACCTACCTTCCCCCCTCTGCTATTGGAACCCTCCAAGAGATCAGTAAGCTCATACCACAAAATCAGTCCTTCTGTTCCTGCTGCCTTTGGATCCAACTAATCTCCGCTCTCTGCCCACAGAACCAGTCTGGAATCCAGAATACAGTTGTCTTAAATAAATTCTGTCATTGCTATCTGCTTTTGGGTTTTCATCCTTGCAATCGGCTGACTGCCGTGACAGCACGATCTGGCCAAAATGAACCCAGCGGATGCAGTGTCTTCGGCTTTGTCTGAGCAAGGAGAACGGCTTGGAGAACATGAAAAGGCTCTGCACTTTCTGGGTGAGCAACAAGGTCTCTGTAACCATCGCTTGGACAAGATATTTGAACTAATCAAAGAGTTGCGTTCACAACTGCCCATTTCTGCTGCTACTCCTGGACAATTGTCTGCTCCAACACCGGCAAGTCCATCAACCTCAGGCCCCACTCAGGAACCTGTTTTTCGAGATGCAGCTTTTCCCACACCTGACCAGTTTTCCGGGGATGTCAGTAAGTGTGGTGGTTTTCTTCTCCAGTGTTCCCTAGCCATAACTCATTCACCAAGATCTTCCCCCTCTGATGCATCTAAGATTTCCTATATGACTGCTCTTCTAAGTGGTAGGGCACTAGATTGGGCACTAGCTTATTTTCAATCTCATCCCATTGACACTACACCTTTTACAACCTTTTTGGATGAGTTCCGTAGAACGTTTGACCACCCATTAAAGGGGGCAGATGCAGTTAAGAGGCTGCTAAACCTTAAACAAGGTAATTGGTCAGTGACTGACTTTATCATTGAGTTCCGTATTCTTGCAGCAGAGACTGGGTGGTCCACTGACATGCTTAAAGGTGTACTGATCAATTCTTTGAATGATCAGCTGAAAGACCAGCTTGCTACCAGAGAGGAGGCCACATCTTTTGAGACACTGGTTACCATGGTCATCCAAATTGACAACAGACTGGCGGAGCGTCGCAAGGAGAAGAACTCTCGACTGTTTCAGCCCATTAAGAAAACCTTTCAGCGGGCTAACATGTTGGACCCAGTAGAACTTGCCCTACCTGCTCTATCCCCTGAGGATCCTCCAGAGGCCATGCAGGTAGGACGGGCTAGACTGTCTCCAGAGGAGAGGCAGCGGCGCATTAAAAATGGCTTGTGTATCTACTGTGGTTCCTTGGGTCATTTCATTTCTGGCTGTCCTAATCGGTTAAAAGGCAGTGCCCACCAGTAGAAGCAGGAGTGCTGGTGGGCTGCACACAACACAATTCTCCTCGTTTGACTTTACCTGTAACCGTTCTGTGTGATGGCACCCCTTATAGCCTTCAGGCACTTGTGGATTCTGGAGCAGAACAGAATCTAATTGACCCCAGTGTGGCCCATCGTCTCAATCTTCATCTGGTGCCCTTGTCAACTCCACTCTCTGTGACTGCCCTGGATGGGAGAGTTCTCACAGCCATCACACACAAGACCAGACCAGTCATTCTGATAACCTCAGGTAATCACAGTGAAACTATTGAGTTTCTATTGTTTCCTGTTGCTAATGTTTCCCTTGTGTTAGGATTTCCCTGGCTAGCCTTACACAATCCACATGTTCATTGGGCTAGTGGTCAACTGGAGAGCTGGAGTTTATATTGCCTGTCCAACTGTCTAAAATCTGCACTTCAGTCCACTCGGTCTCCTCCAAAGGCTCCTGACCCACCTGTTGACTTGTCAACCATACCTCCAGAATATCATGATTTGGGAACTGTCTTTAGTAAGGAGAGAGCCCTGTCCTTGCCGCCACATCGGCCTTATGACTGTGCCATAGACTAATATCCCGGCGCTCCTCTTCCTGGAAGTAGGCTTTACAATCTGTCAAGACCAGAGCGGGAGGCCATGGAGAAGTACATCCGGGATTCTGTTGCTGCTGGTCTTATCAGACCTTCTTCTTCTCCTGTGGGGGCAGGATTCTTTTTTGTGCAAAAGAAAGACAAGACTCTACGTCCCTGCATTGATTTCCATGGATTGAATCAGATCACTATTAAAAATAAGTATCCACTACCCCTCATCTCCTCTGCCTTCGAACCAATCCAGGGGTCCACAATCTTCACAAGGTAGGATCTCTGAAATGCTTACCATCTTGTCAGAATGCGGGAGGGGGACGAGTGGAAGACGGCCTTCAACACTCTACTTGGTCATTTCGAGTATCAGGTTATGCCATTTGGTCTCACTAATGCTCCAGCGGTGTTCCAAGCACTCATCAATGATGTCCTCCGTGACTATTTGAATCAGTTTGTTTGTCTTTTTTCTTCTGGGGGGGTGAATCCGCCCTCCGGGGCGGGGTCTTCTCGTGTTGGGGGCGGGGGTTCCTTGGCGTTTTCTTCCTCCCCCCCTCCTTCCTCTTTCCCCTTGGAGGGTGGTGGTCTCCCCCCCCCCCCCCCCACCCTACCCCCCCCACCCCCCCCCCCCATTTTCCCCCCCCCCCCACCCCCCCCCCCCCCCACCACCCCCCCCCCCCCACCCATAATAATCAAGTTAAAAAAAAAAGCCATTAAACACCCCCCGACCACCCCACATCCACCCACCCCCCCCCCCACGCCCCCCAACGCGCCACCCCCCCCCCCCCCCCCCCAACGGCCCCCCCCAAGCCCAACATTAGCTCCCCCCACCCCCACCGAATTTAATTCCACCCCCCCCCCCCCCCCCACCAAGATTTTATTTCCCCCCCCCCCCACCCACCCCCCCCCCCCCCCCCCCCCCCTCCCCCCCCACCCCCCAACCCCACCCCCCCCCCCCCGCCCCCCCCCCCCCCCCCCCCCCCCCCCCCCCTCTAAGTTTGAATTATTCTCTCTCCCCCCCCCCACCCACCCCCCTCCCCCCCCCCCCCCGGACGCCCCTCCCCCACCCCCCCCCCCCCCCCCCCCCCCCCCCCCACCCCCCCACACCCCACACCCACCCCCCTCCCCCCCCCCCCACCCGATACCACCCACCCCAACCCCCCACCCACCGCCCCCCACAATTAGAGTAAATGTCCCCCCCCCCCCCCCCCCAGGAACTCCTTAACCGCCCGGACGACCCACCCCCACCCCACCCCCCCCCCCCCCCCAAGCGCACCCCCCCCCCCCCACGCCAACAAGCCGCCACACCCCAGCACACACGACAACATGGCGCAACTGTACGAAGCCTCTGATATGAGGCAAAATGAGGCCCTCTACTGTCTACATGTTATTTTTTATTAAAACCATAACAGGAAAGAAACCACACCACAACCACACCCGCTCCTTCCCCCCCCCCCCCCCCCCCCCCCCCCCCCCTCCCTGCCCAAAACCCCCAAAAACAAAGACCCCCACCACCCCCCCAACACACCAAGGACCAGAAAGGATTCTTACTTTGAACTCGGCAAAACACAAAACCCACCCCCCCCCCCCCCCCCCACACAGCTACCCCCCCCCCGGGGACCCCACGAAGGGGAAGGAGCCCCCCCCCCCCCAGAAACAAAGACACAGGCCACCCCCAGGAGTATCCCACACAAATATATAGAGGTTCCACTACTCTTTCACCCCCCCCCCCCCCCCCCCCCACCTCCAAGAGGTCCCTCCCCCTCCCCCCGCACCCTCTCCGCCCCCACCCCCCCACCCCCTCCCCTTTGGTGCAAACAAAAGACGCGCATCCTTGCACCGACCACAAAAGAAAACCACCAGCCCCCCCCCCCCCCCCCCCCCCCCCCAAGCGCCCCCCCCCACCCCCCCCCCCGAAGACACACCCCCCCCCTATCCCTCCTAAAAGTGTGTCCCCCTCCCCCCCCCCCCAACACTTTTTATTGGTTACCCCTCAGGGAATAATTAACCCCAAAAAAAAAAACCCCCAAGACCCCCAAAACACACAAACCCCTCCCCCCCAAAAAGTTGCCACCCCAAGGAGGGGTAGTTTGTTTGTTTACCTGGATATCCTCATTTTCTCAAGGTCTCTCCCAGAACATCATCTGCACGTGCGGTTGGTTCTGCAGCGACTACCTGAGAACCGTCTCTATGTCAAAGCCGAGAAGTGTGAGTTTCACGTCCCCTCGATCTCTTTCCTTGGCTATATCTTCCAGGGCGGGCAGGTGAAGACGGATCCAGTGAAGATCAAGGCAGTCGCTGAATGGCCAACACCCACAGATCGGAAATGGCTCCAAAGGTTCCTCGGATTTGCCAACTTCTATCGGAGATTTATTCGTAATTACAGTATGGTTGCTGCACCCCTTACCAAGTTGACTTCTTCAAAGACTGTGTTTTCCTGGACTTCAGAGGCAGATCAGGCCTTCCTTCAGTTGAAGGACAGATTTACATCAGCACCAGTACTGATCCATCCTGATCCTGAACGACAGTTTGTCCTAGAGGTGGATGCTTCAGATTCTGGGGGGGCTGTATTGTCCCAGCATTCCAAAAAAGAAGGTAAGCTGCACCCTTGTGCCTTCTTCTCTAGACGGTTGACTCCAGCGGAGCAGAACTATGATGTTGGCGATCGTGAGCTTCTAGCCATTAAACTTGCACTGGAGGAGTGGCGACATTGGCTGGAAGGTGCAAAACAACCTTTTCTTGTGTGGACGGATCATAAAAACCTTTCTTACCTACAAAACGCCAAGAGACTGAACTCCCGCCAAGCCCGCTGGTCCCTGTTTTTTGGTCGTTTTGACTTTTCCATCTCATCGCCCAGGTTCTCGTAACATCAAACCAGATTCCCTATCCAGGCAGTTTGCTCCAGAAGACGAGACCATGGATGCCTCCCGAATCCTGCCTGCTATATGTCAGGTGGGCAGTGTGGCATGGCATGTGGACAACCAGATTCGTCAGGGGCTTACCACAGATCCTGATCCTGGTAATGGCCCACCAAACCGTCGTTATGTTCCCTCAACTGCTCGATCTGCGGTTCTTCAGTGGACTCATTCCTCGAAGTTTGCCTGTCACCCTGGAATCCATCGGACCGTGATGCTACTTCAGCGATATTTTTGGTGGCCTTCACTGGAGTCAGATACTCGGGAATATGTATCAGCCTGTCACGTCTGTGCCAGAAGTAAGGGCTCCAATAGTCCTCCATCTGGCCTCCTCCAACCCCTTGAGGTTCCTGGTCGGCCTTGGTCCCATATTTCACTGGACTTTGTAACTGGGTTGCCTCCTTCCCAAGGTAAAAGTGCAATACTTACTGTAATTGACAGATTTTCAAATGCTGCTCATTTCATTCCCCTAGTGAAGCTACCATCTTCAGCCGAGACTGCTGATCTCCTTGTTGACCATGTCTTCAGGCTCCATGGCACTCCATCGGAGAGTCTCAGACAGAGGTCCACAATTTGTATCTCAGGTATGGAAAGCATTCTGTACAGCCCTTGGGGCAAAAGTGTCCCTGAGCTCTGGATATCATCCTCAGTCTAACGGAGAGACTGAACCAGGAGCTGGAGGCTGCACTTCGCTGTGTCCTGGCTGATAGTCCGTCCGAGTGGAGTCAACATCTAAGCTGGATAGAGTACGCCCACAATTCCCTGACTTCCTCTGCCACCGGTTGTTCTCCTTTTGAGGCCTCCCTTGGATACCAACCGCCATTGTTTCCAGAGGAGGAGCGGGAGCTTGAGGTGCCATCTGTTCAGCATCACTTGCAAAGGGTTCGAAGGGTGTGGACTCGTACCCGGGAAGCACTCCTGCGTACTGCCGAACGCTATTGTCGCCTGGCTGATCGTCACCGTCGCCAGGCACCTCGATACGCACCTGGGCAAAGAGTTTGGCTGTCTGCGAGAGACATCCCCCTGAAGGACGTCCACAGGAAACTGGCTCCTAGGTTTATTGGTCCCTATGTGATCGACTCGATCATCAGTCCCACTGCTCTCCACCTGAAACTTCCACCTTCCTTGCGTATTCATCCCACTTTTCATGTTTCTCAGTTGAAGCCAGTTTTGTCTAGTCCTTTGTGCCCTCCAGCCGTTCCCCCTCCTCCCGCCCGGGTTGTCGATGGCCTTCCTGCTTTCACTGTACGGCGGCTCTTGGATGTCCGGCGCCGTGGTCGGGGTCTCCAGTACTTGGTGGACTGGGAGGGTTACGGTCCGGAGGAGCGTTCCTGGGTTCCTCGCCACCGGATTTTGGATTCTGCCCTTGTTGCGGCCTTCCATCGTTCCCGGAGGGGTGGGCTGCCTGGGGGCAGCCGTTGAGGGGGGGGGGGGGGGGGGGGGGGTACTGTCATGATCTCTGGCTGTGGTGTTTTGTTTTAGGTGGAGTGGGCAGGCTTCCAGGAAGTTTTGGGCAGAGACTGGAGTAATTCCATTCCACACCTGCAATCAATCAGCTCGTTGCTGCTGCTGACTATATGAGGACCTGCAGGAGGCTCCAGTCTTTGCCAGATCGTCTCTCTGCCTCAGTGGTAATTCGGTCTTTCTTGTGTGTGCTCCTCCGGCTGATTTTGCAACCATTCTGCTAGATCTTGTGCTGTTTGTGGACAGTTTTGTTGCAACCCTGGATCTTATCTTCCTGGATTCCTCAGTTCCACGCCTGCCTGCTCGCCCTTCCACTTATCTGGACCATCTACATCACGGCCACCTACCTTCCCCCTCTGCTATTGGAACCCTCCAAGAGATCAGTAAGCTCATACCACAAAATCAGTCCTTCTGTTCCTGCTGCCTTTGGATCCAACTAATCTCCGCTCTCTGCCCACAGAACCAGTCTGGAATCCAGAATACAGTTGTCTAAAATAAATTCTGTCATTGCTATCTGCTTTTGGGTTTTCATCCTTGCAATCGGCTGACTGCCGTGACATGCAACTCCCCAGAAATGTAAATCAGGCCATCTTTAGGTACAAAGCCTTGAATAGGAACCCACAGACAGCCCACTCACACCTTCCTGGAACAATCAAGAACATTCAGCCTGATTGTCTACTGCTGCAAGCAGCAACTTGGAGAAACATTTAGAAGTTAGTTCTGTTTCATATAAAAAATACCAGATGTACCATAAACAATGCTTTTATGTCCTTTATAGTTTTAATTCAATTCAGAAAAAAGTAAACATATGAAATGGAGTTATAGTGAATCATAAAAGTTTTTATATTTCTATGAGTTCTTTTTGTCCATAAATGAACAAGAACAAGGTGCAGTGTCGCCATGCAACGTGTCAGATGCAGCTGAATTCAGCTACCTCTCTGATCCATTGTTGCAATATTGCAAGATTGGATTAACAAGCTCTGAGGCTACATCTACACTTGGCCGTGCAAGTGCTTTAATGTGCATGATAAGCCCTTTTGTCCACATTTGCCTGGCATTTAAGAGTCCCTCATTTGTTATTTCTTTAGTTGTCTTAACAGCAAGCTGGCAGATAAACAACTTAGTATGGATAACTCTGCCGTTCAATGAAAGGAAGTGATGATAAAAGCCGCCACAGACAACAAAACGCGCCAGAATGTCCCCATACTTTGTTTGCAATGACTCCCAGTTGACATTTTGCCCAGCCATTGAAGTATTATAGTCATTTGTTACTCTTAGCAACAAGGGGACTTCGTCAGTCCAAACGAGAAAAATTCCTCTTTCTCTGCGCAGCCATTCCTTCACTAGTCTGAGTAGAATGTGAAATGAATTTCCTGTTTACATACTGATGTCAGACACGCATCTGCCCATGATGTGGTGCATGCTCAGTAAGTGCAAACTAGGGATGTAACGATTACCAGTAAAATGGTTAATCATGATAAAATTTCCAACGATTAGTAATACCGTTTCAAATTTTAATCATCGTTAAAACCATGACTGATTACCGCACTTTGAAAAAGTCCCAGTGATGCTGCTCATTGGTTGGAAAAGCAGTTGTAGTCGCAGTTTGCGATGTTTTCAACTTATGAAAACATGGCGGAAGGCAACAAAGGCACCCACGTGGACATTTCTCTTGAGCTTTTTCCTCCTTTATAAAGAACAAAGTAGACATTTAGACCCATTTTGGATATTTTTAAAGATGCTGGGGGGTATCTTTATAATACCGCAATAAAAATGATAATCGTGATCATTTTGGTCACAATAATCGTGATATCAAATTTTCATATCGTTACATCCCTAGTGCAAACAGGTGGTCATTATTTTGCTTGGGTCGAGCCTTAAACGATTTATAAACGACTGTGTGGATGCAGATGAGACATGGGGATAAATGTCCCTGTATAACAATACCCGCTTAGTGTAGACGTGGCCTAAATTTAGCCTGATCAATGTTTTCCATAATGACAAAATTTCTGTGTTCTACACATTACAATGAATCCCCCCAAAATGATATTGGAAGTTTTACTTACTGGAGTCAGGATGGATCCAGTTGATCAATAGCGAGACGATCCTGATGAAAAATCTCCAGGTAGTGGGGTAAAGTCAGGGGTAAATTACCAAGCCAATAAAAACATCTTCTGTCTTTTAGTATTTTGAAGACAAACAATCAACAATGAACATGCTAATGTGGTGTTGAGTAAAAATAACATTTGTTCATTTACTCCAAGGATGAGAGTCAGTGGAAATTTTTTAAAAAAAATCTACTGTGTAAATATGTTCGGAATTCTGTTTTACTGAGTTTTATCTGCTGATATACAAATTATTATAGCAAAGTTACTCCAATCAAACTCCTGTTTCTCTATTTTAAGCATGAGATGACAGTATAATTTTTTTCCTGTGTATAAATATGTTCAAAAATATTTTTTTTTACTGAAAGTTACACAATCCAATATGGCCGCTACCCGATGACATCACAATATGCAAATTACATGAGTAAATTTACTCCCATCACAAACTTTAGGTCATTATGAATATTTTTCTCATTTACATTATGGATCTATCTCTCACCACCTCCAAGCTACAGCATTTTGAAATCTTAAAGTCCAAATGAAATATTTTCCTAAATAAACTCTGGTGCCTAGAGGGTTAATAGTTGTATGCATCTGCATAAATATTTAATATTATAAATTTTTATTTCTTTGTGGTCAAACTAAGTTCATTATACAGTATCTTGTTCATTACTTTTTGATAAAGTGCCAGGTGGCAGCGGTCACACCACCGGCATCCACCCCTTTGCCTGTCGGTGGGTCTTGCAGTCCCTGGAAAAACATTTCAAAATGAGAAAGACTGAGCCTGTGAACATAGCTGGCGTTAGGAAGAGAACGAAGGTAAAAAGAAAAAAAAAACTAATACACTCAGCAAGATTACCTTGTATTTGTCCTTCAGGTTGTTCCACTTTTTCTTTGCTAGTTTAGCTGAAATGTTCAGCCCACTGTTGACGACAAAATCCCTGAAAGACAGGAATATACCGTCTAAGAACATTTTCAACGAAGCATTCATTCAATCATTCATCATAATAAATGATTCTATTTTTTATTTTATTAACCCATATCAATATAATATTTTTAATCCCATAGTGGTTCACATTCATCCATCCATTCATCATCCATCCATTGTGTCAAATGCGCAGAAAAGACAAAAGATGTGCAAGATATTAAAAGGAAGATACTAAAATGAATACTCACTCCTAGCCACTCTTGCTGGAGTTGTGGCGGCCGGTGAACAGCTTCTCGTTTTCTGCACGCCACTCAATCAGGGCCTGGGTTTCATCATTGGTCCCTTCAGAATAGTAATGAGTTTAATTAATTTATCATTAAGAAAAATAAATAAATAAAAACTTCTAAAACTGTACAAGTCAAATTATAATATCCGACACAAATGATTGGGTGTAAAGACAGTTACTAACATTATTAAAATGATAAGTTAAAAAAAGCCTTGACAGATGTGAGCTATTTAATCTGAGCAACCGTCCTATTGTCTGCTACCATTAGCTACCATTAGCTGCTCCGCTCCCGTTTCTGAAACAGCTAAAGCCACTTTTAATAAAAGATTAAACTTCACAAATCCACCCTCAGTTGAATTCAAACAAGTCTGTTATAGAAAATTTAATAAACCAAAGGTACGTACAATAAAGAGTATTTCATAGAGTAATTTCCTCACTTACAGCTATGACTTTTGCCATCTTCCGCCATCATTGCGCCGCAATGCCTTGTGGGATGTAAGGGTGCCTGAAGTCCACAGAAGTCACCTCTGATGCAGACTCGCAAAAATGGGCGGAGCAAGTACACGTCCGGAATTAGAAGCGTACTTGACTTGATGCGTTCTTTGAATTGGAACAGTACTTGGACCTCTACTGATGACATTTCAAAAGTACACAAGAACGCAAGTACGCAAAAGTACGCATATTGAGAAATGGCCTCAGTCTCCCAAAGTTTTTATCTGAGTCCTGGAGGCAGCAAGTAGCAACTGGTTAGTAGAACTAAGAGCTCTGGCTGAAGAATAAACCTTATACAAATAAAAAGCATTCAAACATTTAAAAACCTCCAAAAAGAATTTTAAAATCTATTCTAATATGTACGGGATGCCAGTGCAAGGACTATGCAAGATATCAGCTGTAATGATAGAAGTTGTGGTACCTTGTAGAAGTACAGGGAGGTGGTGCAAACTCTATTTCTGCTGCCATGGCACAACTGGATGTTTCTCCCAAGTCGTCTTTTTCCTCACTGAGACATGAATACCAGACACAACTACAAGACAAAATTAAAGCCGCAAGCGGCATTGAAGGCCCTCGCACCTCTGGCGGCGCTCCGGCCTATGCACCGCGTAGTCCATGTCACATCACAACTGTGTGCCGACTTTCATGCCTGCAGTTTGTTGTGCTGGCTGGGAGTCACCAATTGAAGTTTTCTGGGGGTGTTATGGAGCTATAGGGACTTAACCTACCCAGCACATGTCTATTTAAATGAGTTCAGGATCTGTGGCGAGTTTGGTAGAGATCAACCGTTTTTTATGTGTTATCTCGAGGTCTTGTTTTCATGGCTTTGGGGCTAATTTCACCATGGTTTCTTCTGGCAAATCCACCTGATGACACTGTAGTGTCAGCAAAAGGTTTGAAACGTGAAGTATTTTCAAATATCTGGCCTATATGTTGGATGATCATGAGCAAAGAGTCAGAAAATGACTTAAAAAACTTTTTTTTAATCCCAGAAGGGAAATTCAGTATTGTATAAAGCTCACTTTTTTCGTTAATAGAACATGGATTATTTTGTTGCTTTATTACTATTTCAGGAAGTCACTTTTTTCTTCAGTGTGATGCTGCTGGTAGGAATGAATTTCTGTATCTCTATAGTGTGAAGAGGAATGGTGAGAGTACAGTTCCTTGTGTTGCTCCAGTGCTGCTGACCTCCGTCTCAGACACACAACCTTTCAGTCTCACAAACAGTGGTCTGTTTGTTAGGCAGTCATAATTCCAGGTGGTTGTGGACGATCAACCTGGAAGTTTTGGAGCTTCTCACATAGTGATGCAGGCTGAATAGTATTAAAGGCACTTGAAAAATCAAAGAACATGACCCTCAGTGTTGCCTGACTGGTCCAGATGAGAGTGGGCTCTCTGAAGCAGGAAGATGATGGCGTCTTCAACCCCAAGCCCTTTACGATATGCAAACTGTAATGGGTCCTGAAAGGTATTGACTTGCTTGTTGAGGTGAGCCAGTAAGAGTAAGAAAAACAGCACTTCCTGTCACCAGGAGGCGGAGCAAAGGCACATTGTGTTCCATGGTGAGAGGGCCAACTTTGAAGCCCCGCTAAAGCCACATACTTTTTCCTATCAAAAAGCTTTTGATAACTTTTAATCACACATAAGTTGGGAACATTCTGACCAATTTTGGTGGCCGTACGATAAACGCCCTAGGACAAGTTCATTCAAATGTGTGGTGACTTAATGCCAAAATGGTGACTGTAACAATGGGGCGGGGCTATGACATAATAAAAATATTGACATGTTTATGTGTTCAGGGTCATATTGACATCTCACTCAAGAGTTTTGGTTCAGATATCTCATTTTATGTGGGAGTTATATGAGATTGATTTTTCATGGCGAGACATCAAACTTTCAGGCCCCGCCCAGTCCACATGCTTTGACTTATCAAAAATCTTTTGATAACTTTTGATGACACATGCCTTGGGAACATTCTGACCGATTTTGGTGGCCCTACCATTAAAGCCCTAGGACAAGTTCGTTCAAATGCGAGGTGAGTAAAACGCCAAAATGGCGACTTTGACCCAAAATGGCCGACTTCCTGTACATTTTAAAAATATGCTCCAAGAGGATTTTTTGTTCGCCCTGGCATGTAGAACATGTGTACTTATTTTCATGAAGATTGATGGGATGCAGTGGCGGGGCACTCAAAATAGGTGGCGCTGTTTCGCGATTTTGCCTCGAACATCCCCGAACACCCCATAATATGTAAATTTCCACATTCTATTGGGGGGGTAGCCAAAATTTGGTGAGTTTTTGAACATGTTCAGACCCCCCAAAGACCTTCTGTTTTTAGAAGTGGATGAAGCATGGAAAAATTAAAAAAATATTCATTAAAAATTGAAAGTTGGTCTAAAAATCCTGGAAATATTCATACATGATCAGAATAGTTTTGGCAATGCTATGAATTTTTTTGGTTTATGTCAACTTAAAGATTTCAGATTAAAAAATTGTTAAACATTTCTTGCATTTAATGAGAAGGTATAAATAATTCTTAAAAATCAATACTTTGATCAAACTTGTTCAAACGCAAGATACTTCACAAGGACTATTAAGACTACCATTGTTGCAATTTTGGTGGGAATTGAGTAATCCATTACAGAGATCCACATGTTGAGCTAATTTGCATACTTGTGAAAAAGTAGAGTGTGCGACTTGTCTGTAGAACCCAAGTCCCAGCGAGTGAAATGTTCAGGAGGATTCAGTGAATATATCCTCCAAATCTTAGCTCTGTAGGACAAACGCATGATTTTTCATCATTTTCTGAAATTTGGAGGCGTGGCCACATTCTTTTGCTCATAAGTCCCGCCCACTTTTGACAATCATAACCATATTCTAGGATTATGTTCAGGATGTCTATGTGGATATACGTAGTGATTTTGGTGCATATCCGTGCAGCCATTTTGGCGCTATAAGCTACTTTAAACTACTCTCAATTGTAGCGCCCCCTAGAGTTGGAATTTTTCCAAAATCGTCACACACGTAGATATTGCAATTCCCTACTTGGTCATTGAATTTCATATCATTATCTGTTTTCGTTTTCAAGTTATGACCATTTTAGTGGTCATGGCGTCACATCGAAGTTCGCCGTGCCGCCATGACCGCGCCCTTTTGCGTAGACAGATGAGTTTCAATGGAAGTCATCATCAACATGTTTTCTGCCCTCTGAAGGAGTTTGGAGCTGCATGTGTCCAAAATGTCAGAGAAATGGATGCTCAAGAAAACTTATGACTTCCTGTTCCCAGGGGGCGGGGCTATGATGTAATCAAAATATTGACATGTAGATCTGGTCAGGGTCATATTGGCATCTCACCCAAGAATTTTGGTTCAGATATCTCATTTCATGTGGGAGTTATATGAGATTGATTTTTCATGGCGAGACATCAAACTTTCAGGCCCCGCCCAGTCCACATGCTTTGACTTATCAAAAATCTTTTGATAACTTTTGATGACACATGCCTTGGGAACATTCTGACCGATTTTGGTGGCCCTACCATTAAAGCCCTAGGACAAGTTCGTTCAAATGCGAGGTGAGTAAAATGCCAAAATGGCGACTTTGACCCAAAATGGCCGACTTCCTGTACATTTTAAAAATATGCTCCAAGAGGATTTTTTGTTTGCCCTGGCATGTAGAACATGTGTACTTATTTTCATAAAGATTGATGGGATGCAGTGGCGGGGCAGTCAAAATAGGTGGCGCTGTTTCGCGATTTTGCCTCAAACATGCCCGAACACCCCATAATATGTAAATTTCCACATTCCATTGGGGGGGTAGCCAAAATTTGGTGAGTTTTTGAACATGTTCAGACCCCCAAAAGACCTCCTGTTTTTAGAAGTGGATGAAGCATGGAAAAATTAAAAAAATATTCATTAAAAATAGAAAGTTGGTCTAAAAATCATGGAAATATTCATACATGATCGGAATAGTTTTGGCAATGCTATGAATTTTTTTGGTTTATGTCAACTTAAAAATTTCAGATATAAAAATTGTTAAACATTTCTTGCATCTAATGAGAAAGTATAAATAATTCTTAAAAATCAATACTTTGATCAAACTTGTTCAAACTCAAGACACTTCACAAGGCCTATTGCGTCTATCATTGTTGCAATTTTGGTGGGAATTGAGTGATCCATTACAGAGATCCACATGTTGAGCTAATTTGCATACTTGTGAAAAAGTAGAGTGTGCGACTTGTCTGTAGAACCCAAGTCCCAGCGAGTGAAATGTTCAGGAGGATTCAGTGAATATATCCTCCAAATCTTAGCTCTGTAGGACAAACGCATGATTTTTCATCATTTTCTGAAATTTGGAGGCGTGGCCACATTCTTTTGCTCATAAGTCCCGCCCACTTTTGACAATCATAACCATATTCTAGGATTATGTTCAGGATGTCTATGTGGATATACGTAGTGATTTTGGTGCATATCCGTGCAGCCATTTTGGCGCTATAAGCTACTTTAAACTACTCTCAATTGTAGCGCCCCCTAGAGTTGGAATTTTTCCAAAATCGTCACACACGTAGATATTGCAATTCCCTACTTGGTCATTGAATTTCATGTCATTATCTGTTTTCGTTTTCAAGTTATGACCGTTTTCGTGGTCATGGCGTCACATCGAAGTTCGCCGTGCCGCCATGACCACGCCCTGCAGTGTAGACAGATGATTTTCAATGGAAGTCATCATCAACATGTTTTCTGCCCTCTGAAGGAGTTTGGAGCTGCATGTGTCCAAAATGTCAGAGAAATGGATGCTCAAGAAAACTTATGACTTCCTGTTCCCAGGGGGCGGGGCTATGATGTAATCAAAATATTGACATGTAGATCTGGTCAGGGTCATATTGGCATCTCACCCAAGAATTTTGGTTCAGATATCTCATTTCATGTGGGAGTTATATGAGATTGATTTTTCATGGCGAGACATCAAACTTTGAGGCCCCGCCCAGTCCACATGCTTTGACTTATGAAAAATCTTTTGATAACTTTTGATCACACATGCCTTGGGAACATTCTGACCGATTTTGGTGTCTCTACCATCAAAGCCCTAAGACAAGTTCGTTCAAATGCGAGGTGACCAAAACGCCAAAATGGCGACTTTGACCCAAAATGGCCGACTTCCTGTAAGTTTCACAAATCTGCTTTAAGAGGATTTTTTGTTCGCCCTGGCATGTAGAACACGTGTACCGATTTTCATGAAGATTGATGGGATGCAGTGGCGGGGCACTCAAAATAGGTGGCGCCGTCGCGCAATTTTTGCCCGAACATGCCCGAACACCCGAAAATATGTAATTTTACACATTCCCTTGGGGGGGTACGCAAAATTTGGTGAGTTTTTGAACATGTTCAGACCCCCAAAAATGCAATTCATTTGGCAGAAGAAAAAGAATAATAATAATAATAATAATAAACGCGAGGATTTCAATAGGCCTTCGCACCGCCTTCGGTGCTCGGGCCTAATAAACGCTAGAGTTCCAATAGGCCTTCGCACCGCCTTCGGTGCTCGGGCCTAACAAGAAGTCAATAATACATTTATATTACCTTTGCCAAGAACCAATGCATTGAGAACTATACTATAAATTTGAATTATATGTTTGACCTTTTCATCATAGCTAGCATATTGGAAGAGATCAGGGGTCCGTTACACGAAGCAGGTTCAACAAACTCTGAGTGTAACCCTGAACTCTGAATTGATCTACTCGGAGATTCGAAACTCTGAGTTTTTGGTCCCAGAACAGCTGATTTGAGTTGGTTTAATCAACTCAGAGTAGTTCAACCCGGGGATTTACACGTGCGCTACCGTGATAAAAAGCCAGCATCAATGGAGCACCAATTCGATGAGTCACCATGGCAACTTAGATGTGATGGGGGGGGGGGGGGGGGGGGGACTGCCATTGAATGGAACTATAACTTCTAAAGCCTCATATGGCAAGTTTGCACTACTGCAAAAAAAACAAAAAAAGAAAAGAAAGATGGCGTGGAAGAAGATTTAAGTGTAAATGCTGACTGAAATGAAACAGCGAGTGTGGCTGAAAGTGGGCGGAGACAGCGAGAAACTCATGGTTTCTCCACATCAACCTGTTACTGACCAGGTTAGTTTCAAAGAGTCTGTTACTATGGTAACTGACCGAGGGTTTAAGTTACCCTTCTTCGTGAAACAGGCTAGAGTTACTCCTCTTTCCCTGGGTCGAGTTACCTACCTTTGTGTAATGGAAAACTCAGAGTTTCGCTAATTTCAAGGTTAAACAACTCAGGGTTTTCATTAAACCTGCTTGGTGCAACAGACCCCTGTATTAACCACTCAATGAGATAAATACACTCTACCTTCATCAGTAGAGACATCCTTGGGAGGATGGCTTAGAAATTTGGCCAAAGCTCCTTGAGGGTAAAAGAAAACATATGGTGAGAGCTTGGAAATCTTTTGATTTATTTTTTATTTTCATATTTAAGAGAAAGCCAGCTGCTTTTACTACCACCAATGCTTTGAAAAACACCCAACGTTAAAGTTTGTTACTCAGATTTACTACTTGTAGCTTAACTGCAACAGATTTAAACCATGTTTCTGTTAGAAAATCAAAGTGTCTCATGCCTTCAAGACAGTGAACAGCAGGTGTACATGGACACTAGACATGAATGTTGTCTGCTTGTCTGATGCATGGACATTGCAGTGGGTTTTCCCTACCACTAATTTTAATCACATCAAAATAAAAACAAAGGAAAAGCTTGGCCACCTTCATTAAAACCAAAACCTTTTGACTATTATGTGTGTAGCTAGCTATATTGTCAGCTTGTTTATGTTAGCAACCTGCTGCACGTAGCTAACAAATGTTAACCGTGTTAGGTGCTAGCCTACCTGCTGCTAATTTAAACCATTTGTACAAAGACATGAAGGGTTATATTACCCAGCTTAGATTATCACTTACCACTGTCATGTTTTTCTTTTCCTCCTTATCCTTTCTGTTCTTGGCTTGGTTTGCTTGAATTGTTGCGACGGGCCTGGACAAATAAATTACCCAGGCAAAAAGAAGTTGATTTTCCTGACAAAATACATTAGTTTGCAGTTAATTATCCTTTGCAAGCAAGCAGACATGAACATTTCCTTTCCTGCTTCTCCTGTGCTGGTAAAAACAAAACAAACAAAAATACCCAAATGCATGTTGGTCCTATCTCCAGCTGGATTTCCATTACACTTTTTCAAAAAATAAAAGCGATATTTCTTAAATTTCGAAAAGTACAATAGCGATATGGAGGTGTTTCCATTGAATGGTATAAGCTGTAACTCTCGTAAAATCCTGTCCCGCGAGACTCCACTCTGAGGAGGATGGCGATATAAACATTTAGGCCCTGATTTACAAAGAATCCAAATAAAGACAGCTAATTTCTTCCCGCAGATAAATAGCGTGTGTTGTCTCTTCAGCGTTTGTGGGTGATCTACAAAGATTACACACAAAATCTGTAACAGGCGCAAACAGCAGGATTAAAATGAGCATTTACCATGGAAAGTTCAGAAGAGCATGCGGTAAACAATAATGTGATTATTGCATGCATAATGAAGATTGCACTTCTTTGTTCTTCTTTGTGAGACATTTTGAAATGTCATGCTAAATATTGGCTCGTTTTGGATTTCATGAGAGCTACACATTCCAAAAAAATTGGGGCAAATAGCAATAAGAGGCCAGAAAAGTTAAATGTACACAGTATGGACAAGTTTCACGACGGGAACCATGGGAGCCGCCATGTCTGCTCGTTTCTGCCAAGGGCTTCCGGTTACCACGGTTACAGGATATTTTACACTGAGGACATACACAAATCAACAACACATAGGAAGAGCTCCCAAACTCGATGACTGAAAAGTGGATATTGTTAAACGCAAAAAGCGGTCTTGGACATTTTGTGCCGTATGTTGCTGCAGCAGCTTGTGAAAACAATTAAATATGAACCTTGTTAACTGAGCGAACTCCCCGTAGGACGGCAGCCCAGTGACCGACCACGGGGTGCAGCCCGCTGTCTCAAACTCTCCATTCTCAAAAAAAAAAAAAAAAAAAAAAAAATCCACTGTAACCACCACTCAAGCCTTCAGACAGGAATCATCCAGACACTGGCTCGGTGTTGCGCATTTGTCTTCATGGACACTAAACTGGCGTGTGTGTGTCGCTATCAACACACAGCCGACTGCGTCACTATGGAAGTCTGTGCCCTTCCTGTTTATCACCATAGGATTCAACAAAGTACAAATATACTGTATATTGCTAGTTGTAACATCAGGTCATTTCATCATATTATCCTCCCAGTTCAGTGTCGTAGCAGGTGAGGAAGTAATACAAAATGTTCTTTATAAGAAATAAATGAGAATGCTACCATTTTAGAGACATCACTGTTCAGTGTAAATGAATGCAGATATTATCGACCCGAAGCGCTTGGCCGAAATTGATTGACTGCGGAAGTAAAACGGAAATGTCCGTTAAACTTGGAACAGCTGGAGGACCAATTTGCAGCTCATTAGGTCAATTTAGGGGAGCATGATAGGTTACAGGAAATTATTACATCATTCCAACAAATCCGATATCATGACAACGCAAGATAACATAGATATTATTTTTGTTAGCATGGCACTGTTCTGCTCACATTATAAGACCGGAATTATTGTTGTTTAACACATTGACTGCCAGACCTTTTCTAAGCAGAGTGCTCCATATTTCACTGATTTTCACTGATTTTTGGAGAACCACAGAATATTATGTACAGATCTGGGCATGAAAAAGTTCCTCCCTTTTCTGCCAGAGGTGGTGCAGTGATAGTGCACCATTACTGCACTATCACTGGCTGAATGATTTGTCCTGCGAATACGTCATCACGCACGGTGTCCAAACTTATTGTGTGGAAACATCCTTGTTCTGGGCATTCATTTATGCTCTGAAATCGTTTCCCCTGGGCAGACAGGCGTTTCTCTGTGAAATTGAATTAGCAGGCATGTCGCTGGTAAGTGGCTGGTAAGTGGCTGGCAGTCGGCTGAAAGGGGAACTTTTTAATGCCCAGATCTGTACTATACCTATGCAAACACTGAATGTACCAAAGGAAAGCTTAAACTCTCTTGTTTTATCAGATAAAAAACCATTTGTTTCCAGCTTTTTCCAGTCCTTAGTAATCTGCAGTAGAACAGGGGTTTGTTTCAGCGAAAATGCCAGCTTTTGACCAAAAAGCTGAGAAAACAAGCTTTAAATGCTGCAATGCACTATAAGTAGAAAAGTCTTTTTTGCCAATATTTTTTTTACTTTTAGTGACACCTACATCATCTGAACAGTTGTTTACTTCTATGAAACAACAAATGAAACACTGAGAAAAAGGGTTTTTTCACTTTCAGCTCCCACAATTCGCAGCTGTATTTCAATCTATGGATCGTGTCTCTATCGATCGTGTCATTGTCTGTAACCAATTAGTTTTTCCACAAACTTTCCTGTCACATACGCTAGATCATGCCATTTGTCGACGAATAGTCGAATCATGTTTTGTTTTTTTCCCCTTACTGATACATAATCACATTTGCTAATTTCGTGCTCCAGAGAAAGAGCTACAACACCTAATTGAATAAATTAAATTTTTTACTTGGCATAAGATAATGTGGTGGCAGACAGTCTGACTCTATAGATATATACTGTTAAAATTATGACAAGGACAAGGACGACTGATAAAGTTAGGCCGACGTGACAAGTTATGAACCTAGATTTCAAGATGGGCTGACGTGGTATTCACAGACAGAAGACTGCATATCAGACAGGAGGGGAGGGGTTTTGACACAGAGGGACCTTTTTAAGCATGAGGGAAAAACAGGAAGGGGAGAAGTGCGGGTCCGGAAGACGACAGACAGCTGAGCAGGCAGAACTTCGCTACTGACCGCTGAGACACGTACAGGATTCGGCGACACAGTCCTCTGCCGTAGTTTGCCAGTTATATTGTAATAAACGTGTAACCTTAAGAGACGCGTCTGTGGTTCTTCACCGGCGCCTTCCGGTCTCTGCTCAGCCTCAGCTGACCGGCTGACCAACAAGTGCCTGACTAAAAACAACACGCTGCTGAAATCCATAATTCAGGTCTGTACTCTGACTCAAAAGACAACATTAACTTCTCTTATCATTATTCCTAAACGAGCAGCACTTCTGATTAGCTACCAGAAGGGCTACACAACGACAATAACAACAGGACAGTCTCCATCAACTTTCATTTTTCTATATCACTAATTAGGCTGTAAAACGTGTCTGCTCATTTACAGTCCTTTTCTTATTTATTTGACTATTTAACAAAAAGAAAATTACAAGGTATTATGGTGTGAAACAATTCATTCATTTGATTGTTAAATGTCAGTTAACACTGCAGGCATAAACCTAATATTTTTCATTTGTTTTTTGTTTTTTTTTACTCAACAATTTGAAGTCGGGAAAGAGAATTAAAAGGGTGTAACAGTCTGTGCGCGCCGCACGGTCCAAATGTTGAACATATGAAGAGGAATTCCAATAGAATAGCATACACTGAATAAATAAATTAATTACACAACAACAAAAAATAGGCTCATAACAAAGTACAAAGTTACATCCATGTAAAACGGAAAGTAAAAGTTAGAAAATGCGTACCAAAAGTCAATGAACAGGAGAGTTGTGCTCCTCACTTTGTTAACAATAAAGCCGACGAGAGAATCTCCTCTGGATGGCGAGGAGTGGAGGTTAGGGCTGGACAATTAATCAAATTTTGATTGTGATTTCAATTTTGCCTTCTCACGATCATAAAAACACTGTATTCAAAGAAAAATGATTAATCCTGAAGTGAACAGACTGGTGAAGTTATAGGAAGCAAACTGCAGGGAGTATAGAACAGGAATGCGTAGACTGGGTAGATTTTTATTGCTTTTATCAATTTAATTTATTATTCTTATTTTACTAATTTATTTCCGGTTGTGTTTTTTTTTTTAAGTTACATTTGAGGTTGAGTTCAATAAACACATTTTTTTAAAATCAATGAATAATCGTGTATACTAATTGTGATTTCAATATCAGTCAAAATAATCGTGATTATAATTTTTTCCATAATCGTCCAGCCCTAGTGGAAGTGGAAGGAATGTGCAGAACATCACAGCCTGATAGTTCACAACTTACTGGAATGGAACAGCATCGTCCCCTCTAGGACAAGAGCTACTCTGTTTCTTTCCTAAGTACTACATATACTCATCAGGCATATATAGCTAAAAATACCATTTTAAAATATTGGCCTATTCTAATTTCTGACCCTACAATGGCCCAGCAATTTAAGGATCCCCCTCTCTTCGTTTATAGAAGAGGCCCAAACCTGCGTAATAGGGTAGCCCTAAGCAAAATGTTCTAGCTGTAGGGTTGTCAAAAATATCGATACTCCGAAAGTATCGATACTGAAACGCAGTATCGACAACGATACTAATTTGCCATGGTATTGATACCGCAGTGCACGCGCACTCGACAGGAAGCAGCCGGCAGGTAAACAGCGGCTGACCGACAAGCAGGCAGAGATCCTGACAGCTCATGTTTCTGCTGCTGGAAGTCCAGACCAGCTCGTCTTATTAGAAAATGAAAAAAGAAAAATCCATGTTTGGAAGTATTTCACATGCAGCAGATGAAGAAGTTAAAGCGGAAGACGTAGACAGGCCTGTGTGCAAACTAGGAATGTCAGGATATGATAATTTCATATCACGGTTATTGTGACCAAAATTATCACTATTACCATTATTATCGTGGTATTATTGAAATACCCCACTCCATCTTTAAAAATATCCAAAATGAGTCTAGACTAGGGCTGTGTTAAAAAAATCGATTTTCCGATTACTAAGTGGAGCTGGTAAAAGTAGTTTCTAAAAAAATTCAGTTTAAACAGATCAGAGGAAACATCTTCCTGTAAGGACTTTAATAAAGACAGTTAATGTTCATGATCGAAGTGAAATTGATACGTTCTATTTTGTATATTATCTTTGAAGTTACGACGTAGATGCTAATTCCGTTAGCATGTCAATGGCATTTTCCATTAATAGTTAGCATCGAGCTAGTGGGTTAGTCGCTAGTCGTTTTAAGTTTTAAATGCTGACTTACTGTGTATTTTGCCTCACTGAATCATAATTTTGTGAATTTTTATTATTTGTTACCTGTTATTTGAATAACTGTTGTGAATGTAGTCTTTTTTTAAAGTGGAGGGTGTGAATAATTTTGTGGATGACTATCTGGGGAGAGGGTTTGGTTTGGTTTGGTCCTTACAGCCATCATTAACTACATTACTTCATTCATTCGTTCTAGAATATTAATATAATACTAGAATTAATATGTTGCATATCTACAGAGTTAGGGAATTCGGGTAAAGGCTAAAATTTTTTTTAATACCAGCAAACAAAAGATTGAGATTGAGATTGAATCGAGATCGAATCTAAATTGGATTGGATCTGACAGATCAAAAATAATCCATTCAAAACTATAAGAATCGGAATCGAATCCATTCTTGAAATCTGAATCGACACCCAGCCCTAGTCTAGACGTCTACTTTATTCCTTTTAAAGGGGAAAAATCTCCGCAGAACTGTTCATGTGGCTGCCTTTGTTGCTTTCCACCACGTTTTCATAAATTAAATAATGCAAACTGGGACTGTTGATGCTTTTCCTGGCAACAAGTAGCATCATAGTGAGTTTTTCAAAGTGCAGTAATCAGTCACGGTTTTAACGGTATTTTTTTTTTATCCCCCCCCCCAACATCATCGCCTCTTATTTTTTTTTTTTTTTGACTGATGTTTCGGTTTTTGATTCTGTTTTGTTTTATCTTCTTTTTTTTCCCTTTCACCCTTTCTTTTTTTTTTTCTTTTTTTTTTTGTCTCTTCTCCTCGCCCTCTCTTCCCTCCCCCCCTCCCATATCTTTTTTCATTTTCCTCTCTCTCTTGTTTTCAATTTTTTTTCTTTCGTCTTTTCTCATTCTCCCCCTCCTCCCTCCGCCAAATTTTTCATCCCCCCCCCTTTCCCTTCCCCCCCACCAGTCTTTCCTCCTTCCATAATTAAAATTTGAAACAGTATTACTAATCGTTGGGAATTTTATCACGATTAACCATTTTATCGGTAATCGTTACATCCCTAGTGCAAACAGTGCATCAAAGCGGTCACAATGAAGTCCAGCAGCACAGCAAACCTGGCGAAACATGTTAAGGACTGACATCCTGAACTTCATGATGAATTCCAACAGGTTAGTTTAAGTTCCCGTCTATTATGTATCTTAAAAACGCATTATTAGTGACGGTTAGCGCCAGTGCTAGTCCGCATTTCCAACCTGGACTTTATTTCAAGAATACGTGTATTAACTCACCGGTAACATTTCTGTGTCACTAATTTCTTCGGTTGTTATTGACATTTTTTCGCCGTCTGTGTATGATCGCTACATAATGCGGGTGAAGGAGGCAGCGGGAGTGGGTCTCTATATAACAATGATGACGTTTACATGCCATCAAAATTCGGGTTAAGGTCAATATTCCGGTGTCTGAAAGATCAGGAATAACTCATTTACATGCGTGAGCAGACAGAGTTACTCCTGTATTCATGACTACTGAAATCAAACCCAAACCGCGACGCACAGAAAACGTCATGATGATGATGAGCTATTTCAATAGCTCGTTTACCTGTATTTACACAGTTTACTGAGTAGGGATGGGTACCTTTCACATTTTAATCAATACGGTACCAACTTTCGGTTCCTGCGAATCGGTACCGGTACCAAACGGTACCAGTTTTCGGTACTTTTATGTGTGTTCATATGGCAATAACAGATTTTTTTTCCTCATTCTCAACATAGAATGTTTTAATAATATATTAAAGCAAAATCCAGCTGTTTCTCTGTGATGTCAGAGCGTCTGGTAATAGAGGGAAACTTAATGGTTTCCTCACAAGTTTTTTTTATACAGCACATTTCATGTAGCCTACAGGAAAATTCAAAGTGCTTTAGATAAACCAAGCATTGCAGCGGGGTGTAAAAGGGAAAATGATTAAGAACAAAAAAAGTAGAAGTATGATTTTAAAATGATGAACATTAAAAATATTTAAGATTAAAAAGAGAGGGCATAGAGCCGTGCAGATTTGAACTTTAGAGTAAAATCTATGTGAATGCAGCTAAAAAACAAGTGTTTCAGCTTTCTGGGAGTTTTTTCCAGACGAAATAACAAAAATGACAGAATAATTTAATGAGAAAAAAGACGGAATATTCTCCGACACTAAACTGATTCTGTGGCGGCGTTTTGCGCAGGTCTGGAGGCTGTAATCCTGCTGCAGGAATCAGCAGGATTACAGCTGGATTACAGCAAATGTCTGCATTTGGTGCACGCGAGTGCACCAAATGCAGACATTTTTCTGCCGTGCTGGTTAAACCAGACAAGTTGTTTCAGAGAGACGCAGACTCTTATTTATCAGATGTAAGTATGGTGGCTGGTGCACTCGCGTGCGGAAACTCCGCTGTGATGAAGAGTTTAATAAAGATGTGGGATGCGACAGAGGGAGGGAGGGAGAGACGTGACATGCGCGTCCCCCCAGAACTGGTTTACTGTCTTGGTCGATGCTAAACTCAGTAAATATTCACATCGTATTAAGTTGTTGAACGGCAGTTTGTGAACCTGCTGGTTATCATCTGTCCCCGATTACATCTGTTCAGCCGCCGAGGCGCTGACGGACTTCTCCCTCTTTTTTTCTGCGCGCTGCAGACGTGTCGGGAACAGAACTTTGAAAAGAATATTGTGTTTAATCAGCTGCTTCCTCAGATCAGACGTGTTCCCGCCGCTGGCATCACAAATAATGCAGCGGACTTGATGTTTTAGAGAAGTGAAGCAGGAAAGCTTCTGACTGAACACGCGGCCGCTGCTGCTGATGTCATGCTGCGATGCAACGTTCACGTGCGGCACAGAAATAACAAACTCCTCCACTACCTCACATTAAAAAGGATGCATTTAGGTACCGAAACATGGTACCGTTTGATTTTACGTGAATCGGTACCCGGTAGTACCGACGGAGTTCGATAGGTACCAATAAAAGTACCGATTTCGGTACTATCACTGAGTATCATTAAAAAAGGATTTTTGTTTCCATTTTTTGTCCTGAACTGACTGAGATGAAAAGGTTAAACATGAATAACCTCTAACGGGCATTCAGGTTTAATCAGGACAAACCAAAATAATTTGAGCCAGTGGCACAAATAACAGCCCAACTTAAACAGTCATAACTGAAATTATTTACAGTCACAGTGTAAATGAAGGCAGTAATGCTGCTTCAACGTTGGGGCTCACATCTGATGATGTCATATCAGTGGTCAAACTAATCGAGTGACTGTTTCCTCGGAAGAACCTCGACGTGAGAACAAACAACCTGCTGCAGCTCATGTAGTCCGTTATCACCACAGTAGGGCTGGGATATATGGACGCATGCGTCAGTGTCAGGAGCGTTTGCGTACATACCTGCTGGAGCACGCGAGGAGCACGCGGCGGCCAAAGCGCTCGACACTGGAGGTCTCCGCGGTCTGGAGTCCTGTTATTTACAGTCTCTGATGGAGACACGGAGACAAACACTTGTGCTGCAACAGTTTAAGGTAGGGCTGGACGATATAGAAAAAAAGATTATCGATAAAAAAAAATCTGCCGACCGAACCGCTGCATGATAATGATGCAGAGCCAGTGCAAGTTAGCACAAATATTAGCTCACCGTTGGAGCAACAGTCTACGAGCCGTGATGCTAAACATCGAACAGGCGGATTTAATCCGAAATGGTTAACTGAGGCCAAATATAGCGGATGGCTCTACAAGACCGAGTATGGTAAGCATGTTTTATACTTTATTGAAATATTAACGATATTATGCTGCAGATAAGCTTTGTTTTACACAAGGCTCCTCAACCAGAGTCTTTATTGAAGCTCCTTGTACATCTAATGTACATCTTTACCGGACTAATCCGGCCAAACACCGCAACTAAACCGTCCGCCATTGCAGTGGGGGGCGTTTCTGTATGTGTAACATGTCACAGAAAAGATGAGAATCCGACTTTTTCTGAACAACATGGAGGAAATCTGGAAGGACGTCACATTCCTGGTTGTTGGAACATCAGAGGAAAACTTTAATGTAGTAATAAGTAAATAAGAAGATCAGGGACATTTATTTCATGAAGATTTCTGCTGTCTGTGACAAAACTGGACGTTTCTGCTGCTCAGTCCACTGATGTCAGTGTGTTCGTATCGGGAGGAATATCGGACACAGAGCAGAGGAGGAATAACTTGCTGCCACGGCGGAGAAAACATCGGATTTAATCCCCAACAACAAAAACATGGTAAATTATAGTGAACACTCATTAATTTGACACTTTATTTCACGTATATGCTCCCGAAAATGACGCACCATATAACGTTATTATGCTACAGTAGCTAATGCTAACAGAGACAGCTGTGGTGTTGCTGCAAGTTTTTGCCAGTGTTTACATGGTCGTGCGCAACCGGGTTATTGCTAATATTCCGGTTATGAAAGGGTTATGAAAAGTTACTGGCTGCATGTAAACGCAGTGAATGACTAATCTGGGAAATATAGTGAAATATAACGTTATTTTCTCTGATCAGGGCAACGTTGGGACCAGAAAATAAAAATAACTCAGTTGCTAACACAAACGGATCAGGAAGACTGTGTCTTGCAGCCTTCAGTTTCATTTGCAGGACATGTAAAGGTTACGTGGTCTGTACAGACACCCCCCCCCCCCCCCCCCCCCCCCCCCCTCCTTAAACAATACCAAAAGCCAAATATGTGATAAAATAGAAAAGGAACGACCTCTTTTAAAGAGTTTAGGTTTTTTTTAAACTGATGAGTAATCACGAGATGTGCGTGTAATTCGAGTGTGGCTTGTCATTTAAGCCAGTTTCCAGAGATGAATAATAGTTTAAATTAATGCTCTGATGTAAAAAAAAAGAAAACATTTTTAAATGTCAGAATACTTGAGAGGTCTCTAGATAAAATACCTATAGGTTATCATTACCTTAGAAGTAGTGCTGGGGTGGCGCCCTGGTGTCAGGTGTGTGGGGCAGGGACGTTGGGGTGGGGGCTGGCCTGCCTTGGGGGGGTGTCGTCTGGGGGGTCCGGTCCTCCTGGGTTTCGGTTGGGCCGCACGGGTCGGGGGGGGTGGCTGCTCCTGGGCCCGGCGCTGTCTCCGCTCCGGGGGGCGCCCGGTGGGTTCGACGGCTGCTGGTCTTGGTCCGCTGGGGCCTGGGCCCCCAGACCGCGGGGGGCTCCGGCTGGGGCCGCCTTTTGCCGCCCTTCGGGGGATGCATGTCCGCTCTTTGGGGGGGGTAGCTGGGATCTGGGCCTCTAGGTGGCTGCTGGGGGCCTGGGTCGTGAGCCTTGCGGGCTTCCTCCTCCTTGCAGAGACGAGGCTGCATCTGCATGACTGTATCACCACGGAGACCCTTTATTATGCATGTTGATGCTGTGACACTGTTTTCTATTGCGCTGACTAGGTTGTGCCTCTTCTCTACTTCCCATTGCGCTGACTAGGTTGTACCTCTTCTCTGCGTAGTTCTGCGTGTGTTTGTATGATCTGAGGATATTTAAGCCACCTGCAGGTCCTCCTGTAGGGGATTGCTTGTTTTGTTTTCCAACAGAGACCTTGGTTGTTTAGGGATCGCTGTACAGATGTACCAGTGAACTGTGTAAGTAGATTCATGTTTTCTCTCCTCTCTCTCTTCCTCTTCCTTACTCCTTTCTCTCTGTCTTACTTTCTATCATTACCTCTGTTAACTTTCATTTCTCCCTTGTCAGGCCCAGCAATGTGAAATGGAATGGTGTAATAGACAAAGGTTTAATTAAAGAAATAAAATGAATAAACATGATATCAAGTGGAGCCTTATGTTCATAAAGCTCCGCTTGGTAAAGCAAAACTGTTCAACAGAATAAAGCAATCAGATTTCCATTCTGCTTGCTTCAATGCTGGACAGGACAAGTAAAAAAAAAAAAAAAAAAAGAAGTAGTGCTGGGGAAAATAGTCGATTTAATCGATTTTGGATCGATTCCATTTAAATTTTTCATTATCGATGTATACGGCATGAGATCGATTTTTCGTAGTCTCATGTGACCTCAGGTTTGATGCTCAAGCGCGTGCCACGTCCATAAACAACATGGCCGACGAAGGTAGAGCTGTGCTCCGTACACCGCACCAACTAAAGTCTGACGTCTGGAATCATTTTGGATTTAAAACAACAAAAGACCAAGTGCTGGATAAAACCAAAGTAGTTTGCAAGATCTGCCAAGCGGAGGTCAGTTATTGCAGAAACACTACAAACCTCAGGAATCACTTATCAAGGTATCATGCTATGCTAACCTTAGCACCCGACAACAAGCCTTCTGGGGCGAAACAAAAAAAAAACTGAGGGACTCACTGACATTACCCGCCGAATCTCCACGGGCCATTAAGATAACGGAGGCCATTGCAACTTTTGTTTGCAAAGATTTACGCCCATACTCAGTAGTGGAAAACGAAGGCTTCCAGCGTCTCGTTCATGTGCTTGAACCACACTACGTTATGGTGCAACGTAAACATCTGACCGAGACCATCATCCCCATGATGTACACAAGTGTGAAAGACGACATACAAACAAAACTACTATCAGCAGAGCGAGTTGGCATAACGTGTGACACATGGACCTCGATGTCAACGCAGTCTTACATGACAGTGACTTCTCACTACATCGACAATGAGTGGTGCTTAATGTCTCATGTACTACAAACCACTAAGGTTCACTCGAGCCACACCGCTACAAATATAGCTGCATTGTTGACCGGAGCCATAGAGGAATGGCGGCTGACCAGCAAGAATCCAGCAGTCGTTACGGATAACGCTGCGAATATGGTTCGTGCAGTGGAAATAATGCAGCTAATGCACATCGGCTGCTTCGCACATACGCTGAACTTGGCCTCACAAGCCGGTCTAAAAGTCCCAGCTGTGTCACGTCTGCTTGCCCGTGTGAGGCATATAGCAACATTCTTTCACCGGGGACAAGTATTGCATCAGAGAGGGTGTTTTCAACTGCGGGTGATATCGTCACTGCAAAAAGGAGCTGTCTAACAGCAGATCACGTCAATGAGCTTCTTTTCCTGCACAAGAATCTCAAATTTATTGAGAAGTGAAAAAGTCAGAGTTGGACTTGACAGTCTAAGTTTACAACAGTTAAATATTTGTTGAACATCATTTTTGCACTTAAAGATGCCTTAATGCAGTTTGCAGTGATGGAATGTTGTATTTCTAGTACATTTTCACTTGCAAATTATTTCTAATGCAAAGATTGCACTGTAAGACTTCAGTTTTGTTTACAGCTCAAGTTTAAACTGTCCAATTAACAAGTCTGCACTTTGGTTGCACTATGTGCTTTTTATGTTGAAAAAAAAGATAAAGTGCTTATGTATTTTGTAACCCTGGTGAGCCATTGTCATCATTTAAGAGCAGATCAAATCGAATCGAATCGAATTGAATCGAATCGAAATTAATTAATTCAGAACCTTATGAATCGAAATCGAATCGATTTAGGAAATTGCCCACAATACCCAGCCCTACTTAGAAGACTGTCCAACTTTGTAAATCCAGATATTCACGCTGCTTTCCATGTTGGCAGATACGAGGTAATTGGGACTAATCCCCACCGTAATGGCGGCATTGCAAGGGCGCAACACACAAAACGCTCGTCGGATTAGTCTATAATGTACTAAATGCACATATCAGGCCTCTACACCATCACACTAGCATTGAGATGGCAGCAAGCAAAAGCAAACCATAAACAGTGTAAATACAATACACTGACAAAAGATAAATATCTATTATGATTTATCTATAGCTCTCACGTTTTTCATTTTGTAGGCTTGCAGATTACTGAAGCCTTTCAGCCAGAATGTATTTCAAAATTGTGCCCCACGTATTTTTAATAAATTATTAACACATAACAGTCACAATTTCGAAATTCCTGTCATTTTTCAACTTTTTTTTTTTTTCTTCAAAAGACCGGGCGCCGGGGGCCCATCGGTGGCGGTGGACCACTGGTGGTCTTCTCCACCACTGGGTTTAGCAAGTTTTCTGGGGGAAACCTGCTTCATCATCATTATCATCGTCATCATCACTCCTTTTGTTGTGGTGTGGTCCTTGCTAGTGAAGCTTTTGCTGAATGACCTACTTATAAAAAAGATCACATTAACACTGAATTACAATTCATCCTTTGCCTGGTCTGCGTTTGTGATTGGTTTGGCGGAAGGAGTGACTGTAGTATCATGCTACCCGATAGGCTACGGCGGAAAACTGTATCGATCGAAAGAACCTCTATCGATTGATATATATCTATATTGAATTATCTTCCAGCCTAATGTAGATCATTCAGGATCTTTGTATCTGTGGACTGCAAGCACACAGACAGACCCGCAGCAGGTGAGCTTTGAGGAGCATAGAAACGCAAAGCCAAATGCTACAGCTCCGGTGTGATAATATTTTGGCTTCAAGCTCAACGAGCGAGGTGGGAGTATCGACACAGAAAAGCTAGAATGCAAACTCTGTTTAAATAATAAAAGGTACCACAATGAACTTGCATGGCCACGTCCAACACAATCACCCGGTTGACTGAAAAATACAAAAACTGCACCCCGAGATGTAGAGCTGTCGGCCCGGCAGTCAACTCATCATTATTATTATCATTATTATTAAAGGGTCGACCGATAGTGGATTTTTAAAGGCCGATATAATAATGATGGCTTGGAGCAGAAAAAAAGCCGAGAGATGATTAATTGGCTGATAACCCCCCCTTGCGAATAAAAAATTAATGTGTGTATAGCGGATGGACAAATATATAGGCTATTGAAAGATTTTTTAGAAATAAAAACATAGCTTGAGAAAATTAAGAGGTGAGTGATGGCACTCTATGCCATAAAAAATAATATTCACAAAAGAACTTGTTAAACAGGCGTATAGTGAAGGACGTTGAATTGTGGTTTTCTCATCCTCGCATAGTCAGACTAACCACTAACCAGCTGTAGGGGAGGGTATGTTTGGATTTTATCTCTTTTTTATCCATTTTAAACAGTCCTGATCTTAATTTCTTTCTTAATTTCAGTCTTTAATTACCTTTTTTTTAAAAGAATAAATTCACAAAATGAATTTATTTATATTTAAAATATAACTACATTTTTTGTCCACCGCAGCAGCAAAGTCACTATAAACTCAGTCATATCTGGACACAAATCGAGGGGGGGCTGGTTCGCCTCAGCCAGCACTAAAGTTGACTAGAATTTGCCCAATTTTAAGATTCATGACAAACTAAGATCACATCAATCAGACAAGTTTTCACGTAAATATCCGATGTTTTCCTCAGTTATTTTCTGGAAAACCCCTCATAGACGTGATGTCGGCGGGATCGGATGACTGTCCTACACGCAGTTTTACAAGCGGTAAAATACACGAAAGATGGTTCCAGGACAGATTAAAACTGGTCTGTGTGATGGAATCAAACCTGCAAGACCCGAACGGAGCGGACTAACAGAACTGTAGGACTAACTGCACCTGACCTGGACCGGTTCAATGACGAATCAGGAGTGACGGCGGAGGTAATTAAACATGACGCTGCGGCGGGCCACTACATGATAAATAATAGCCTTTAAAGGAGCTGTATCATGCTTTTCAAACGTTCCAAAAGTCAAATACAGGCATTTATAAGCTAGATATGTTCCCATCGTTGCTATAGAAACTACACTGCCCGGCCCAAAAAAAAAGTTGCCAACAAAAAAAAGGTCAAACATGTAACATTTGGTTGGAGCCTTTAGCTTTGATTGCGGCAGCATTCGCTGTGTTTCCAGAAGCTTCTGCAATGTCACCAGATTTATTTGCATCCTGTTGCATCAATTTTTCACCAAGATCTTGATGATGATTGTAGAGTCTAACCACAGCACATCCCAAAGATTCTCAATGGGGTTCAGGTCTGGACTGTGTGGGGGCCAATCCATGTGTGAAAATGATGTCTGATGATCCCTGAACCATCTTTCACAATCTGAGCCCGATAAATTCTGGCACGGTCATCTTGGAACAGGGCTTGAAATTCACTTCTCAAAATGGGGGGAATTCCCCCTTACATGCTTCACCAAGGGGGGATTTGTATACTTTGGGGGGGGGATATTTACAGGGCGCTTTACCACAGGTCTTACAGCATCCTACCCATAGGCTACCTAAGATTAATAAGGGACATTAATTTGTCTTTTTCGTCCTTCTTAGTTTCCATTTTAACCAGCTCTCTTGTCCCGTCTCCATTGTCTTTATCAGCTATCATCAGTTTTTACCAACTTTGTATAAAAAGTACAAATTGCAGTAATCTGTTGCATCTTTCAACTGCATAATTATAATAAGTGGTTCTGGTGGTTCTTTCTTCCAGCTCGGTTCTGTTCTCTCTCCTCTATGTAATCCCTTGCATTTGATAAAAGTTCTGTTAAAATAAAACTGGGTGTTCTTAAAGGTGTTCTTAAATGTGTTATTATTATATTCATTAAGTTTCTGACAGTTTTCTAGCCTTGCATGTAGAAGATGCTCTGTCCTCCCCAAGACCAAAGATACTTAATAGGAAAGAAAATGGAAACACGGGAATACAATAAAGAGGCTAAGATGAACAAGAACAAGTGAAGAGCAGTGAGAATGTGTGAAAATGATGAGGAAACATCCCCAAAATCAGCTTCTTTCTCCAAAATAATACAAAATTTAGATTTTTAATATGACATATTTAATGCTCTTTAGCCCATACGTCAAAATATAAAATGTATTCCTAATATCAAACTATTATTTATCAATATTATCTTTATCTATGAATCGATCTCACATTCAGCTGCTGTGAGAAACGGTGATGCAGCGCTGATGTTGGTCTCATCACACCAACATTAAACGGAGCAGCTCGTGCCTTCGTCATTATGAAGAAACACGAATACTCTGAGCCAGTTAGGCTGAAACTTTTCTTTGGGCTGCCTGGTACCGTGACCAGCACCGGCACTACCTGAGGATCTGGAGGATTTGGGTCGTGAACGAGGCCAACACCGGCACCGCCACAGCACAGATCTTTACTGGTGTTGGTCCAGACCAGGTTCCCTTCAGGTGACCCGAAGTTACATTTACGTTATAAGACTATGAAAGTTTCGTCTTACCGGCGGGAAATCTGCCAACAATGGCTGGTTTATCAACAAGAGGGAAGCTGCGACATCTGACATGTCAGAGAGAGAGAGAGAGAAAGGGAGCGCGCGCTTTATTAAAGGGCCGACGCGGGAGGCGACGTCACTCCTTCTGAATGAAAGGAGAGGGAGCGATGTTGCCTCAATGTGTTGAGCCCTTTATGCTTCGATATTTTATGGCTCCGATGCAAACGCTCACTGCACATTACATCGCTGCAATTGCAAACGGGAATTTCCCGCATTATAAGAGCGAAGTTTGCGGGATTTGATGGTATTATGCGCGATTCCCGCAATCCCGCAGTGAATTTCAGGCCCTGTGGAATATGGCCGTGCCATCAGGAAAGAAACATCCATTGATGGAATAACCTGGTCATTCAGTATATTCAGGTATCAGCTGACCTCATTATCTGAGCTCATACTGTTGCTGAACCTGGACCTGAGCAACTGCAGCAACCCCAGATCATCACACTGCCCCCACAGGCTCATACAGTAGCACTAGGCATGATGCTGCATCACTTCATCTCCCTTTCCGGCCACATTTCTTCCTGGAAGACGATGGTCCACTATCCTTCCAGTTTTTCAGAATGCGTTGGACTGTTCTGAACCCAGTTTTAGTAGTTTCTGCATCTCCTTTGATGTTTTCACCTCTTGATGCCAATGATCTGACCCTTCTCAGACAGACTAACATCTTTTCCAAGACCACGGATGTGTCTTTCCACATGGTTGTTTAGGAAATGAGAAGGAAGTCATTGCACCAGTTGGGGTTAAATAACTTGTTGCCAACTGAAAGATAATCGCCCATGCAGTAATTATCCAATAGGAGGCTCGTACCTATTTGCTTAGTTAAATCCAGGTGGCGACTTTTTTTTTTGGCCAGGCAGTGTAATTTGGTGTTAAATATTAGTTTTTCAATGCGTCTAATTTCCAACACGGAAGTAAGATGGCTGACTGTACTGAACCGCGGAGCTCTCGACCAATAGCAGCATGTTTTACACCCATTTCATGACGTCGCCCCGGAAGAGACACTTATTCTGAAGGGTCACAGAATTGTCTGTAGCACCGGCACCGGCGGCTCTCATGTGGATGTTAGTAGTAAACATTGATGGATAATCGGACTCCGATCGACGTGATAAAACAGACCAGCCTGTTATGGAGCTGTATGCGCTCGACCCAGAGTCTGATATGGAGTTTGAAGTACAGGCAGTACCACAGAAGTACCACAGAGACCCCTGACAAGTAAGTAATTTAGCGAACAAATCATAGCCTAACAGTTAGCATTGAGCTGAGAGATGTGTTGACTCACCAGTGTTGTTGTCTGTCCATGCGCGTTTTTATAGTAGGAACTGCGTCAGGTTTCAGAAGTAATCCCAGAGAAAAAAAACACTTTACTGCCCGAGATTCATGAAGTTGTCAGGAGTGAAGTTCACACACAAAGTTTAGGTTTTTTTTCTGCTCCTGAAGTTAAAATCCAACCACTTCTGGCAAGTCGATTCATCCAGTACAACAAATAAACTCTCACGCTGAACATAACCACGCTGAACGTAACTGCATTTTCCCCAACTTGCTGTCCTCTAGAGCTTAAAAAAAGAAAAAAAAAAGGAAGAAAAATCTCCTGAACTCTGGAGCAAACGTCTGTTAGCTGATGGCTGCTCGTCTCTGAGGAAATCTTCCTGCAGGTGTTAGTTTCTTCCTCAGAGAGTGTGTATAGGATTCTCTGAGTTTCTGTTCAACAGAGGGCGTCTTGCTAGATGTTGCGCATGCCTGTTTGTCACTTTGTGATTGGTGCCACGTTCATACGTAACGGGGTGGATCGTCAGCCGTTTGCAGGGAGGTAGCGCTTGGTTTAAATATTCATGTAGATTACTCAAATATGCATGAATGAAGAAAAATAACGATTTAAATCATTTCTTGATGAGGAAATAACACACTGACATGCTGAAAAGCTCTTAAAAGTCGATTTTTCATGATAGGGCTCCTTTAAATGAGAAGATAACAACTTACATGGTTCCAGCTGAGCTTTAAGTAGTCCTCAGTAATTAATAGTGCGGACTTGGACTTTTATTCCGTTTCCATTCCGACACTCTTTTACCTCGGAGCTGAGGCGGACCCCGAGGGAGCGGCGCGTTTATAAAGACATCTCTGATTAAATAGCGGATGGAATTTAAGGCATATTCTGCCATGAAAGTGTGAAAACAGCTACAGACAGCCTTCATTTCCCCTGTTCGCTGTTCGTTGTTAGCTTAACAAGCACTGTGGTCACGTCAAACATGCCGGTGGCTGTTTATGCTGAAATGTGAGTCACGTTTCTCCCCGGTACTCCTCCCCCTCCAAGTAGGTTTTGATGGTTGAGTTACAACTCGTGAAGGTTGTATTGCACTAACTGATGTCGCTTCACTCATTATATTCTCCACCTGGACCCCTCCTCTCCTGTGTGCTGCCTACACCCCCCTCCACCTCTCCCCCCGCTCTCTCTCTGTGTGAAGAGCAGCCCCGCCCCTCAGTAATCTGAGAGCAGCGGTTCATGGCGCTGTGGAAGAAACTGCAGCCATCGGCCACTATCGGAGCCAAGTTCAGCCAATACAGATAGTTTGTAAAATGTCCTATTGGCGCTGATTAATCGGCCAAACCGATTAATCAGTCAACCTCTAAGTATTATTGTTGCATATTTTTATTATTATTATTATTATCATTATTGAAGTGCAATTTTGTTCGTTGAGACTGGATAGCCCATTGTATTTATTGATTTGGAGAAACAGGGTCTAGTTTATTGTTTTTTGGTGCAGTTTTTCTAACAGAGGTGGAGTCCTTTTTTAATTTTATCTTTCTTGATTTTTCTTTGTTTGTTTAGAATATTTAAAAGTTCTGGTTCTGGACATTCCAATGTGAAATAAAAGTTTATTATTGCATTTCAAAGGATGTACTTGCATTATTATATTATATTGCACATTATATAAGTGGTTATTTTGGTCTTGGTAAAGTCATCAATAGTATGTGGGACAATCCTGGATGAGTATAGAAAGAAGTATGTCATCCCCCCTCCAACTCAATTCATATACTCGGCGAAGTTAAAAGAATTAAAGGCGCTAACACATAATCCCTTTGTTAAAAACACAATTTTGGTATGGTATGAGGCTCATAAACATATAGATCAGGTACCAATATTATCTCAGTTTACTCCAATTTGGGGCAACAGTAATTTCAAGCCTGGGAAAAAGGATATGGGCTTTAAAATCTGGGCAAACAAAGGCCTTAGTAAAATTGCAGATTTGTTCAGTAGCAACACTCTTTTGTCATCTGCTGATCTGAAACAAAGATATGGCATCCAACCAAACCACTTTTTAAAAGACCTGCAGATAAGAAGTTATATATTTATGTCACAAAAGTCTTTATCTCTACCTGCACTTACCCCTATAGAAGAAATGGCAACAAATCAACATCCTAAGAAGGGTTTAACTTCAAGCTTCTACACAGTAATCATGGAAGGATCTAAGATTTCCTCTGAAAGGAAAAGACTGGCATGGTGTGAGGATCTGAATTCAGAAATCTCCACTGAGGACTGGAAGAAGATTTGCCTAAAATCTCAAACTCAAACAATAAATACCCATTTTAGGCTACTTCAGTTCAAGTGGATAATGAGACTATATGTAACACCATCTCAGCTAAATAAATTCAACCCCAATAACCCTGACACATGCTACAAATGTGGTAGACAGGGCACATTGTACCATTGCCTGTGGGACTGTCCACTGATACAGACCTTTTGGAAAGAGGTGGTAAATATGATTTTCCAGGTTACAGGTATAAAACTAGTAATGGACCCGAAACTATGTATCCTTGGTATTTTTCCATCAAACCATAACCTTAGCAAAGTAAATAAATCTATGATTATTTTCTGCATACTTGCCGGACTATCAGATTCGCTGACACTGGAAAAACTCACCTTCACGTTAAAGGGTTATTATCACATTTTTGACAGTATGTGGAGATCTTTTATGGTGTTCTTAGAGGGGAGGATAGCATTGGAGGCATGTTCCCCTTGTATGTAATCCATCAACAAACGAAGTGTCCATGTATTTTTAATATATGTCTGTTTTTGTTTCCTGTTCTGTTTTTTATTTGAAAAGCTGTTCTCTAGACAGATTATTCACATCTTGGACTGCAAATTAACACACGCTTCTGCTCTGTGATGTTTCTTTCATGCCTTATTGTGACTAGGGATGGGTACCTTTCACATTTGAATCGATACGGTACCAACTTTCGGTACCTGTGAATCGGTACCGGTACCAAACGGTACCAGTTTTCCGTACTTTTCTGTGTGTTTATATGGCAATAACAGATTTATTTCTCATTCTCAACATAGAATTTTTTAATAATATATTAAAGCAAAATCCAGCTGTTTCTCTATAATGTCAGAGCGTCTGGTAACAGGGAAACTTAATGGCAAGGCAAGTTTTTTTATACAGCACATTTCATGCCTACAAGAAAATTCAAAGTGCTTTAGATAAACCAAGCATTGCAGCGGGGTGTAAAAGAGAAAATGATTAAAAACAAAAACTAGAAGTATGATTATAAAATGATAAACATTAAAAATATTTAAGATTAAAAAGAGAGAGCATAGAGCCGTGCAGATTTGAACTTTAGAGTAAAATCTATGTGTGAATGCAGCTGAGAACAAGTGTTTCAGCTGATCTGAGACTTTCTGAGAGTTTGTTCCAGACGAAATAATAATAATAATGACAGAATAATTTAATGAGAAAAAAGACGGAATATTCTCCGACACTAAACTGATTCTGTGGCGGCGTTTTGAGCAGGTCTGGAGGCTGTGATCCTGCTGCAGGGATCAGGTTACTAACTTGATGCAGACAGTTTCTGCCGTGCTGGTTAAACCATACAAGCTGTTTCAGAGAGACGCAGACTCTTATTTATCAGATGTAAGTATGGTGGCTGGTGCACTCGCGTGCGGAAACTCCACTGTGATGAAGAGTTTAATAAAGATGTGGGACGCGACAGAGGGAGGGAGAGAGAGACGTGACATGCGCGTTGCCCCAGAACTGGTTTACTGTCTTGGTTGATGCTAAACTCAGTAAATATTAACATTGTATTAAGTTCTTGAACGGCAGTTTGTGAACCCTGCTGGTTATCATCTGCCCCCGATTACATCTGTTCAGCCGCCGAGGCGGTGACTGACTTCTCCCTCTTTTCTGCGGGCTGCGGATGACACGTCGGGATGGGAGCTTAAAAAAGAATATTGTGTTAAATCAGCTGTTTTCTCAGATCAGACGTGTTCCCGCCGCTGGCATCACAAATAATGCAGCGAACTTGATGTTTTAGAGAAGTGAAACCAGGAAAGCTTCTGACTGAACACGCGCCGCTGCTGCTGATGTCATGCTGCGATGCAACGTTCATGTGCGGCACAGAAATAACAAACTCTTCCACTACCTCACATTAAAAAGAATGCATTTAGGTACCGAAACACGGTACCGTTTGATTTTACGTGAATCGGTACCCATCGGTTGCTAACGCAATTAGCATCTACGTAGTAACTTCAAAGATAACAGACAAAATAGAAAGTATCAATTTCACCTCGATCATGAACATTAACTCTTTATTAAAGTACTTACAGGCAGATGTTTCCTCTGTTTAAACTGAATTTTTAGAAACTACGTTTACCAGCTCCACTTAGTCTTCTTCTGGCACTGCACTAGCTTTAGTAGTCCTACACTCTGTCCAGCTCACTATCTCCCCCTAGCGGAGCGACTGAGCCACTGCACTTAACCGGGGGCAATACATTAAATGGTCATTTTAAAAAAAGATAAGAAAAATCGATCTTTGAAAATATGAATCGATCTTTGGAAATTAATATGAGAATCGATTCAGAATCGGAAAATCGATTTTTTGAACACAGCCCTATCCAAAATAAAGTTTTAGCATCTGGAATCAGATTTTAAACAGTTCTGATGGAACTCGTTAATCGGGATGATGCGGCTTCATTCTGGACCAATATTTCACTGAACCTGGACGACCCGCAGCGTCTAAAGATAAAACAGTTGTGTGACGTGCGTAATGTGTAAAGGCGCTTCCCTGTACAACATGAAGGAGACATAATTCACATGTTTTGGCTGGAATTAGTCAGTGACTTCAGATGTCACCTGCAGCGCTGTCATTGATATCTGTAACTGCAGTTAGTAATGTTGTAAATGATGCCAGCGTGCACGAAGACGCACGGCTCTGTGGAAACTTCGTTCCGGTGACAGATTGTGTTTCTGCTTCCGTCAGTGATCCCTGAGATTCAGACATGAATCTAACATGTTCCAGACCAGACCAGTTACATTAACACGTGGAGGCAAATGATATTTCCCGTTTCATTTTAGTATTAGGTTGGTTTGCGAGGTTGTGGAGTCCGCCTCCTGTAAAAGCACCTAAAAAATCTGAATGCCGGGGGAGGGGAGGTTTTTAAAGAATGGTGGGATGTTTTGTTTTTTTTTAAAAAAAAAAACGTCATCCCGATCATAGAATGAAAAAAATGTCGGAATGATGAGACGTTTGCCATTTCGACTATTGGGGATGTTGGAGTGGAGGAATGTGGGAATGGCGATTGCCTCCCACACACACTTTCCTCCTCATCAAAAATTCTGGAATGCGCTGCTAGGTAGCTGCAATTTGTGAAAGCTCTCCCTTAACTTTTGTGTTTTTTTCTAATATAGTTGTCTTTTTTATCGACATTATTCGTCAGATTAGGTTTTTCTTGGAGGATTTTTTATGCTGGTTTCAACGGTGTGCAATTCGGGAGTTTTTTCCTCGTATATTGGCTTTTTTCACTGCTTGTTATGATGTGTATCCATAGCAACGGAAAAATTGTTTACCACCGTGATCAACTGTTAAAACTCTCCCAAATCAAGATTTTCAGCGAAATAACACGTCAAATCCCAGTGGAGTTAAGGAGAAAGACAAGAGGATGCAGGGCAGGGGTAAGGCAGAGAGAAAAACGGTGGAGATTTAAACCGTTTCTTCCAACTGTTGTGATGGGCAACGTGAGATCGCTAGCTAACAAGATGGACGAGCTCGAAGTGCTAACAAGGTCTCAGAAAGAGTACAGAGAATGCAGTATCATGTGTTTCACCGAGACTTGGCTGCATGAACACATCCCGGACTGTAATGCGTCTGTACACGGCTTCAAGACGGTCCGTGCAGACCGAAATAAACAGCTCAGCGGGAAGCGGAAGGGAGGCGGAATTGCAGTGCTGGTCAGTCAGCGCTGGTGCCATCCAGGACACGTCACTGTCAAGGAGAAGATCTGCACAAGAGACATTGAACTGTTAGCTGTGAGTTTCCGTCCATATTATTTACCCAGAGAGTTTGCCTGTGTTATTCTGGTAGCGGTTTATATAATACCAGGTACCGCACCAGAGACAGCCTGTGATGTCATCAGCTCCGTCGTGGCTAAACTACAAACACAGCATCCAAACTCATTCATGGCGATCTCTGGAGACTTCAACAACGTCTCCCTATCTGCTACGTTGCCAACTTTCCAGCAGTTTGTCAGCTGCTCCACCAGAGAAAATAAGATGTTGGACTTATTTTATGCAAATACAAAGAATGCATACAGCTCCTCTGCCCTGCCTCCTCTAGGAAGATCTGATCATAATCTGGTTCTTCTCACCTCCACCTACAAGCCCATCGTTCAGCAGCAGCCAGTCATTAGGAGGACGATTAAAACCTGGTCTACTGAGGCTGAAGATGCTCTGAGAGGGTGCTTTGAGGCCACAGACTGGAATGTCCTCTGTGAACCTCATGGAGATGACATCAACACCATGACTGAGTGTGTGACAGATTACATAAACTTCTGTGTGGACAACATCGTTCCAACAAGAACAGTGAGGTGCTTCCCCAATAACAAACCCTGGATCACCAGTGACCTGAAAAAGCTGCTGAACATCAAAAAGAAAGCTTTCAGGGATGGAGACAGGGAGTTACTGAAGACCACACAAAAACAACTGAAAACACAGACTAAGAAGTGAAGGAGGACGACAGGAAGAAGTTGGAGAGCAGCTCCAGCAGAACAACGTGAGGGATGTGTGGTCGGGAATGAAGAAAATCACTGGCTTCAAGCTAAAGGGGGACCAGACTGACGGAGGTCTGGACAGAGCTAACGAACTGAACATGTTCTTCAATAGGTTCAGTTCCCCCTGCCGACAACCCAACATTCCACACACCCTCCATGAGCTCACAGCTTTCCTGTCCCACCTCCACTCTGTCACTCTGCACCTCAGTCATGGACCTGAACACAGCCTCATCTCCCTCCACATCAGGACATCCTGAGACCTCTTTTGCCTCCACCTCCAGCCTGACTGTCTCCTGTGACCAGGTCAAGAAACAACTGGAGAAACTGAACCGGAACAAGGCTGCAGGTCCACATGGTGTCAGTCCCAGAGTTCTCAAGACCTGCTCAGAACAACTATGTCTGGTTCTCCAGCACCTTTTTAACACCAGCCTGAGACAGAACAGAGTTCCTGTGCTGTGGAAAACATCCTGTCTTGTTCCAGTCCCTAAAAAACCACAACCAGCTGAACCAAATGACTACAGACCAGTTGCTTTGACATCTCACATCATGAAAGTCCTGGAGAGACTCTTACTGGCTCACCTCAACAAGCAAGTCAACACCTTTCAGGACCCATTACAGTTCGCATATCGTAATGGGCTTGGAGTTGAAGACGCCATCATCTTCTTGCTTCAGAGAGCCCACTCTCATCTGGACCAGTCAGGCAGCACTTTGAGGGTCATGTTCTTTGATTTTTCAAGTGCATTTAATACTATTCAGCCTGCTTTGCTATGTCAGAAGCTCCATAACTTCCAGGTGGATCCCTCCACAACCACCTGGATTTACGACTACCTCACAAACAGACCACAGTTTGTGAGACTGAAAGGTTGTGTGTCTGAGATGGTGGTCAGCAGCACTGGAGCACCACAAGGGACTATACTCTCACCATTCCTCTTTACACTGTACACCTCAGACTTCCAGTATAACTCTGAGTCCTGTCATCTGCAGAAATATTCTGATGACTCTGCTGTTGTGGGGTGTATTAGTGATGGACAAGAAGCCGAGTACAGGGAACTGGTCAATCAGTTTGTGAAATGGTGCAGTAACAATCAGCTCATCTTAAATACCAGCAAGACTAAAGAGATGATTGTTGACTTCAGGAGGAGCAAGAATAAGCAGCATAGTCCTGTCTACATCCTGGAAGAGGAGGTGGAGGTGGTAGAGAACTACAAATACCTTGGAGTTCAGCTGGACAACAGACTCGATTGGAAATGTAACTGTGACTACATCTACAAGAAAGGTCAGAGCAGACTCTACTTCTTAAGGAAGCTGAGATCATTCAACGTCTGCACCAAGATGTTGCAGATCTTCTACAAGTCTGTTGTGGAAAGTGCAATTAGCTTTGCAGCCATCTGCTGGGGAAGCAGCATCAGAATCAGGGACTTGAAGAAACTAAACAAGCTGATCAAGAAAGCTGGTTCTGTGCTGGGGATAACTCTGGAGCCGCTGGAGCTGATCGTTCAAAAAGAATGCTTCACAAGCTGATGAAGATGATGGAGGACACTTCCCATCCTCTCCACAACACGGTGAAGAATCAACAGAGTGTGTTTAGTGGGGGGCTGCGTCAAGTTCACTGTAGGACGGAGAGATACAGGAATTCATTCTTGCCAGCAACCATCACCCTAAAGAACAAGACTAACTGACTTTTTGTTTATTTATAAAAAAAAAAAAAAAAAAAAAAAAAAAAAAAGTGAGCTTTTACAATACTGAATTTCCCTTCGGGGATGAATAAAGTATTTTTCATTTCATTCATTCATTTCATTTCATCTCTCTCATTCTCTGTCGGGACCTTCATTCTCGCATTTAACTAGGGGTGTCCCCAAATAGTCGACGATTTGTTTCCAGGACTGAGCTTCGACTGTCAGTCTCTAAGTCGAATAGTCGGGACATGTGGTTACCAAGCAAAGATCATACCATCCTGCAGTGGAGGGGGGGGGGGGCTGAACGTTTGATTTTTACACAATATTCTTTTGTTCTTTAAATAACTCATGTTACAGGTCTATTGGCAGCCGAATAATTCTGTTATTATAAGTGTGGCATAAAGCAAAATGCGCCGGGCAGGCGGGTTTAAACCGCAGTCTGCCGGTGAGTCGTGCGCACTGACCATTCAGCCAGAGATGTCTCCATGACCAAGTAGCCAGAGCAGACCTGCAAACTCATCAGAGCTGAAAAAGGTGACAAACACCCGACCCCTCTCGGGGGGTCCGGGGCATTAACTTTGGCATCAAACCAAAGTTTGTGTTCGGTATTCTTCGTGGGTGCTCGAGTTCTGAAATCAGCGCCTGTTTAACAGTGTTAAGTAGGGATGTAACGATATCCACATCTCACGGTACGATATTATCTTGATACAAACCTCATGGTACTATATTTATCTCGATATTGTGGGGAGGCTCACGATAACAACAATGATGGCATAAAATGCTTTGACGAGTCATTGTTACAATATTTATTGTCAAATTCAAGCTTGTGACATTTTGACCTGCTTGAAAAACTTTTTGCTGAAGCTGAAATTCAAGTAAAAATCCAACATATATTCATTGAGAAGACAACTCAGGTAATAGATTAAATAAACTCAACCAGCATTAAAACAGCCTATTTACTAAGTAAAAAGACCCGGGCACAAAGAAACGGCCTCGTCTTTAGTGGTCAATAAATTTAAAATAAGTAAGTCCGCCTGTCTGTCAGTGGTTAGTCATGTGTCTGAGCTTCTACAGGCTCTTTGCAGACATGATTGCAGCACCGTGATGTCGACAATCAGCTGGTCAGATGCTCTTCTGCATCCGCTGCTGCAGGTTAAACAGAGAGTTTTAATGAACAGCTGATCGAGGTGGTGAAAAAATACGAAAATGTGAACATCACGCGAGGCGTTTGATACACGGACATCACCGCATGCACAGCCCCCCCCGGACCAAGTTCATCATTTAATATAAACTCACCAAGTCAACACGGCGGTCTCCGCGGCGTCACGGCTGAAGCTTCTCACGGAGGAATAACCGGACCAAAACTAACTTTCTTGTCCCTGCGGCCGCCAGAACAGGAACAAAGTTCTCGCTTCTCGTGGAGAATAACAGCTGTTTCTATCCTCATATCAATGCTGTATTCACCTGACCACCTTTCACCTTGTTTTTCCTGTGCGTGGGGGCTACGTCTGCTCCCATTGGCTCAAAAGAGCACACTGGCAGCAAAGGATCATGGTCAATGTAGTTTAGCATGTCACTATACACATAGAGCGGACTGAAAACTATTTTTTTTGCCTCAAGAGACACGCCGTTTAATACCGTGACAAGACCATGACGATGTCGCGGCAGTTTACCTCCGGCGATATCATGATATCGACAATTTCGTTACATCCCTAGTGTTAATTTTATCTGCCTGCTGAGCCGACGTCTCTACCCCCCCCGCCAAACAAAAAACTCATCGGATCTACACGATTCACGAGAAGCATATATTTTGATCCAAAAACGTCGAATTTCGCCGAAAAGCGACGAGTTTGCAGGTATGCAGAGACATGATGAAGGACCCTCAACTGTCACATCATCGTCATCTTCATCGTTGTAGCTTCCTCCACTGATTTACAGCATCAGTCTGTGAAGGTGGAAACAGTCTGACAGACAGAAACACCGCGTCTATTTTTGGCGTAATGCTGAAGATGGATGCTGGCGCTGCTGGAGGATTATTCAGATTGTATCAGGAAAGAACGCGTTTTTAAGAACCATAATTTCCTGAATCATGAAGCCTGCGGCTGATATCAGACTCCTGAGCAGCGCTTTTATCTTTGTTCTGAACTGGACCGCCGTCTCGCTGCATCAGCTGTTGAGCGCACATGTGGAGCGGCTCCTCGTGAACGGAAGAGACCAGGAGAAGATGCTGAACCATCCAGCAAGTTGTGGAATAATCATGACTGTGATGTTCTGCACATTTCCTCCACCTCCACAATCCAGAGGAGATTCTCCTGTCGGCTTTATTGTTAACGAAGCGAGGAGCGCATCTCTCCTGTTCAGCGGCTTTCTGCTGCGCACTTTCTAACTTTCACTTTCCGTTTTACATGGATATAACTATTTACTTCGTGATATTTTTTGTTATTGTGAAATTTATTTATTCAGTGAAGTTTATTCTATTGGAATTCCTCTTCATATGTTTGACATTTGGACCGTGCGCTGCGCTTACAGACTGTTACACCGTCAATTCTCTTCCCCGACTTTAAATTGTGAAGCAAAAAAAAAAGAAACATAAAAATATTGGGTTTATGCCTGCAGTGTTAACTGAAAGATAAAAATCTAATTAATGAATTGTTTCACACCAACATACCTTCTTATTTCTTTTTGTTGAGTATTTTTATAAGGATTTAAACGAGCAGACACGTTTTACAGCCTAATCAGTGATATAGAAAAATGAAAGTTCACAGAGACTGTCCTGTTATCTTATGCCGAGTGAAAAATCTAATTTATTTAATGAGGTTTTTTAGTTCTTTCTCTGGAGCAGAAAAAGACGCAATGAGATTATTGATCAATAAGGGGGGGGGACAAAACATGATTGGACTATCGACGATGAATGGCGTGATCTGACGAATCCGGTTGACTATGAAAATTTTTAGTCGGGGACATCCCTACATTTAACTACTGCTTACATCTTAATAGTGCGCCAAAAATAAGCTAAATTGTGGCAGATTTAATGACGTGTGGAACGCATCGTGTAAGAAGATTCCATCTCCCTGCTTACACTGCAGACGCATTGTCACAGATCTGATTGATATCCGATTTATTTCCACATATGAATGAGGCCTGTAGCCAATCTCGACAGATCTGAATGCATGCGTCTTTCTCCTGTTTACATGGTCAAAAAGCAGATTGGATTTGAGTTACATAAGAGCAAAAAAAATCGGATTTGGGTCACATTTCACTGACAGTGTAAATGAGGCCAAGGTGTGTTGCAGGCGGGCAGCTCATAATACCTGCAGGACACCGGCCCTCGAGGACCAGAATTGGGGATCCTTGACCTAAAACATCCTGAATCATATTTTGGTCATTATAAGAATTTGAGTTGGACTACAACTGCAGAGCACATATCCTGTGTTCATGTTCATTTTTTAATATCCTGGCTGATATACTGTACATCGGCTGATATTAGATATCGGCCAATATACCTGATATCAGTTTTTTAAAGCCCCAAATATTGGTATTGGCCTCAAAAATCCCATATTGGTCGGGCTCTAATGATCACTCTAGCTTCACAAACAATTTAACACTAGTTACACTGTAGTTGAAAAATACTTCCAAACGAAGATCACAAGAAACCTGTTGTGACTTATTAGCTATGAAAACGGGGTGTCTGCAAAAACCACAGCCCACTGCAGTGTGACATCACATTGCCAAGCTCTAATATCTGCATCACAGCCTCTCACTTTTCCCTATTAATTAGCTACTCCTATCGGTACTTGGTATTGACAAGTACTCAAATGTCAGTACTTGGTTGGCAAAAACATGGTTATCAGTACATCACTAGTTTAAACATTTGATATGTCATCTAGGTTGTATTCTGAATCACTGAAATTTTAAACTTCCACATCATTGCATTCTTTTTTATTTACAATTTGTAGTGTCTCAACTATTTTGGAATCAGGTTTGTATCATACACAGCTTCAATTCTGTTTGCAATGCCGGTTACATCATCACGCATAGCAGAGAATGATACTTATTTCTTTTTTGCCGCTAATGTACCCCTAATTATTTGTCAATAAGTGAAATTTAGTACATTTACAACTGTGTTAATTTGTTTCTGTTACCTCTTTGTTGCAAGGCTAAATGTTTCATATCAAGCCTAATGCCTTCACTCATAAGGTAAAGTATGCGCTTCATTCATTCAACAGTAGTATCGGTATCAGGAATCGGTGAATACGCTCAGCCCAGATATCGGTATCAGACTACATTAGAAAAAACTGGATCGGTGCATCTTTATTCATACCAAAAACAAAAAAACATAACTTAATAACTAAAAAACAAAATCTCAAAATTAATATGGAGATTTCCCCCCCAAAATAAAGTTTAAATAACACAAACAAGAGATAATTAGCTCCGACAGTTTTGTATTAAAATGATAAGTAAAAGAAGAATGATTATTTTATGCCAAATTCTTTTTAACAACTATTTTTCTAATCATCAAAACCTCAAAACCATTTGTGGCCTTACCTTGGCTTATGTAGTCCATGTGCCGGTCCTTCTCCAGCCTTATAACTTGGTTGTAAAGGTATTTTCTCCGTGGAAAGAAATGCTAGCTCCTCTTCGGCTAGGAAGCAGCTTACATTTAAAAATCTCTGTTTTCTCTCTCCGTTAGCACTGAGGATGCTAATGTCTGTCTCCGTTGCTCATCCAACGTCAAATCCATCCTCCAATATCCAAAGGTTTTAAAAGAAACATGGCTTTGAATGTGCGTTGTGGTTTCTTTGCACATCTGTCAGGTCCCCGTATTTGCAGTTAGTCCAGTTATCAGAACAAGATGGTAATAAAAGGCGAGGAAAGCAGTGAGGGTGGTCTTCACGTTTGGACCCCTCCATGCGAAAACTACGACTCTTCTGCTACGTCGTTAGACGCTTTTAGCTCCAGCGTTGATCTTCCATCACTCATGGCTTCTGTTTTCGTCATTTTACAAATATTCTCAATAAACAATCCTCCGTCTAAAGTTTTTCACCTACCTGCTTTAGCTTGGCGCCGACTGTCGCCTAATAGAGGTGGGCGGGTCGATACCAATATCGATAGTAGCCTATCGATACCAACGCTGGTATTGATATTGAACGATACTGGTGTAAAAAGATCGATACTCTAGCTTTTTTTTCTCTCTCCCGCACGCACTCACTGCTGCGCAAACGGATTAATAAAAGTCTGGAATCGGTCTCTGCCAGACAGTGACATTTGTTGCTAAGACGCCATTTCAGGCTTATAAAAGTCAGCGGTCCTGTTTGTCAAACAAGCGTGGAAATGAGCGCACATCTGATCATATAAATGATATTATTATTGTATCCACGTGTGATTCATAAATGTTCGTGTCTGACCAAACAATAGAATCTCCGTCAGAAATCGCTCCTCATCCAGCTGCTTCTACCCTGAAGCAGCAGCGCAGACAGGCGGAGACTGGTCCAAGACTGACCCGGACTGTGGGATCTGAGCCTGACCCGGACTGTGGGATCTGAGCCTGACCCGGACTGTGGGATCTGAGCCTGACCCGGACTGTCAGATCTGAGCCTGACCCGCACAGAGACAAAAGAAAAAACAACTTTCATTAGCTAAGCTAAGAAACAGTCTGCTGACTGAGCACTTATAGACGATAACTTTAGGGTCCAGATTTCTTAATAGAAACGAGGATCGCCTCCTGTCTTCTGTCTCCAGGAGCTGCAGGTGTCATACCAGCCAGATGATCTTAACAGCAGAGTGTTTTAACTTCTGATGAAGGCGACAACTGATCGCCAAAAATGTCAAGATAAATCAGACTTTATTATCTCACTGTTGATGTCTGAATAAAGAAAAGAAAGCTCGGCTGCTTGTAAGCAGACGGACAGTCGGGCTGCAGAAAGGCGCAGGTGCATCGGACCAGCGGAAACGCTGCTTTAGACTCAGAGAAAGTTTGCAACACAACCCTGACCTGTGTGGAGCTGTACAGCGATGCTGTAACTTGTCAAGACTTTATTGACAAGTTAAATAACAGAAATACGAGTTTATAAACATGCGCAGCCAGAAGGGCAGACGCGCTGGTAACTGCAGCTCCCAGGAGACACGGAGCTGAGTGGAGGAAATCCGTTTCTATAAATTAATCTATACATTAACGTTGTACAAGTGTAGACTGTTTCTTAGCTTAACTAATGAAAATGATCGTTTCTTATGTTCCTGTCCGGGTCAGGCTCAGATCCGACCAGCCTCCATCTGTCAGAGCTGCTGCTGCTTCAGGAGAAACAGCTGGATGACGGTGCATTTCTGACCAATATTCTGTTGTTTGGTCAGACACGAACATTTGATAAATCACAATCCGTGTATCATTCGTTCTTTCTATTTTTAATCCTAAATCAAAAATCCAAAAATGAAATCGTGGTGAAACTATTTTGTTTTTTGTTTTTAATTATAACACAAAAAAAGAAAAATGGCATGTTTTTTTTATATTTTGATTTTAGAATCAGATCAAAAGTACAGAATGGAATAACGGGACACAAGACTAAATTCGATTTTAATATTTTATTGTTCGGGGGTTTGGTGACCCGGAAACGAAACGGCTTTGCGCACGGTAGTTGTACTGGTTTACCCTATTACCATGGTGGCAGCTCACCCAAACGTTTCTTTGTGAAAATGTATACCTGGAAAATCCTGCTTATTTTTTCGGTAGTCATGTCCTCTTCCTTTAGGGCAGAGTCCTAAAGGGGTCCCTGGTCCTCAGGGACCCCTGCCCAATGGTGCGGGAAGGGGGGAGCTGTGGGTCTCTACTGTAAGTCGATTAGTCTCAACGTGTGGTTACCAAGCAAAGATCAGACCATTCTGCAGTTGGAGGGACTGAATGTTTGATTTTTACACAATATTCATTTGTTCTTTAAATATTTCATGTTACAGATCTGTTAGCAGCAGAATAATTTTGTTACTATCAGTGCGGTATAAGGCAAAATGCGCCGGGCAGGCGGGTTTATACCGCAGTCTGCCGGTGAGTCGCGCGCTGACCATTCAGCCAAAGAGACGTCTCCAGAGACATGATGAAGGACCCTCAACTGTCACATCATCATCATTGTAGCTTCTTCCACTGATTTACAATATCAGTCTGTCAAGGTGGAAACAGTCTGACAGACATGAACACGCGTCTACCCCCGTGCGTTTGCTCCAGATGCGCTGGCGCTGCTGGAGGATTATTCAGATTACCTCAGGAAAGAACGCGTTTTTAAGAACCATAATGTCCTGAATCATGAACCTGCGACCCCCTGAGGACCAGGGTTGGGAAACCCTGCTTTAAGGCGGATTTCCACCGGCTGCGGTGCGGTGTAGTTCCGACCTCTACAGAGCAGCAGCTCCCACCGCAACCGTGTCAGACACGGCGCGCCTGCAACTGCAGTTCGTGCTACCAGCAGATAAATCTGATAAATCACATTTGCAGGATCACATGATAATGATCAGGGGGGCTGGATAAATGTCCAGTGGTGTGTGCGCCGCAATAAATGTCCTACATAAAGTCACTTTTCCCTTCATTGTCCAACTTAAACCAGCTGACGCGTTTCATTCATAATATATGATCATTTATTGTCGGCTACAGCTTCACATCTTTACATTTTTAACAATTTACTTACCATGCATAATCTATCCCAATAGTTGATCATGCCATCACTTTCTTGCTTTCTTCGCTGAATACTCAGTCTTTATAATCCAGTTTGAATGTAGGCTTATTACATTTCTAACGAATAGGCTATAGTGCAAACCTGCACAGTCCGTTACGTGCATGCGCAAATAATTTTTTAATAAGGTTAGTCTCAACTTTAAAAAGCTTCGCTTACCCGATGCCACCGTTACAGGAAGTGTTAAAATCCTGAGTGCAATCTCACAGTTCCTTCAATTTGTGTGAGCTAACAAATTGTTTTCAAATCACACATCAAAGTTGGAGATCTTGATTAGTCTTTTTCCTATATGTAAATCCACCGTGATTGTATTTTTTTAGTTGTTTTATGTGACCAACACAGAAAGACGAAAATCGAATGTGATTAATGTATTTATTACAAAGAAAAAAGCACACAGACAGCAGTAATTAAGTGGCGCGAGGGTCCATGTGCAGGTCGCACAGTCCATGCTTGACTTCTAACTCTCCACGGCTGATGGGACTTGAGGCTCCCAGCTGCTGGTCAGATTGCGGATGGCTGGAATGTTTGCTAACGCCTTACAAAACTTCTGGGTCACCAAACCCCCCGAACAATAAAATATTAAAATCGAATTTAGTCTTGTGTCCCGTTATTCCATTCTGTATTTTTGATCTGATTCTAAAATCAAAATATAAAAAAACATGCCATTTTTCTTTTTTGTGTTATAATTAAAAACAAAAAACAAAATAGTTTCACCACCATTTCATTTATGGATTTTTGATTTAGGATTAAAAAAAGAAAGAACGAATGATACACGGATTAATCACACATGGATTCAGTCATAAGATCATTTTTATGATCAGATGTGCGCTCATTTCCACGCTGGTTTGACCACTGACAGTTTTACGTCTGAAATGGCGTCAATCGCTGGTTACTGCTGGTTAAGCAACACATGTTACGTCACTTGGCGGAGACCGATAGCGCTGCGCTGTCACAGAGCAGGGGGCAGCACTCTCCCCCCTCTTGTCTTTAGTTGTTGCACCATCACATGGCTCAGCAGCGCCAGCCAAACAGCCTTGCAGGTCGGCTCAGCCTGGCCCACGCACTCAGCGCTCTCCTCTCCTCGAGACGGCGGAGTATCGAAATGACGAAGAGAAGCTGTTTGGCTTTATTTTATTGCAGAAAATGGAACGACAGCGAGCTGTATAGATTGCAACGGGACTGTTATATACAGTAAAAACACAACAAACCTGCATAAACCTG
>JALJCO010000629.1:35000-68313 GCA_023101725.1 Atherinomorus stipes | reverse complement strand
ATTTAGCTTTAATGTTATTTATCTGATCTGCTGATTCAGAAGTTTCCTCCGTTCACCATGAGCCTGTTTATGCTACTAAGCTAGCTGCCCTGCTACATGCCAGTTACTGCAACTGTTAGCCTCTGACACATATGCATGTTTAGTCCTAACTGGAAGGATTTATTAGTAATAATTAATATCTTGAATGTGTTTCTTTGCTGAACGAATGTTCCTCATGGCTTCTTTGTGTTTCTGTGTTTATAGACCAAACTCACTTCCATCCACATTCACCTGAACTACCTGCAGTTCCACCTGGAAGCCTGTCGTTTGCTGCATTACTGTGCTGTTGTGATTCATTGACCAGTAAGGAAAGTTAACTGTACCAGCGAGTCCTGTGTGTCTGACCGACCCCCATGGTGAACATCAGACCTCCTTACCAACACCTGAACACTCAGGTGTTGGTAACACTGACATCATCATCACCCTGATAGGACACGTTTGTGGAATCGTTCCGTATAACTCCGTACGAATGAGCCGAGTGTTGGTGAAAGATTACAGGAAAGGATCTGAATGAGTTCTAATGTTTCCAAAGTTGATCCGGATCAGAGAAAGTTCAGGATACGATGATCCAGAACACACAAACATACGTGGAGCTGCTGGGAGGAGGTCCGAGCTCTCCGACTGCTTTTCTAGTTCAACATAGTTTTAAATGTTTGCTGATATCAACTTAGAATATTTACCAGTTTACTCACGACCTTAACTTTTGTTTGTGTTTAAGCAGGTGTTCCTAAGGAGCGCCTGGTTTAATGACTAAATACGTTTTTATTTAGGGAGATGGCAGCATAGTGGCTCAAAGGTGGGCTTTGGACCGGGCATGGCACCAAGGCTAAACCTGAGCGAGGTCCTCGTCCCCCACCAGCTGCCCCCCGGGCGCTGAGACACGGTTCATCCACAGATGAGTCAAATGCAGAGCCTGAATCCCTTCATCTCCGTCTACCGTTAAAAAAACACTGCTACTCTAAAAATACATTTTCAAAAAGATTTATTTGCTTGTAATGAGCAAAAAAAAGAAAAAAACATTCTGCCAACAAAGCAAGCAAAGTTTTCTGGATCAGATTTTTTGAAATAAGATGCATTTTTCGTAAAACAAGTTCCTTTATCTCACTGAAATGTTTCTCTTTGGTAATTTCGTCTTATTCTGAGTGTGATGAGACACTTTGACTGGAAATGAGAAAATCTACTTGGTCAGATTTGCGTTTTTGCAGCGTGACTCCTCTCTCAGCTTTTTGCCTCACTTCTCCTCTTTCCCCTCCGTTTTCTTATTAAACAGGTTCTTGTGTGTAAGTAAACTACATGCAGCGATAAAGAGCGAAACACCGACTTCGGTTTCTCCGATTGTACCTTGTTCCCCAAAAAGATGACGGAGGAGGTGGAAATGAGGATGAACTCCCCCGCTTCTCTGATGCTATTTACGAGTTCCATCAGCTCAACAGTGCAGGGCTCAATAAAACCTTCATGCATTAAGGGGAGAATTAGGGCTCCCCCCCCTCCCTGAGGCCACCGGGCCAGCACATGCAGCAATCTGTTCCCAGGTAATAAATAGCCGTGTGGGGCAGCCGGGCTGCTCGGTAATGGATCCACTGCGAGCATCACTTTACCATTGATCACGGTGAAGCTGCTGGGGGGGGTGCTTTAGGAGTTTCACTGTTTGTTCTTCTGTGACCCCCCTGCACGAGGCCGGAGAGCAGCCACAGCTCACCGGCAGACTTATAACGGCTTCATCCCGAACCTTTTATGGATCAGAGGGACTCTCTTACATGTGACCGTCTCTGGGGGGGGGGGGGGGCATGTGGGCGTGAAGAGCGATGAGATTTTTATTTTCCCGACTTGGATGAGAAACGGAGATGAGCACCGGGGGCCTCAGCGCTGGAACTGCAAGTGAGAGGCAGAATCTGGAGAACCAGACCAGGTTGCCAGAAAGGTTACAGATAATTTATAGAAAGATCCTTTAATAAAGAATTTAGGCAAATATTTCAGTGAAATTAACGCCCCCACTCTGAGAGACGTCTGATGATGGACATGTGTCAGCGTGATGATAAAGCAGCAGCCGTGACCAGTTCCCACGGTGAGCTGGTCTGATGACAGACCACGAAGCTGAAGCCATGCTGATGATCCCAAACTCAGAACCACTCTCAGAGTTTTGTGTTTGCTTTAAAATGTCTCTACAGCAGGTCTCTCCTGAGGTCCGACAGATGCAGCAGAGGTGCCGTAGCTAGCAATGGGAATCAAGAACCGGTTCTGTCGTTCGAATCGTTCATCTGCTGGAAACGATTCCTCTCATCGGTTCCATAAACGTCGGACGCATTTGCGCGATGACGTCACGTATGCGTCCAACATGGCGTCGCAGCAAACGTGCTCCAAAGTTTGGTTGTGTTTCATGAAAAAACACGATATAAGCGCGAGTTCCACGTACGGAACGTTGATGACATCAGAGGGAGGAAACACCTCCAACATTTGGCCACACAGCAGCTAGTTTGTCGGAATAAAAAGCCTTTCGTACGTTGCTAAGCAACCGTGGTGGCGCTCAGTGGGGAGCCTCAGCACGTCTTCCGTCTGAAACATCGTAGGTAACGAAAAACTCCCGATGACTGTAATAATGTCAGAGATTATTCATATGAGTATTGTGATGTCATATTAACCTTTAGTCTTTAGTTTATTTTGAACGTTTGAACACGAACATATTTACACATAATACCTCATTTAAATTCAACATGCTCAAAAGGAGTAAAAAGAAGTTAACTTATTTAAAGATCTTGTATCCTTCATTAAAAGAGAAACATGCTATTTTTTCTGTACAAACGCTGATCACTGCAGTTGTATTTTAGGAGTCATTTTTTCACTGAAGTCAGCTTTAAGTTGAAGCTGAAGGAAAAAGGTTGATGCAGATTTAAATGAAAGAGTAACTGCAACCAAAGCCGTTCGTTAGATTTCATCAGTCAAAGAGAACCGATAAGGAACCGAATCGTAAAGTGATATCCACAATGGAACCGGAATCGCTGAATTCTTAACAATTCCCATCCGTAGTCGTGGCCTAGCGTGCACGCCAGGCTGATGCGCTCCAGTCAAATAATGCGTCATGAAGAGGAAAAAACATAGAAGTCGCGCTGGACTATAAGTGGTGGTCCTTTGCTGTAAATAACCGGGATTCTTCGTATCCTATTTGTTTCTGTTAAAACTTCCCGATCACTCTGATTCCAGAGTTAACGGCTGTAAATGATCATAAACGTCATTATTAAGAAGGATGATCATGTTCCAGCTCGTACAGCCACACGTCCAAAATGAACTCCTCTCGCTGAGATAAGGCGTTTTGGGATCTTTACCCTTGAGCAGAAAATAGTCGTCACAAGCTTAGAGCGCCATCATGTGACATCAGACGGTAACGTTTACTTCTTGGCTCATGTCAGTCAGGATCAATTAACACTTACAAATAAATTGTATATATTTTAATATAAGTCGCGCTGACTATAAGTCGCAGGAGCAGCCAAACCATGAAAACAAGTGCGACTTATACTCCAGAAAATATGGTATATACTTTTATACATCACATATTTATGTATATCTATTCTATGCTATGAAGTATGATATTTAACAATAGTTATAAAAAGTGGTGTCAAAGTCAGGACACTGAAAATAGTTTTGTAACATCAATAAAACCTTTCCCGTCCCCTAAGACATGAAAAATCAGTTTTATCTTTATTTCATTACTTTTGACCAAAGGTGTCGCAAATTTGCATCAAATTATGTATAATTTTAAATGTACTATCTACTTTATGTGCTGTGGTAAAATTAACAATCTCAACTTGATTTATCATCTGCTTCAAAGCAAAAATTCATAAATTCAGATGTTAGGGGATTAAAACCACAACTGGCTGTGCTGGAGGCTTTGCTCTGACAGAAGGACGTTAGCGTCACTTCCGTCTTTCTCTGATTGGCTCTCCGGTTCAGTTTGTTCCCCCTAGTCCCGCCTCTCAGAGAGCGGCGAGCAGTGGACCTGAATGCAGGACAAGGCCGGAGGCAGGTACAGGACCCTGACAACTTCCAAGACACCAGGAACCAGAGGGACACGGGGGGGTTACGACGGCGAACTGGCAATGAACAAGCGAAAACCGGGAGTACAAGAGACTAACTAGCACTGAGAAGGTGCAGCAGGTAACCGGATGGAAGCAGGCGAGTCGGGACGGGAAATGCAACAGGACACGGCTGGGCCATACGGACCAGATGTCATATCACCAAATGTTTGTTTTAGATGACGATATATATTTTTTTTATTTTTACCGTATTTTTACCCTAATCTGTCTTAAAGGTTCATTTCATATCAAACAGCTGTTTTTAGCACTGAAACGTGTTTAGCGTGAAGGTATGGCTCCGCTGCAGAGATGGAACTGACGAATACCTGTTAGAGATGTTTGTTAGATCGCAGTATCATATCGTGTATGTGGTACATGGAGCTGGATGTGCCGGCATTTAATCACCTCTGTACGAGGGCGAGCCCCCCCAAACAGCTCAGCTAACCGTCCCGTCACAGCAACAAGCTCATTTCCTGCCATGAAAACTGGCATCGTTACCGAGAGTATGACTCCAAATAACTATACGCGGAAAAAAGAAATAACCAGGATTTCATTAAAAAATGAAAACATCTAAACCAAAGCAACTGTTTTATCGTTAGTTTGAGCAATAATAGCGTCTAAACTACAGGGACAGGATCTCATACGTTTGCACTTCTTCCAGCTCTTTTTCAAAAACATTCTTTTCCCCTTGTTTTAATTTTTGTTTTCTTTGAAATAATTGTTTCTCACAATAAACTATTCATTCGTTCATTCATTCATTCATTCATTCATTCATTCATTCATTCATTCATTCATTCATTCATTCATTCATTCATATATTCATTCATTCATTCATTCATTCATTCATTCATTATATTTTAGAGCACAAGGAATATATTTTCGAGTGAAGTCAACATGATTTTGGCATTCCTCTACTGATGTCATTGTTTGTGAGATTTCTGCTGTAAATATTTATTTCTGCTGTAAACACGTTTATTCTGCTGTAAATATTTATTTCTGCTGTAAACATGTTTATTCTGCTGTAAATATTTATTTCTGCTGTAAACACGTTTATTCTGCTGTAAATATTTATTTCTGCTGTAAACACGTTTATTCTGCTGTAAATATTTATTTCTGCTGTAAACATGTTTATTCTGCTGTAAATATTTATTTCTGCTGTAAACACGTTTATTCTGCTGTAAATATTTATTTCTGCTGTAAACATGTTTATTCTGCTGTAAATATTTATTTCTGCTGTAAACACGTTTATTCTGCTGTAAATATTTATTTCTGCTGTAAACATGTTTATTCTGCTGTTGACAGATGAAAGATGCGTGAGGCTGCAAAGATGCTGCAGACGGGGTTTGTGACAGACCAGCAAGTTCACGGATATGAGAACAGGTCTGATGAAAAGGCCTCCTCACGGATTCCAGCAGCAGCAGCATCATCATCATCAGCAGCAGCAGCATCATCAGCAGCAGCATCATCATCAGCAGAGGTACCATCCAGCAGCACAGCATCGATGGGATCTTTGGTTTGCCTCGTCTACCTTCCCTCCAACACAGCGTTTCATGCTCATCTGTGCTCGTGTTTGCTTGGACATGACATGAAAGCGAAGGTGGGAACGATGACTGGAAAGGACTCATTAACCACGTCTAAACTGGGGGGCAGCCAGCTTGTAAGACCTGACGGCCTGTCACGGATACCGGCAGGATCAGGAGGTTAATGTGGTGAGAAAGCTGAACAGAAATCCTTTCAGCATGACGAGGCCGAGCAGCGACGGCTCCTCAGGCTAAATCCCCCCCCAGCAGCATCCAGCTGTTTACACAACTCCTCATTCAACACTTCGTTTCATTCTCTTCTAAACAGGAATTAAAGTGGGTGATTGATTTAACGAGCTCACCGCAAAAACTCGGATCTGAGCGAGTCGATTTTTCTCATTTCGACTGAAAATGTCTCATCACACAGATTCAGACAGAATCAGACAGATTCAGACAGAATCAGACAGAATCAATCAGACAGAATCACACAGATTCAGACAGAATCAGACAGAATCACACAGAATCACACAGATTCAGACAGAATCAGACAGAATCAATCAAACAGAATCAGACAGAATCAGACAGAATCACACAGAATCACACAGAATCAATCAGACAGAATCACACAGATTCAGACAGAATCAGACAGAATCAATCAGACAGAATCACACAGAATCACACAGATTCAGACAGAATCAGACAGAATCAATCAGACAGAATCAGACAGAATCAGACAGAATCACACAGAATCACACAGAATCACACAGAATCACACAGAATCAGACAGAATCACACAGAATCAGACAGAATCAGACAGAATCACACAGAATCAGACAGAATCAGACAGAATCACACAGATTCACACAGAATCACACAGAATCACACAGAATCACACAGAATCACACAGATTCAGACAGATTCACACAGAATCAATCAGACAGAATCAGACAGAATCACACAGAATCACACAGAATCACACAGAATCAGACAGAATCACACAGATTCAGACAGAATCAGACAGAATCAATCAGACAGAATAAAGAATCAAAGAATCACACAGATTAACAGAATCAACAAACAATCAAACAGAATCAGACAGAATCAGACAGAATCACACAAATCCACAGAATCAATCAGACAGAATCACACAGATTCAGACAGAATCAGACAGAATCATCAGACAGAATCACACAGAATCACACAGAATCACACAGAATCAGACAGAATCAGACAGAATCACACAGAATCAGACAGAATCACACAGAATCACACAGAATCACACAGAATCAGACAGAATCACACAGAATCAGACAGAATCAGACAGAATCAACAGAATAGACAAATCACACATCACGAATCAGACAACACAGATTCACACAGAATCACACAGAATCACACAAATCACACAGAATCAGACAGAATCAGACAGAATCAGACAGAACACACATCAGACAAACACAGAATCAGACAGAATCAGACAGAATCACACAGATTCACACAGAATCACACAAAATCCACAATCACACAAATCCACGATACAGAATCACACAGAATCGACAGAATCAACAGAATAGACAGAATCACACAGAATCAGACAGAATCAGACAGAATCAGACAGATTCAGACAGAATCACACAATCAGACAGAATCAGACAGAATCAGACAATACAAATCAGACAGAATCACACAGAATCACACAGAATCACACAGATTCAGACAGAATCAACAGAATCAGACAGAATCACACAGATAACAGAATCAGACGAATCGACGATTACAATCACACAGATTCAGCCAGAATCACACAGATTCAGACAGAATCACACAGAATCACACAGATTCAGACAAATCAGACAGAATCAGACAGAATCACAGAAGACAGAATCAGACAGAATCACACAATCGACGATTCAGACAAATCACACAGATTACATCACACAGAATCACACAGAATCACACGATAACAAATCAACGACAACAGAATCACACAGAATCCACGATAACAAAGACAAATCACAAACAGATAGACAGAATCACACGGAATCACACAACAACAAAAATAAAAAAAAGAATAGACAAATCACACAAATCACAGTAGCGATCAACAAAACACAATCACACAGATTAACAAATCACACAGAATCACACAGATTCAGACAGATTCAGACAGAATCACACAGAATCACACAGATTAGACAGAATCACACAGAATCCACAGAATCACACAGAATCCACAATACACATTCAGACAAATCACACTAGACAAATCAACAACAACAAATCACACATTCACAACACACACCACAAAACAAGACAAAAACAAAACAATCAGACAGATTCAGACAGAATCACACGAATCACACAGATTCAACAGATTAGACAAAACACAAATCCACAAATCAGACAAATCAAATCACACGGAATCAGACAGAATCAGATAGAAAATCAGAAAGAATCAGACAGAATCAACGAATCACACAAATCCACAGATTCAGACAGATTCAGACAAACACACAGAATCCACAGATTCAGACAGAATCACACAGAATCACAGAATCACACAGAATCACACAGATTCAGACAGATTCAGACAGAATCACACGAATCCACAGATTCAGACGGATTCACACAAATCCACGAATCCACAGAATCAGACAGAATCACACAGAATCAGAGAGAATCGCACAGAATCACACACAATCAGACAGAATCAGACAGAATCACACAGATTCAGACAAAATCAGACAGAATCACACAGAATAAGACAGAATCAGACAGAATCACACAGAATCACACGAATAGACAGAACACACAAATCAGACAGAATCACACAGAATCACACAGAATCGACAGATTCAGACAGAATCACACAGAATCACACAGATTCAGACAGATCAAATAGACAAAAAATCAGACAGATTCAGACAGAATCACACAGAATCCACAAATCACACAGATTCACACAGAATCACACAGAATCACACAGAATCACACAGAATCCACAGAATCACACAGACTCAGACAGAATCACACAGAATCAGACAGATCACACAGAATCAGACAGAATCAGACAGAATCACACAGAACCACACGATTAGACAGATTCAGACAGAATCACACAGAATCAGACAGAATCACACAGAATCAGACAGATTCAGACAGAATCACACAGAATCAGACAGATCACAAATCACACAGAATTAGACAGAATCAGAAAGAATCACACAGAATCACAAAGAATCACACAGAATCGACAGGATCACACAGATCACACAAATCAGAATCACACAGAATCAGACAGAATCACACAGAATCACACAGAATCACACAGAATCAGACAGATTCAGACAGAATCACACAGAATGAGACAGAATCAGACAGAATCACACAGAATGAGACAGAATCAGATAGAATCACACAGAATCACACAGAATCACACAGAATCACACAGAATCACACAGAATCACACAGAATCACACAGAATCAGACGGAATCACCTGCAGAGAAACGTTACAGGGAGATGTAGGAGCTGCTTTTCAGACAATGCATCGTAGTTAAAGAAATCTGATCAAGAACATTTCACTTGTTCTGATGGCAGATTTTTTTTTCTTATTACAAGCAAACAAAAAAAGAAAAGATCATTTTTGACTTTTTCTTAGAGCGGCCGAGGTTATTCTGCTTGTAAAAAGCAAATTCTGCCAATGCAATGAGAAAAGTTTTCTTGATATGTTTACAGCAGAAAAACATGTTTACAGCAGAAATAAACATGTTTACAGCACATACAAACATGTTTACAGCAGAAATGAACATGTTTACAGCAGAAATAAACATGTTTACAGCACATACAAACATGTCTACAGCAGAAATAAACATGTTTACAGCAGAATAAACATGTTTACAGCAGAATAAACATGTTAACAGTAAGAAATAAACATGTTTACAGCAAATATAAACATGTTTACAGCAGAATAAACATGTTCACAGCAGAAATAAACATGTTTACAGCAGAAATAAACATGTTTACAGCAGAATAAACATGTTCACAGCAGAAATAAACATGTTTACAGCAGAAATAAACATGTTTACAGCAGAATAAACATGTTCACAGCAGAAATAAACATGTTTACAGCACATACAAACATGTTTACAGCAGAATATACATGTTTACAGCAGAATAAACATGTTTACAGCAGAAATAAACATGTTTACAGCAGATATAAACATGTTTACAGCAGAATAAACATGTTTACAGCAGAAATAAACATGTTTACAGTAGAAATAAACATGTTTACAGCAGAAATAAACATGTTTACAGCAGATATAAACATGTTTACAGCAGAATATAACATGTTTACAGCAGAAATAAACATGTTTACAGCAGAAATAAACATGTTTACAGCAGAATAAACATGTTTACAGCAGAAATAAACACGTTTACAGCAGAATAAACATGTTTACAGCAGATATAAACATGTTTACAGCAGAATATAAACATGTTTACAGCAGAATAAACATGTTTACAGCAGAAATAAACATGCATACAGCAGAAATAAACATGTTTACAGCAGATATAAACATGTTTACAGCAGAATAAACATGTTCACAGCAGAAATAAACATGTTTACAGCAGAAATAAACATGTTTACAGCAGATTAAACATGTTTACAGCAGAATAAACATGTTTACAGCAGATATAAACATGTTTACAGCAGAAATAAACATGTTTACAGCAGAATAAACATGTTTACAGTCTGGTTCAAACATCATTTTAGGTTCAACAGGTCAAGTTTACCTTCATATCAACTGTGAGGGGGTGAATATTTTTTTATAACTCATTCGTTTAGATGTTATTTAATCTTGAAATGACACATAATTAGGGGCGTGTCAGTTTGATTGACAGGTAGCAGAGCGGCTGTCGGCCTGCTGACCGGTGGCTAACAGTTAGCTCCTTGTTAGCTCTCAGTAAGGTCTCAGTCTGCAGCAGAGCAGCAACATGGTGGTTTTTAGTCAGATATCAGTCTAAGCGTGTCTGACCTTTATCTGCCGCTCAGAAGGCTAATCCTCGTTAGCTCCTGTTAGTTTCCAGTTAGCTTGGTTAGCATTTAGCCAGGAGTACGTCAGCTGTCAATCATTTGCCCTGCAGCCGCGCTGTACCCATTTTAGTATTTTCCGGGAGTGACGACACACATGACACGGCAAGATGGCGACGGTGGGACACGCCCACCTGGCTTCACATTTCTCCGTGCAGATGAGACCGGATGCTACGTCCATATTTTTACAGTCTTTGGTTTGGACACGACGTCCAGCTGGAGAAACGCAGAGTACGTCCTTATTTTAATGGTTAGAAAGATGAGGAAAACTTGGAGCGGTGATTGAGGACGACGCCTCCCTTTAGTCTGCTGTTACAAATCTCAGCGTGAAATAAATCCATGAATCAAACATTTAATGTAAATCATTAGAGAACCACAGTTCATACAACACTGAACAGCACACGTAGTGAATGAACGTGTGGTACGAACATGTTTCAGATTTGCTGTTGATGTAAAAGGCAGACTCATTCATGCTGCCATTCTGCACCTGCACCTCCTCTTCCAGCTCAGTTCCTCACAGCCTGATTTCCCGCCACACCTGAGTCCAACCGAACCACCATCAGCTGAGCACAAGACCAAAGCCATCAGTCATTTCAGCTGTTTTTTTTTTGCCTTGGTACTCAACAACAGCAGCAAAGAGCTGAAATCATGCCACAAACACACGAGTTTAAACCCCCCCAGCGTCTATGTGCTCATAGATGATGGACGCCCTCCAAATAAAGACGGAGAAATCAGCTGTCAGTGAAACCAGACGAAACTGACAAAAGTAATGAATAAAAACCGTGAAAATCATTATGTTGATTCTGAATTGTGGTTCAACAGAAATATAAAAACAAACACAGAAAATAAAACAAGTAAACAAGCATGATGGGACTCAGGTGTTTCTGTAACGTCCAATCAGACGTCTGCACCTGTTGACAGGTATGTTGGTCCATGTTCATGGGAAAGATGCTCTAAACCAGTGATTCTTAACCAAGCTCGGCCTCCAGCGCCGCCAAGAAGCCGCGAGGACCGAATATTTACACCGTTATTTATGACTGGATGAGCTGTAATGTAGCCCCCCCCCCCCCCCCCCCCAACTGGTGGCGCTAATGTGTCAGAGTTCAACAAACAAGCAGAAGAAGACACTCAGCTAGCCGCTAGCCTGTAGCTAACGTTGTAAAGAAGAATTAAAACTAAATAATGAAGATAAAAATGGTCCCAAACCCTAAAGAGGCAAAAACCCACTCCAGTTTATTAAATACGGATTAGTGAGTGGAGATAACAAAGCAGAGCTGAGAAGATGGATGGAACACCAGCTAATGCTAATGCTAATGCTAACGCTAACAGAAACCCTGAAGCATCTGCAGCTTCATCTAGAAACAAACATCTAACACTCGTTGGAAAGAAAGAAGTTTTAAGAAAAAAGAGAGAAAATCAGCTGTTGATGCAGAAAATGTTTGTTATGTTTGGAAGTTCTTTAAAAAATCTAAGAAAAGTTTAAATAAATAAATTGTTTAATGAAATTTTGTGCTTTAATTTCCTGTCTAAACAAATAAAATCCAGGTTTTTACAGATTATTTAAACTGAGCCTTTTTATTTCCAATGTGATCTATTACTGCAGCATTTTCTCTCTTTTTAAATCAGTTTCCATCAGTTTTTTCTGTTGTTCCTCTTTTTGTAGTAAAATGTTGTAGATTTTGTGTTTATAGCCTAATTCTGATTTGTTCTTGTAGGAGTCTGATTTTCTTCCATGAATTATACGTGTGATATAAATGTGTTTGTGACCATCTCAGAATATATTTTATATGATGTTATTCATGTTTATCAGCCACATTTTACAGGTTCAGTCTGTTAAAGCAGCTGGATTTGCTTTAGTTATTAAAGAAAGAAACCAGAAATGATCATTACACTGATACAGAGTTAAAGATGAACCTGGACCAGTTATTACACTGATGCAGAGTTAAAGATGAACCTGGACCAGTTTTTGGACTGGAACCTGGACCCATCATGAAAAATGCTGAGAACCGCTGCTCTAATGTGTCTGGGACAGTTTTGTTTGTTTCTTTTTATTATTATTATTTCCAACCACAATTCAATATCAATATTTTACTCCATGACATTATAATTTTGTAAATTTTTATTCATCATTAGTTTCTTTAGTTTCTTGTTATTTGAATCGCTGTTGTGAGTTTAGGCTTCTGTTTAACTGGAGGGTGTGAATCCTCCTGAGCACGGCTGTAAGAGCAGATCCTGGAACGACGGCGCTGACAGCTGAACCGAGCAGAGCAGCATGGCAGTAACCCCACTCTGCTCCTCATACGTACCCCCGTCCCCATTCTGTCAGCAGTAAGATGCAACATAGCCGTGCACTGTGCCCGGCGAGGCTCAGAGACCCTCACCATCCATCATACAAGCCGGTGAACAGTTTCAGCACATGCCAGCGAATCAAGGGCAGTGAAAGAAGCATTCTCCTGCTCACAATGCACCGATAAAGCATTTAACCAGATTAGTGAGCTACGCAGACAGTCCGTTCCTTTAACCACGGCGGCATTGTGGGAGTTCAGCTGCCTGACAGATCAGCATCATCCCAAGAATGAGAAGAGCCACAACGAAACAGCGAAGCAGTACGAACGTGAGAGAGACTGGCCTATCTGAGATCCGGCAGCCAGCTCGTTCCGTTCATGTTTGGAAAGCATTCGTGGTCAGTTACACCCTGTAGGACCGGGAACATCCCATAATAGCAGTCCAGTCTCTCTGCAGTCCTGGGCTTCACTTCAGCAGCTGGGGGCTGAAGGGGACCGAGGCTCAGGAAAGACCACCAGTTTCATCGTCGTGATCAACAGAAACCCAAAAGTCCTGGAACTGTTCAAAGAGCACGAATGAGGAGTTCAGCTCCTCGCGGTCTCACCGTTGCTTATGTGCGTTTGTACTACGTACGAGCATCAAACAACCATCTCTGCATTCCTTCATCAGAAACTGGCTAAAAATGCCTTATCAGGGTGAAAAAACGAAGAGGAAACACTTATAAAGGTCACACGCTGCAGTGATGAACGCGCCGCAGCTATTATGCACACATGGCTTCCAACGCATGCAAGAGATCAGCTGATGCAACGATAACAGCAGCTGCAGAAGTCTGATGCTGGCTGACAGGGTTCCACACGTCCTGGAAAACCTGGAAAACCTGGAAAATCATGGAACATTTTTCAAATAATGGAAAACACATGGAACACCATAGAAAGAGTAAAATGTCCTGGAAAATTATTTTTCCTCCCTGTCATCGCTGTTTCATCACCGTTTCATCGCTGCTATATCGCCGCTATATCACCGCTATATCGGCGCTATATCACCGCTATATCGCCGCTATATCGCCGCTATATCGCTGCTATATCGCCGCTATATCACCGCTATATCGGCGCTATATCACCGCTATATCACCGCTATATCACCGCTATATCGCCGCTATATCGCCGCTATATCGCCGCTATATCGCCGCTATATCGCCGCTATATCGCTGCTATATCGGCGCTATATCACCGCTATATCGCTGCTATATCGCCGCTATATCACCGCTATATCATCGCCGCTATATCACCGCTATATCACCGCTATATCACCGCTACATCGCCGCTATATCACAGCTATATCACCGCTATATCACCGCTATATCGCTGCTATATCGGCCGCTATATCGCCGCTATATCGCCGCTATATCGCCGCTATATCGCCGCTAAATCGGCGCTATATCGCCGCTATATCGCCGCTATATCGGCGCTATATCGGCGCTATATCGGCGCTATATCGGCGCTATATCGCTGCTATATCGCTGCTATCTGCTGTAAACGGCCTCCATGACTCAGCAGAAATCAGACATTATGGCGATGATCTGCTGTAAACGGCCTCCATGACTCAGCAGAAATCAGACGTTTTGGCGATGATCTGCTGTAAACGGCCTCCATGACTCAGCAGAAATCAGACGTTATGGCGATGATCTGCTGTAAACGGCCTCCATGACTCAGCAGAAATCAGACGTTATGGCGATGATCTGCTGTAAACGGCCTCCATGACTCAGCAGAAATCAGACGTTATGGCGATGATCTGCTGTAAACGGCCTCCATGACTCAGCAGAAATCAGACGTCATGGCGTGGATCTGCTGTAAACGGCCTCCCCCCCCACTACCCCCAAAACTCAGCAGAAATCAGGCGTCATGGCGTCGATCTGCTGTAAACGGCCTCCATGACTCAGCAGAAATCAGACGTTATGGCGAAGATCTGCTGTAAACGGCCTCCATGACTCAGCAGAAATCAGACGTTATGGCGATGATCTGCTGTAAACGGCCTCCATGACTCAGCAGAAATCAGACGACACGGCGACGATCTGCTGTAAACGGCCTCCATGACTCAGCAGAAATCAGACGTTATGGCGATGATCTGCTGTAAACGGCCTCCATGACTCAGCAGAAATCAGACGTTTTGGCGTAGATCTGCTGTAAACGGCCTCCATGACTCAGCAGAAATCAGACGTCACGGCGACGATCTGCTGTAAACGGCCTCCATGACTCAGCAGAAATCAGACGTTATGGCGATGATCTGCTGTAAACGGCCTCCATGACTCAGCAGAAATCAGACGTTATGGCGATGATCTGCTGTAAACGGCCTCCATGACTCAGCAGAAATTAGACGTTTTGGCGATGATCTGCTGTAAACAGCCTCCATGACTCAGCAGAAATCAGACGTTATGGCGATGATCTGCTGTAAACGGCCTCCATGACTCAGCAGAAATCAGACGTTTTGGCGTAGATCTGCTGTAAACGGCCTCCATGACTCAGCAGAAATCAGACGTTATGGCGTAGATCTGCTGTAAACGGCCTCCATGACTCAGCAGAAATCAGACGTTATGGCGATGATCTGCTGTAAACGGCCTCCATGACTCAGCAGAAATCAGACGTCATGGCGTAGATCTGCTGTAAACGGCCTCCATGACTCAGCAGAAATCAGACGTCATGGCGTAGATCTGCTGTAAACGGCCTCCATGACTCAGCAGAAATCAGACGTTATGGCGTAGATCTGCTGTAAACGGCCTCCATGACTCAGCAGAAATCAGACTTTATGGCGATGATCTGCTGTAAACGGCCTCCATGACTCAGCAGAAATCAGACGTTATGGCGACGATCTGCTGTAAACGGCCTCCATGACTCAGCAGAAATCAGACGTTATGGCGATGATCTGCTGTAAACGGCCTCCATGACTCAGCAGAAATCAGACGTTATGGCGATGATCTGCTGTAAACGGCCTCCATGACTCAGCAGAAATCAGACGTCACGGCGACGATCTGCTGTAAACGGCCTCCATGACTCAGCAGAAATCAGACGTTATGGCGATGATCTGCTGTAAACGGCCTCCATGACTCAGCAGAAATCAGACGTTATGGCGATGATCTGCTGTAAACGGCCTCCATGACTCAGCAGGAAGCTGGTGTGCGGCAGGTATAAAGAGTGTGATGGTTTGGACGGGACGCTGAGGGACTTGAGGATGTTCCACGTGTATCATGGAGCTAACGGCGGCTCCTCTGCAGCTGAAAGATGGTGGCACAGATATGGAAAAGAGAGGGATGGTTTATTTATAGCCGTGTTGGGTTTATTTTATGTATCTGGGTTGAATCAGTAATTACGGCTCTGCTGCAGAGACGGAAACAGCAACCAAGTAAACACGACGGAAAGACAGAAGAAACAGAACAAACAGAAAAAGAGGAACGAGTGAAAGAGACAGTTTCTCCACTTTCATCCTCCACACAGCTGCTGCCGTCTTTCTCCCAGTCACAGCTGCTGGTGCGGAGCTTGTCCTCTGTTCTCCTGTTTGAGTCATTTTCTCGCCTTGTCAGCTTCGTCCTGTCTGGCTCAGTTACAGTCGTTCACATCTGAAGTCATTCTGTCTGAATCATGCAAACGCACCGGAAACCAACCATTCCTAGTTTCATTCAGCAGAATGTCAGTATGCAAGCTGAGGCTGCAGCTGCACCAACGCTGCTTGGTCACTCTAAACTATCACTTAAAGGTGCATTGCCTGAGTTTAAACATTAACTTCTATCTTTTCTCTCCTCCACCTGCTCTAACAGCTGCTGATGTGCAGAATCAGCTGATCTTTCTTCACTGCGGTGTTTCTCATACTGTTTCTGCTCAATGCCAGCGTTTTGGGTACAAAGCCTCTGGGGGGGCATGTGGGGGAGACGAGCTGCACGTTCTGGTTGGTCTGGCTGCATCGGTGTCGTATTCCACCATTGCAGGTCCGCACATGCTGAGACAATGCTGCTGCTAAAAGATGGAGAACAGGAGCCTCTCAGACCCCAGCTCAGACTCCAGGAAAGCCGACAGACCATAAACAGGAACTTTGACTCTCACTCTGACATTCACATGACCTCATCAGAGCACAGCAGATCAGATTAGACCCCCAAAACCCCCCGAAGAGGGGAATCTGATGTCATGGCACCTTTAAGGGAAAGTTCGTGTCCAGGCATCCTCGCTTAATGAAGGTGCGACATCCTCGGCATTTCCTACCCAGTCCCTCAGAATATCCTGATGTAACCGCCCCCTGAAGGCGCGACATTGATCATCAATGCCAGAAATGAACAACGTGGTTGGCCAATTAGCAGTCCTGATGAAAAGATGCACCCGAAGTGCTGAATAAATGTTTTCCTGTTTTCTTCCTGGCCTGTAACTGCTTTAGGTTTTACAGACCAGATTGTTACTGAATCGTTCATTGGCTGAGTTAGACTCCACTTTCTTCTAATTAATCTTTTACTGCCCACCGACGATTATTAGAATGGGGAGACATTTAAAATAAAACACATGGATCCCCTCTAATACGTCAACTAAAGAAAAATCGGACTTAACTCGGTGTTCAGATTCACGGTCTGGAACTGGAAGTTTGGACTTTAACAAACACAAATCCCGTCATACGAAATCATGGTGATGACGTCAGCTGGACGGGTTTCATCAGGATACGATACATTTACAGATTTCTTGATGAGCCCGGTTAAATTTTCCTCAGCTCGTTGAAAGGCTGAATAAGCCTGTGGTGCTCGATAAAGACAGGTTTCTACTCCTGCTGCACGTCACAGCTTATAAACTGCTCCATGCGCAGCCACCATGACAAAGCAACATCCTTTTTGGCACAATGCTTGTTCAACATCCCGAATCATAAGACGTGTGGTAACCATAGCTACGCCTGGTCACAATATCCATATGATCACTGAGGCGCCGGGAGGGGGGGGTGAGAAAGTGAGCTGTGGTTACGGCGGCGGCACAATCGTTAGACATCAGGAGGAACCGAAGAAGACTCGTTCCTCTGAACAGAGGACGTCTCAGAAACGCTCGCGGGAGGAAGCTGGAGAAACGGACAATAGATCATTGACTATCTTAATATATCATGAAATGCTTCGTTTATTCATTTTATTTGCTCTGTTAGATGAGTTCAGCATAAAAACACTTCTGGCCGTGATCAGGACGTGGAGTCGTTCCATCGAATCCCACAGACTCGTTTCATAAAAGGGAAAGACTGTTTTATTGTTTGTTTTATTGTTTTTATTGGGATCCACATTAGCTGTCTCAGACACATCAGAGCATCTTCCCATGAACATGGACCAACATACCTGTGAACAGGTGCAGACGTCTGATTGGACGTCACAGAAACACCTGATTGCAGTGATTGAATCAAAGTGTTGCTCAACAACATTTTAGCTTCGGAGCCCCGTCATGCTTGTTTACTTATTTATTTTTGTGTGTTTGTTTTTAATATTTCTGTTGAACCACAATTCAGAATCAACGTCATGATTTTCATAGAATTTTTATTTATTGTTACTTTTGTTATTTTCATCTTATTTCACTGGCGGCTGATTTTTTTCTCTTCTTTAATTGGAGGGTGTGAATCATTTTGGGGACGACTGGATATAAAAACATACAGTAATAAGATTACAGCGTACGTAGATGTCAGTCACAGGAAAAAAAAAGGAAAAAAGGAACATAACCAACATTATTAATTGCTCTCATTTTGAAGGGAGGTGTACATGTGTTTATCTGCAGCAGTTGTGATGTAAGAATCTTCGATTTGTACTAAACTAAAATTAAGATGTCAAAACAATATTTAAAAGCATTCAGTGATAAAATGAGACTTTTAAGCACAAAAACAAAGCAGAAACCAGGACTTCAGTAGAACTGATTTGGTCGTGTGTAGTCTTCAGTTTGAACTTTAGTGGAACATGTGGGGGCTGGAAGCCGATTCCACAGAGATTCGGCTCTGTAGAGAACTGTGGACAGATCTGATCCTACGATGAGCGGGCATTAAAGGAGAACTTTCTGTCTCCAACCTGGACCTTGTTTCTAGGAGTTCATACGTGCTTTTACTCACCGGGAAAGTTTCTGCATCACTTTGAGTCCTTTGGAAGATTTTACGCTGAGTCGCCCTTTGGTGTGCATCCTTATAATGGGGGAGGCGGGGCAGCCTCGATCAGACATTATCTGCAGCACAACTCCTTCATTTCACCAACACTTTAAGTAGAACGAAGGAACAAACGGGTTCTTTTGTCCTGTGAGTTCAGAGTTTTGCAGGTTCCAGTTTGTTGGTATCTAAATACTGAGCTGCTTTTCTCAGCTGCTGCAGCACGAAGCCTGTAGAGTGCAGAGAACCCCCCCCCCCCGATAACTGACGGAAAGTTAATCTGGACTCACAGGACAATAGTGCTCGTTTGTTCCTTCATTCTACTGAAAGTACCGATGAAATGCAGGAGTTTTGCTGCAGATAATGTCTGATAGGCTGCCCCGCCTCTCCAGTTATAAGGATGAACGCCTGATGATGACTCAACGTAAAATCTTCCAAAGGAGTCAAAGTGATGCCGAAACTTTCCCGGTGAGTAAATGCACGTACAGACAGTTATCCGGTAAATCACCAAGTGCCTTTGTGGTGAGTATGAGTGACCATCTTCAACAAATCTTAAAGACACACAACGGGACTTTTCTCAGTTTTCTCAGTGACCCCCCCACCTCACCGGCGGCTAAACTAGCATCCATCTTCATCGTACCTGTGCTGCGATTCTCTCCAGCCAGAAACAGTCTTATCTTGACTCTTGTTCTGTCTCTTCCTCTCTTTCTTCTCCTCTAATGTTTCCCTGCGTTTCTTTACCGAATCCGACATGATGCGTTCAAACGCCCTCGTGTTGATCCCTGGTTTACATCCGGTTGCTCGTGAGTGACGCGGTGCTGCAGCCAATCGTCGTCTGCGACGTCCCGGTCGCGTCCCGGATGGGAATCTTACATCCTGCTGTTTCTGAGCGTCGGGACGTCTCCGGGCAGCGACGGCTCGTAAATGCGCACGATGAATGCTGGTGTGACATCAGAACGAGTCAGAAACGCAGATTTTTAAGCTCTGAAACATTAAAGCTGTTCTGACAGTAATACCCAAAATTCCTTGAAACGACCTGGAAAAAACTGTTGTTTCTTAATTTTTTATTGAGTTTAGATTTATTCATGTGAGTTCGGACAGACCCTGTTTAGGATGTAAGTGTATTAATAAGTCATTTCAGCTGACAGACCTGTGTGATACTGCAGGAAGGTCGTTGCCAGCGTTTGTGGGAATTTGTCTCTGCTCACATGATGTTAAAACCTTAAAAACAGGACGTTTTACAGCAGCTCTTGTAGCTTTCTAACAAACTGTGGAAAACAAACCAGCAGGTGCTATTTCTTGTTTCATTAGCATCTCACATATTTGCTAAATTAGCTTTAAGTTGTTTCAACACAAACAGCCGACTGAACTCTGATGATGAAAAATGAGTGTTGCTTTCAGTAAATAGCCAGAACCGATCTGCAGACAAACGTGAAACTGGAGCATCACACCACCAGAGACCGCCGGCTCCTCTCAGCCTGCGACCGATTCACTCATCCACTTTCCCCGAAACTTAAGCGATATGTGGTCAGCGTGGGACGGAAGCACATGCTCGCTGGTACGCACTCGTGAGAACGACCACGTTCCTAAACAAGCGTGAGGCGTGGACCTGGGAGGGGTTAATCATTTATGAACCACCAACCGTACAAATATGATGAAGGCAAACAGAAAACTGGTTTTGTGCTGCTCATGTTCGAGTTGAAGACAACAAATGTGCTTCAGAGATGTTCATGAAGGGGAGATGAGAGATGTGTGATGAGGCTGCTGCGTGACACTTTCACCGTCTGGAAGTCATGCGAGCTCGATGCTCCGGGTTTAACGGGAACTCGGCTGTGAGAATACCAGGACGTCACGTTGGTAGCGCCGATAACTAAACACCAGTGCTCCAGCAAAGACACCTTTTTAAATCAGAGAGCTTCCTTATTTCAGCAAAACAGGGACAACTTCATGTTGCACAAATTCACTGAAAGATATCCAGATATCACCTAAAACGTTTGACTTCACACAATCTAAAGTGAGAAACTTCATGAGCTGATTAGTTTATGTTGGTGTGAACAATAACACCTCACTGACTCAACCTTCATTTTTTGCCTCGATCCAAATGATTCTGTTCTTAACTTTTAGTTACTGAACCAAACTGATGAGCTGAAATTAGAACAACCGAACGTATTTACTATTAGCTTAATTATCTTCGGTTGCATTGACTCTGATTGATTCATTTACATATTTCTAAACTGTGGCCTTTTTCTTTTGCTCTTAATGCAAATTTACTGAGTTAAAGTTTGCACCAGAGTAAATCCAGAGTCTGATGGAACAGCAACACAGTTTATAAACGGGTGATGTTGGTTCCATCTTACACGTTGCATACCAGTGGACATGGCGGTGAGTTTATCTCCTTCACTCTCATGCTGCAACTTTCACGTCCAAACTGAACAGAACTTCTCATCGTCTTCAGAATGTGAACATAAAGTCAGTAAACACTTAACTCACATTTATAGGAAAACAATCATAACAGGGTCATTTTCTGCTGAATTTGCGTTTCCCATGAGCCTTTGTGGTCCAGATATGTTGAGTTTTGAAAATAGCCCCACCCCCTTTGTTGTTCATGCATGCTGAAGCCGAAACAACTTAATACATTTACTTTGAGTTGAGTATAAACCAAACTTGACGTCTCTAAATGCAAAAGAATGAGTTTTACTATCAAATCAACAATTTCATCTGATTTAAACAGCAATTTTTACAGATGCGGGCATGAAAAAGTTCCCCTTTCTGCCGACTACCAGCCACTTACCAGCCACTTACCAGTGACTTACCAGCCACTTACCAGCCACTTACCAGCCACTAACCAGCCACTTACCAGCCACTAACCAGCCACTTACCAGTGACTTACCAGCCACTTACTAGCCACTAACTTACCAGCCACGCCACTTACCAGTGACTTACCAGCCACTTACCAGCCACTATTACCAGCCACTTACCAGTGACTTACCAGCCACTTACCAGCCACTTACCAGCCACTTACCAGTGACTTACCAGCCACCTACCAGTGACTTACCAGTGACTTACCAGCCACTAACCAGCCACTTGTCTGCTAATTCAGTCACACAGAGAAACCAGGGGAAACGATTTCAGAGCATAAATGAACGCCCGGAACAAGGACGTTTTCACGCCAAGTTTGGACACCGTACGTGACGACATATTCACAGGACAAATCGTTCAGCCAGTGATGGTGCAGTAATAGTGAAGTAATGGTGCACTATTACTGCACTATTACTGCACTATTACTGCACTATTACTGCACCACTTCTGGCAGAAAAAGGCGGAACTTTTTCATGCCCACATCTGTAGTTTGAACGAACTGTACGCTGAACTTTCTTCAGTGTTCCAACAAAAAGACTAAAGGCCCATTTCTGGGTGTTTACTTGATTTCTGGCCACAGATCCGAACACAGACCCGATCCAGTCCGGTGGGTTCCTGGGCCAGGCCATTATGAAGTCACCTCAGAGCTGTGAAATGCTCTGAGGTGACATCGTCACGTGTTACTGCTAAACAAATAAAGCTGAATTGAACTGAAATGAAGCAAAGTCCCTTTTTGGCATGTCATATTCACAGTGTGTGCTGAAAAAGTGCTTCAGTGCTTACTGAAAGCTGCTACGGCCAGTATGAGCGTGACCACGATGGAGATCCAGGACACCCACAGAGCCTTCTTCCTGTAGCTCTGCGCCTCGTGAGGCTTCAGGCGCATGCTGCTCTCCAGAAGACCTGCGGAGACACGGACGCAAACGCTGTCACATGGACCAGGCTGGACGTCATGGATGTGATTGATGAAGGGTTTTTCTGTGTCTAACAAACCATCGGTCATCATCAACGCCTGTGATGAAAGAAAACATCCTGGATCTGTTTTCTCTGACATACGTTGGTCTGACCCACTAAGCACCGGCGGTGTGTTGCCAGAGGCGGGAGTAGTTTCAGTCTGGATCCGGTGTAGGTGACCCCGCTGCTGTACCAGACTACATAAGGGGGTGCCCCCATCGTCCACTCGCTCTCTGCAGAGTGGAGCGCTCTACTTCTTTAGACACATTGATAGACATGTAGTTCTGGAGACTGGTCTTGGTCTGGAGACCTGTCTCAAGACCACTTTTTTGGGGTCTTGGTCTTGCCACGGCCTCGGCAGTCTTTGGTCCCGGGTCTCTCGGTCTCGTAATGTCTCGGACTGACCGAGCGGTCTTGAAGGTATCTGTAACCAATCATTTCTAGGCAGGTACTGTTTTTGTTTTTATATCATTAAACGCCCCCTTCAGGTACCAAATCATAACGTCATTTTTATACGAAGCCGCTGAAGCCAGTATGGTGCTGAGGTTCTACAACTCATGCAAAATGGAAAAAACAATACAGGTTTTTTTGGTCTCTGTCTCGGTCTTGGTCCGAGCTGATCTAGTCTCGGTCTTGATACTCTCTGGTCTTTGTAGTGTCTCGGTCTCGGTGTAGGTGGTCTTTACGAAAAGTCTACACATTGAGAAAGATCCTTAAAAGTGCCATGACATCAAATGTCCCTTTTCTGGGGTTTTGGGGGGTCTAATCTGATCTGCTGTCCTCTGATGAGGTCATGTGAATGTCCAGATTATCAAAGTTCCTGTTTATGGTCTGTCAGCTTTGTTTCTCTGCTCAGAAACGGTTGAATCAGACAGCAGCTTATCATTCTACATAGTTCTATCATTCTACGTAGTTCCATCATTCTACGTAGTTCCATCATTCTACGTAGTTCTATCATTCTACGTAGTTCCATCATTCTACGTAGTTCTATCATTCTACGTAGTTCCATCATTCTACGTAGTTCCATCATTCTACGTAGTTCTATCATTCTACGTAGTTCCATCATTCTACGTAGTTCCATCATTCTACGTAGTTCTATCATTCTACGTAGTTCCATCATTCTACGTAGTTCCATCATTCTACGTAGTTCTATCATTCTACGTAGTTCCATCATTCTACGTAGTTCCATCATTCTACGTAGTTCCATCATTCTACGTAGTTCTATCATTCTACGTAGTTCCATCATTCTACGTAGTTCTATCATTCTACGTAGTTCTATCATTCTACGTAGTTCCATCATTCTACGTAGTTCTATCATTCTACGTAGTTCCATCATTCTACGTAGTTCCATCATTCTACGTAGTTCCATCATTCTACGTAGTTCTATCATTCTACGTAGTTCTATCATTCTACGTAGTTCCATCATTCTACGTAGTTCCATCATTCTACGTAGTTCCATCATTCTACGTAGTTCCATCATTCTACGTAGTTCCATCATTCTACGTAGTTCATTTGCTCCAATTAGAGCACACTGTCAAGCAAACAGCCCCCCCCCCCCCCCCTCCTTCCACCCAGAAGAATCCATAACTATCGCTTACAGTGTTTGAATTTACCGCAACCGTCTTCTTCCTGTATCAAAACTGTGGATGCAGCGTTAATGACGTCACGTCCGCAGCGTTGACGTCACGTCTGCAGCGTTAATGACGTCACGTCTGCAGCGTTAATGACGTCACGTCTGCAGCGTTAATGACGTCACGTCTGCAGCGTCAATGACGTCACGTCTGCAGCGTCAATGACGTCACGTCTGCAGCGTTAATGACGTCACGTCTGCAGGGCAGCGCGGGAAATTCAGACACCGAATTGCAGCTTTATGCAGCACACAGCCTGTTCAAGGCAACGCAGAGAAACGTGGTGGAAACGTTCTTTTTGGTATTTAGCGTTTCATCACCCATTAGTATGAAAACATGGACATGCATGTTTGTTTTTCATTCCTGCCTCTGGTCCCTTTAAAGAGATGAAAACGAGCAGGTGCAGGAAAAACGGCCGTTTACTGTTTATGGTCAAATCAAGCAGCTGATCTGGTCTCGCTGATGATGTCCGACTTCCCGTGACCTCAGAAGAATCAGAAGAATTTGTAATATGCTTGAAAAGTATGCAAATGCAGCAGAAAGGCATTTTCTCTGACAGAACACTGAAGTAGGACAGTTTCATCCGTTTGTAACTGACTGGAAGAAAGAAATGAAACACACATACAGTCATAAAACGTTCTGCGGCATAAATCACAAGATCCCTGTGTTTCCTGATTTAGGTCGTTGTATAAAGCACATTTTTTAAATGGTATTTCCAGTGGGCAAGTTCTGGAGGCACGACGTGTCCTATTTATTTTTGTTTTTCAAACAATGAGGAAAAATTATTTCCTCAATCTGAAGAAGCAGCGGGCTCAGAGCTGAGAGGTTTCGTTTTTATTCCCCATCACAAAAAGAATCTGAAAGAGGAGTACGCTTTATTCAATGTGCAACTTTGCTTTGAAATGAACAGAAGATTGTCATTTTATCCACCAGAGCACAGACGACTGAATCCACACCGGGGACAAAACATTGCGTAACACTTGGAAACCCTTCTTAAACTGGAGTTTTAGGTGATGGGTGGCACAGGACCCATGAACAGCTTCTCCAAGAGCCTCCTCATGGAAACTGCACGAAAGTCGTCCAAGCAAACAACATCAAGATATACTGAACTCAGTAAGATTAAACACAAACAAGTCAATGACTTTCTTTAAAGTATTTCCATAAATTCATAGTAATCTCATGTTAGGATGTTTCTGAGAAGCAGGGACGTCTCATTAAGCGAAGGGGCTGCAGAGAGACGGCACTCTCAGATTCATCCTCATGGCTCTCAGCTCGGCTGGTGTGTGACAAGCCTCTGAAATCAGACTTAACAGCCCAGATTTCTCACCGCCTGCAGCCCTTTCTTTCCTCTGAAATGTAAGAATGGCTCTGCAGATTCATGCATCATTTATCAACTTGAACTTTTACATCCAAAAGAGAGCTGGGCTTTGTTGGCTGTCTGAATCCAGCAATTTGTCCCGGTGATTGGTGTAGCTGCCACAAAAACAACTGGATAATGAGAGCTGTAATGAAGGAGAGAACATGGCCGCCTTAACCTCTGACCCTACTGGTACCGAGCCGGTGCTCATCATGTGTGAGATGCTCCAGTATCTGTGAAGTTGAGTTAAAAACACATTTTATTCTAATCAATTAGCAATGGTGTGACAGGAACCGGCCAATCAGAAGCCTGGAAGGAATAACAGTAAATGTGGTCTCTGCTGTCCCGATGATGACGTGCAAACAAACATATTAGTGCGCACAGGAGAAAGTTGTTAGACGAGCGCATCGCAGAAATTATTATAGCGCTTTGTCAGGAATCATCCCTGATTAAATGTGCATTCTAGGATCAGAGAGGATCTAGGATCAGAGAGGTTCTAGGATCAGAGAGGATCTAGGATCAGAGAGGATCTAGGATCAGAGAGGATCTAGGATCAGAGAGGATCTAGATCAGAGAGGTTCTAGGATCAGAGAGATTCTAGGATCAGAGAGGTTCTAGGATCAGAGAGGATTTAGGATCAGAAAGGTTCTAGGATCAGAGAGGTTCTAGGATCAGAGAGGATCTAGGATCAGAGAGGATCTAGGATCAGAGAGGATTTAGGATCAGAGAGGATCTAGGATCAGAGAGGGTCTAGGATCAGAGATGTTCTAAGATCAGAGAGGATCTAGGATCAGAGAGGATCTAGGATCAGAGAGGATCTAGGATCAGAGAGGATTTAGGATCAGAGAGGATCTAGGATCAGAGAGGTTCTAGGATCAGAGAGGTTCTAGGATCAGAGAGGATCTAGGATCAGAGAAGATCTAGGATCAGAGAGGGTCTGGGATCAGAGAGGATCTAGGATCAGAGAGGGTCTGGGATCAGAGAGGATCTAGGATCAGAGAGGATTTAGGATCAGAGAGGATCTAGGATCAGAGAGGGTCTGGGATCAGAGAGGATCTAGGATCAGAGAGGATTTAGGATCAGAGAGGATCTAGGATCAGAGAGGTTCTAGGATCAGAGAGGGTCTAGGATCAGAGAGGTTCTAGGATCAGAGAGGATCTAGGATCAGAGAGGTTCTAGGATCAGAGAAGATCTAGGATCAGAGAGGTTCTAGGATCAGAGAGGATCTAGGATCAGAGCTGATCTAGGATCAGAGAGGTTCTTGGATCAGAGAGGGTCTAGGATCAGAGAGGATCTAGGATCAGAGAGGATCTAGGATCAGAGAGGTTCTAGGATCAGAGAGGGTCTAGGATCAGAGAGGATCTAGGATCAGAGAGGTTCTAGGATCAGAGAGGATCTAGGATCAGAGAGGTTCTAGGATCAGAGAGGATCTAGGATCAGAGAGGATCTAGGATCAGAGAGGTTCTAGGATCAGAGAGGTTCTAGGATCAGAGAGGATCTAGGATCAGAGAGGATCTAGGATCAGAGAGGTTCTAGGATCAGAGAGGATCTAGGATCAGAGAGGTTCTAGGATCAGAGAGGTTCTAGGATCAGAGAGGGTTTAGGATCAGAGAGGATCTAGGATCAGAGAGGATCTAGGATCAGAGAGGATCTAGGATCAGAGAGGTTCTAGGATCAGAGAGGTTCTAGGATCAGAGAGGATCCAGGATCAGAGAGGGTCTAGGATCAGAGAGGATCTAGGATCAGAGAGGATCTAGGATCAGAGAGGTTCTAGGATCAGAGAGGGTCTAGGATCAGAGAGGATCTCGGATCAGAGAGGTTCTAGGATCAGAGAGGGTCTAGGATCAGAGAGGGTCTAGATCAGAGAGGATCTAGGATCAGAGAGGTTCTAGGATCAGAGAGGAACTAGGATCAGAGAGGGTCTAGATCAGAGAGGATCTAGGATCAGAGAGGGTCTAGGATCAGAGAGGAACTAGGATCAGAGATGGTCTAGGATCAGAGAGGGTCTAGGATCAGAGAGGATCTAGGATCAGTTCCTAGAACTCCCCTTTGGAGTTTCGTTATCAGAACTACATTCTCCATCAGTCTGCGTTGGAACATGAGGGAGAACCTTAATAGGAACCATGTTTGACACATTTATGCCCCAGATCATCTGATACAAAACTGAGGTTTCTCATCTCTGTCATTCAAAGCTGTTATAAAGCTGCTTACCAGCTTTCATCATGTTCATTTGTATCACGTAACGGAACAGCCCCCCCCCCCCCCGATGGAAACCTGCCCTGCTGACGTCTTGTTTACGTTTTGCTGAAGTACGCCTGTACACTAAAGTATCTGGGCAGCAACAGCAGATTCTACTGCTATACTCTGCAGCTGTATCTGGTCATTAAATCAGTATAAAATAATCACTTTTGGACATTTCAGGACAGTTCTGGATTCAGGACGTGTTCCATTCTGATGAATAATGAATTGGTACGCTCCTATTGGAATAGTTCTCGTTATTATGATCTCTGTAAACAGCTGTGGGATTTTTTAAATATGGCGGCTGAAAGAAGCGGAGATCATGCAAGGGGCGGGGCTTACCAGTTCTACCAATCACCAAACATCTACGTACTTCAGTTCCTATGGAACCCTGAAAAGACCCTGCCTGCGTTTTTAAACCGAATCTGTCCATAATGCAGCGCAATATGAACTGAAATTGTAATTTCCAACAGGGATAAGCGTTATTTATGTGTTCGTACATTTACACAAGCATAATATGTAGAGTTTGTTAGTGGCTAAAAGCAGATAGGAGCTACTAAAATGTTGATGAATGCGAGATTCACGTAAATTTAGGTCTACGAACAGTTTACACACATTCGCTCTGCTCACGTTTCATGAATGAGACCTGCCGTGTTTTTGTCCTGGAAAACTGATGTCCTGCACACTTTCTCCTCAACAAGGTTTCATGCAAAACCCCCGTCAATCAATTCTGCCACAATCCCATGTTAGAAAATACATAATTTTATTCAATCAACATGAACAAGTGTGATATTCCTCAAGGTAACATGCGGGATACTGGGTTGACACCAGTTATAAGTCAGCTGTTCAACTTTCAGCACGGTTTCCCCAAACCTACGACACATATCTGAGAGGAGATGATATAACTTCCTGAACTTTGACTATAAATGGAAAGAAAACTGTGACTGTGATCATGCTTGAAAGAGCTGATGATTCACATGACTGTTTCGTAGAGTAAGGAGGCATTTATTCTGCCAGGAACACAACACCCATGATGAATGAACAAAGATGAATAAAGCTCTAACCAGAGTTAAAGCACATTATAATGTTATCATATCAAATTCCCACAAACTGTAAAATAAATATTAGAACCGATTTCAAACAAGTTGCTCAGTCTGAGATGTCCCGACATGAGCCGACCTTTCTCTGTCTGTAAGCGAAACCTCTTCCTTTTTTAAGTTATTCTTTTATAACTAAAACTCTCCACAGATCTGGTCTTAAGCATGAAGACTTTAAATCCTCAGCTTTTCTTTTGCCAGGCTTTACAGGACTCTTCCAAAGTCACACAATGAATCACCTTTTGCTCCCTACTGCATTTGTAAGAATTCATTTCAGCTGTCAGCTTCGTTTCAGTATGAAAGTTTGTTCCCAGACCTCCAACCAGAAAAAGTCCACAACTCCTCTCATCGCAGCTCAGTCCGCCCAGAAATCAAGTCATTTCTATATTTATTCACCTTTCAGAAATATAGAAGCAACCTTTGGGAGAAAGATGCCCCATAAAGTCCAGAGACCAGTCTGCCTCTGGACTGGGAGACCGGGGTGGTGGTCCAACTTCAGGACTGGGAGACCGGGGTGGTGGTCCAACTTCTGGACTGGGAGACCGGGGTGGTGGTCCAACTTCAGGACTGGGAGACCGGGGTGGTGGTCCAACTTCTGGACTGGGAGACCGGGGTGGTGGTCCAACTTCAGGACTGGGAGACCGGGGTGGTGGTCCAACTTCTGGACTGGGAGACCGGGGTGGTGGTCCAACTTCAGGACTGGGAGACCGGGGTGGTGGTCCAACTTCAGGACTGGGAGACCGGGGTGGTGGTCCAACTTCAGGACTGGGAGACCGGGGTGGTGGTCCAACTTCAGGACTGGGAGACCGGGGTGGTGGTCCAACTTCTGGACTGAGAGACCGGGGTGGTGGTCCAACTTCAGGGGTCTCACTCCTCAGCCTCCCTGGTAAAGTCTATTCAGGGTTCTTAAGGGGCGGCCGGATAGTCAAACCTGGGATTCAGGAGCAGTGTGGTTCTGGTGCTGGTCCTGGTCGTGGACCAGCTGGGGGGGGGGGGGGCACGAGGGTTTGCCCAACCAGTCTACATGTGTTTGTGGATCATCATCATCATCATCATCATGTGTAGCATCATCACAGAAGAATATTAGGACATTGATGTGCTAACGAATCAAGGCTCAGTTTGACTCTGAGATGTTCGGGACTTTGTGCACAACTGTCTTTCATTATTGGACAAACTGATTAATCCAGGTGTGTCTGGCCATTGTCCCCATGGTTACTGAGGTCAGGCACACCTGGAATCGTCCAGTAATGAAAGACAGAGGAGCTGGTTTAAGTTAGGAAGTCGTGGGCCTGTTCTGAAATGAACTCGCTCCATCTATTCCTGTACGAACTTAAACAATCTTACCATCTCTGATATCAATATTTCTCACGTTTGTGTTTTTTTCTATGAAATATATTCAGGCAAAGGAAAGATTCCTGATCACTTCAAGCCAATAAGGTCCATTCTTATGGAACACGACAGTCAGCGAATCTTCCTCAGTTACTCTCCAGGCACAGCCAATCACCAGTAAGATGCAGATTTAAACTGAGTTAAATAATATGATTCATTTAGCAGGCAGGTGTGATGGTGTTGATAGTTGTAAGAGATGTTTAATTTAAGCTTATTTGATTGTTGAGTCACAATATTTTGCATGCATGTATTTACTTACATATTACTTGTTTTTTGTTTGTTATACTTGTATGATCCCTGAGGGGAAATTAGGTTTCTGCATGTCACCATCTCTGTACATTAGTATCAGAGAGCAGGGGGCTGCTACTTAAAGCGCCCGGGGGGCAGTTGGTGGGGGGTTCAGGACCTTGCTCAGGGGTCCACAGTGGTACACCCGAGGGTCGTGTCGGGGAATCGAACCCGGGTCCTCGGCGCCAAAGCCCACGACGCTACCACTGGGCTATCCACTCCCCCTCATTTGGGGGGGGGGTATTTTGTCTTCGTTGTCAGTTTTTTTTCAGTGAGAGATGAAGTAGTTTAAATTGCTATGCATAATATACAGCTGTGTGAAAAAGTTTTTGCCTTCTTCCTGATTTCTTATTTTCTGCATGTTTGTCACATAAATGTTTCAGATCATCAAACAAATTTAAATATTTGACAAAGATAACACAAGTAAACACAAAATGCAGTTTTTAAATGAAGGTTTTTATCTTTAAGGGGGAAAATCCAACCCTCCATGTCCCTGTGTGAAAAAGTGATCTTCCCCTAAACCTAATAACTGGTTGTTCCACCTTAGCAGCAACAACTGCATCAAGCGTTTGTGATAACTGGCAGTGAGTCTTCTACAGCGCTGTGGAGGAATTTTGTTCCACTCATCTTTGCAGAATTGTTGTAATTCAGCCACATTGGAGGCTTTTCCAGCATGAACCGCCTTTTTAAGGTCATGCCACAGCATCTCAATGGGATTCAGGTGGGGGCTTTGACTAGGCCACTCCAAAGTCTTCATGTTGTTGTTCTTAAGCCATTCAGAGGTGGACTTGCTGGTGTGTTCTGGATCATTGTTCTGCTGCAGAACCCAAGTGCGCTTCAGCTTGAGGTCACCAACAGATGGCCGGACGTTCTCCTTCAGGATTTTTTGGTAGAAGCAGAATTCATGGTTCCATTTACCACAGCAAGTCTTCCAGGTCCTGAAGCAGCAAAACAGCCCCAGACCATCACACTACCACCACCATGTTTTACTGTTGCTATGATGTTCCTTTTCTGAAATGCCGTGTTACTTTTACGCCAGATGTAATGGGACCTACACCTTCACAATAACTTTTTCACACAGGGACATGGAGGTTTGGATCCCCCCCCCCCACTTACTAATAAAAACCTTCATTAAAAAAACTGCATTTTCTGTTTACTTGTGTTATCTTTGTCTCACATTTAAATTTGTTTGATGATCTGAAACATTTAAGTGTGACAAACATGCAAAAAAGTAAGAAATCAGGAGGGGGGCAAAAACTTTTTCACACAGCTGTATCTTATTTTTATTTGTTTTCATCATTGGCTTTGTTACAGGTGGAGGTTTGTTATAAGCCTGCTTGGGCTTTTTTTTTTTTTGCCTCTCCCAGCACTGTACTGTCTTATTTTCTTATAAATTATGATGTACTTTTCATATGTGCAAAATAAACAAACGTACTAAGCACAGTTCCTGAGCCTTTGCTGTGAAACTCAAAAATATATTATGCTATGAACCAATGTAGGAACCAAGCAACCCATCATGAAATGTGTTTGCCCTCCCATCCCCCCCTCCTCTCTGTTGCAGACTGCACTGCTGGTATGAAACATTGCTGCAGTCAGTCTTGACCCTGATATCACAGAATGCTTCTGCATGTGTTGTTGCTAACTCATGCTCAGATGGTGCAAACAGATGGAGACAGTCTAGATGTTGCATCCGGGGGAGTTGCTGTCATCACTCTATGATCCTTCATATCTGAAATCTAATATACTCCATTACACGTGCTGTCATTCTCCTGCTTTCATCCAGACAAAATCTGCCACTTTATTAGGTACGTCTCACTTGAACTGCATCTCACCTGCTTCAGAAGGACCCAGATGCAGATTCAACCAAGTGTAGGAAACCTTCCTCAGAGATTTTGCTCCAAATCGACATGATAGCATCACACAGTTGCTGCAGATCTGTCAGCAGCACATCACAGTGAAAAGTGTCGTCCCCCCCCCCCCCCCCCCCAAAAAAAAACAAATCTTAGCAAGTTTACTTCCTAATTTCTAGTCAGAATATCTCATCACACTCAAAATAAGACAAAATCACCTAAAGAGAAACATTTCAGTGAGATATGGGAACTTGTTTTAAGACAAATGCATCTTATTTCAAGAAATCTTATTTAAAAAAAACTTTGCTTGCTTTGTTGGCAGAATGTTTTTTTCTTTTTTTGCTTATTACAAGCAAAGAAATCTTCACAGAGAGACAGACAAACATTCATGAGCACATTCACTCCTACAGACGATTTAGAGTGACCAGTTAACCAATATCATGTATCAGGACTGTGGGAGGAAGCCGGAGAACCCGGAGAGAACCCACGCATACACGGGGAGAACATGCAAACTCCACACAGGAA
>JALJCO010000629.1:0-30000 GCA_023101725.1 Atherinomorus stipes | reverse complement strand
GTGTTTGACCCGGGAGTCTGTAGTGTGTAGATTTAAATGTCTTATGTAAAATAACACGAAGAACCTGTAAAATAAATAAATAAATACATTTCCCTTTAATATATTTATCACAAGACTTTTTCTAACGGTGAAAATCATTAGATTTTACAGCTGAAGTTTATTTCGTGGTTTGTTCTCAGTCTCCAGCCCTGAATGGACCACCGGAGCGGGCCCGGATGGACGAGTGCAGAGAAACAGATTCAATCTTTAACCCTCAAATCCAGATCTAGTTAACATTTATTTAACAAACTCAAGCTAACGACCAGTAAAGTCGGCTTTGTCTTCAGGATTTATTGTCCAGCGGAGACGTTCGTCCTCTGGGGAATGTTGCACTTCACAGTTTTTAGACACTAAATGGGTCGAAAAATGCCACAAACACACAAAGACGTGCACACATGCACACTTAAGGGTTTATCAGACGTGCATGTGACTGGTAGCAGAATGCTGCCTGGAGGCAGGCCGAGTCTGAAACAGCAACCTGCTGGATTTACTTCCTCCAATCAGGGACAGCGGTCGCACACAGATGCTGTGATTCTGCAGCAACTTTAAAAATGGAGTTAAATTCACACAATTCTTCACATCCAGTAAACCTGTGAGACCAAATCATGTTTTCATGAAGTAATCAGACTTTTTGTAACATTTCAATCCTTCAGTTTTATCACTTTATCCTGAAATTATCAGGAACTTTTACTCCGACACAGTTCGGTCACTTGCACTCTACAGCCCCGTTTCCAGCAACGGGTCAGTCAACCTTTTTTCCCCCAGGCCCAGACCCAGACGCAGACCCAGACGCAGACCCAGACCCAGACCCAGACCCGCGGGTGGGAACGGGGCTTAACCATTATATCTTCATTCTATCAACAGCGTTCGTGTCCAGTTCAGGACCACAGTCCTGCAGGGTTCTAGGTCTCCCTGCTCCAACACACCTGACTCACATTAATGAGTCACTGCAGAACGTCAGACGCTGATTGGTTCACCGAAGGTGGAGACACACCGGGACGATGTCCGTCCGTCTGGCGTCCGTCCGTCTGGAGTCCGTCCGTCTGGTGTCCGTCCGTCTGGCGTCCGTCCGTCTGGCGTCCGTCCGTCTGGAGTTGAGTCAGGAGTCGGGTTGGTGTGGTCTGTGCCGTCTGCAGACGTCTCCGACACCCAGGTCTGACCCGGGTCTCCTGGCCCAGACCAGTTTTCTGGTCCAGGTCTGGTCCAGTTTTCTGGTCGTCAGTCTGTCCGGTGTGTCTCTACCTACCTGGTGGAGTCACTGACGTCATTCTGAATCCAGCAGAAGTGCAACTTTTATTGTTTGTTTTGAAACTTCTTGTTCAGGCTTCACTTGGAAAAGAGATCACTGCGTCTCAACGGGACGACCTGGTTAAATAAACCTGGTTAAAAAGTCCTGGTTGAATAAAGGTTAAATAAACCTGGTTAAAAAGGTTAAATAAACCTGGTTAAATAAACCTAGTTGAATAAAGGTTGAATAAACCTGGTTAAAAAAAGGTTAAATAAACCTGGTTGAATAAAGGTTAAATAAACCTGGTTGAATAAACCTGGTTAAAAAAAGGTTAAATAAACCTGGTTAAATAAACCTGGTTAAAAAAAGGTTAAATAAACCTGGATAAATAAACCAGGTTAAATAAACCTGGTTGAATAAACCTGGTGAAATAAACCTGGTTAAATAAACCTGGTTAAAAAAAGGTTAAATAAACCTGGTTAAATAAACCTGGTGAAATAAACCTGGTTAAATAAACCTGGTTAAAAAAAGGTTAAATAAACCTGGTTGAATAAACCTGGTGAAATAAACCTGGTTAAATAAAGGTTAAATAAAGCTGGTTAAATAAACCTGGTTGAATAAACCTGGTTGAATAAACCTGGTTAAATAAACCTGGTTAAATAAACCTGGTTGAATAAACCTGGTTAAATAAAAAATAAGTGAGATGAGCGCGTGAAGGATCACTGACGCGTTTCCGTTCAGGAACTTGTGAATCTGCTGATGAAGACTATCATACATTATTCACGCAGCAGGAATATGTGGCATGGGTAAAAATAGCCCCCCCCCCCCCCCCCCCCCACTGACGCACGCACGTCCCACCCTAACGCGCACGAGCAGCATAACTTTGAGACCCGCAGCTCTCTGAGCGGAGTTACCTTCTCCATCCACGCTGTCCGTGATCTTCATCTCCTGGTTCCCGGTGAACGGCTCGGGCTCGGGGGGGGTCCTGGCTCGCTGCTGGTGGGGGTTGGTGAAGCCGTTCCGCACCGTGGCCGCGCAGGGATCCAGCACGGTCGGGTCCGGGACGGGACCGGACTCCGGGACCTGCTCCGTCATGGCTGCGGCTGTTTGGTGTCAGAGTCTGAGGAAGATGAGGATGAGGATGAGGATGAGGGGGTGGGGGGGTGGGGGGGTTCACACCGGTGCAGCAGTCATCCAACGCGTCCAAATGCCACCGGTGTCGACTCCGCTGCGCGGGGGGTGCGGTGCGGTGGAGGGGCAGAGATGGCGATAACTGCAGATTTATCTGCGCGAGACGTCCGCGAGCCCAGGTAGGAGTCCGGAACTGCTCAGGTCAGAGCCGGAGATGCGGTGTGAGATGCGCGTGGAGCTGGCGGGCGGTGCCAGTGACTCCCCCCTCCCCTCTCACTCCTCCCTCTCCCACTTTCTCCTCCTTTCTCCTCATTTCTCCCGCTTTCTCCTCCCTCTTCTCCTTTCTCCTCCTTTCTCCTCCTTTCTCCTCATTTCTCCCGCTTTCTCCTCCCTCTCCTCCTTTCTCCTCTCTCCTTTCTCCCTCTTTCTCCCACTTTCTCCTCCTTTCTCCCGCTTTCTCCTCCCTCTTCTCCTTTCTCCTCCTTTCTCCCTTCTCCTCTTCTCTCCCCCCTTTCTCCTCCCTCTCCTCCTTTCTCCTCTCTCTTTTCTCCCTCTTTCTCCCACTTTCTCCTCCCTCTCCCACTTTCTCCTCCTTTCTCCTCATTTCTCCCACTTTCTCCTCTCTCTCCTCCCTCTCCTCTTTTCTCCTCCTTTCTCCCACTTTCTCCTCTCTCCTTTCTCCTCCTTTCTCCCACTTTCTCCTCCCTCTCCTCCTTTCTCCTCCCTCTTCTCCTTTCTCCTCCTTTCTCCCACTTTCTCCTCTCTCTCCTCCCTCTCCTCCTTTCTCCTCCCTCTCCTCCCTCTCCTCCTTTCTCCTCCCCTCTCCCCATTTCTCCTCCCTCTCCTCCTCTCTCCTCCTTTCTCCTCCCTCTCCTCCTCTCTCCTCCTTTCTCCTCCCTCTCCCACTTTCTCCTCTCTCTCCTCCCTCTCCTCCTCTCTCCTCCCCTCTCCTCCCCTCTCCCCATTTCTCCTCCCTCTCCTCCTCTCTCCTCCTTTCTCCTCCCTCTCCTCCTCTCTCCTCCCCTCTCCCCATTTCTCCTCCCTCTCCCACTTTCTCCTCCTCTCTCCTCCCCTCTCCTCCTTTCTCCTCCCTCTCCTCCTTTCTCCTCTCCTCCTTTCTCCTCCCTCTCCTCCCTCTCCTCCTTTCTCCTCCTTTCTCCTCCCTCTCCTCCTTTCTCCTCCTTTCTCCTCCCTCTCCTCCTCTTCTCCCTCCCTCTCCCCTCTCCTCCCCCTCCTCTCCTCCCTCTCTCTCTCCCTCTCCCCCTCTCTCCTCCTCTCCTCCTCCCTCTCTCTCCTTTCTCCCCTCCTCTCTCCTCCCCTCTCCTCCTCTCTCTCCTCCTCCTCTCTCCTCCCTCTCCTCCCCCTCCTTTCTCCCTCCCCCCCCCTCCTCCTTCTCCTCCTCTCTCCCCCCTCTCCTCCTTTCTCCTCCTCCTTTCTCCTCCCCTCTCCTCCTTTCTCCTCCCCCTTTCTCCTCCCTCTCTTCCCCCCCCCTCCTCCTCCTCTCCTCCTTTCTCCTCCCTCTCCTCCTTTCTCCTCTCCTCCTTTCTCCTCCCTCTCCTCCTCTCTCCTCCTTTCTCCTCTCTCTCCTCCTTTCTCCTCCCTCTCCTCCTCTCTCCTCCTTTCTCCTCTCTCTCCTCCTTTCTCCTCCCTCTCCTCCTCTCTCCTCCCCTCTCCTCCCCTCTCCCCATTTCTCCTCCTTTCATAACTCATCTCAGTTTTCGGCATCATAACCTGATAAAACACGTGGAGTTTCTCCCGCTCGGATTAAAACATTCGTAATGTCAGAAATTATTTTGTGAAGCTGCAGCATGTTATAAAGCAGCCGGGGAGGGGGGTGGGGGGGGGGGGGGGGGGGGGGGGGGTGCAGGGGATGCAGGTGAACAGGTCATGGATGCAGCATCAGATAGCGTGAGGTGGAACTGGATCATCTGTCAGCACAAACATGCACCTAAACTAAACATGAGCCGCAAACGCTGAGCCAGATGAGTTTTTAGACGTCTGCAAACGTAAAACTACAACAACAGATTATTGCTGACGGCTTTAATAACATCTGGGTACAAAATAAGTGGAGAAATTCAGACTGCAGTAATTACTAGTGTGGGGGGCAACAACATACTTTTAACTGTCATTTATTATGGCACTGTTACGCTACGTTATGTCACTGTAATTTATTACGGTACTGTTACGTTACGTTACTGTAATTTATTATGGTACCGTAATGTTACTGTCATTTATGACGGTACAGTTATGTAACGTTACTGTCATTTATTACGGTACAGCTATGTTACGTTACTGTAATTTATTACGGTACTGTTACGTTATGTTACTGTCATTTATTACGGTACTGTAACGTTACTGTCATTTATTACAGTACTGTTGCGTTACGTTACGTCACGTCACTGTAATCTATTACGGTACTGCTACGTTATGGTACTGTAATCTATTACGGTACTGTTACGTTATGGTACTGTTATTTATTGCGGTACTGTTACGTTACGTCACTGTAATTTATTATGGTACCGTAATGTTACTGTCATTTATGACGGTACAGTTATGTAACGTTACTGTCATTTATGACGGTACAGCTATGTTACGTTACTGTAATTTATTACGGTACTGTAACTTTACTGTCCATTTATTACAGTACTGTTCCGTTACGTCACTGTAATCTACTACGGTACTGTTCCGTTATGTTACTGTAATTTATTATGGTACTGTTACGTTACGCTACCTCACTGTAATCTATTACGGTACTGTTATGTTATGGTACTGTAATTTATTACGGTACCGTAATGTTACTGTCATTTATGACGGTACAGTTATGTAACGTTACTGTCATTTATTACAGTACTGTTCCGTTGTGAAAGAATGTGTCGCTCTCAGGAATCAGTGGATTCCAGCGTGGAACTGTGATAGGATGCCACCTGTGCAACAATCCAGCGGTGAAGTTTCCTCCTAAATATTCCACAGTCAGCTGTCAGCTGGATTATAAGAACATGGAAGTGTTTGGGAACGACAGCATCTCAGCCATGAAGTGTTCGTCCACGTAAACTGATGGAGCGGGTCAGTGATGCTGAAGCTCATAGTGAGAAGAGGTGGCCAACTTTCTGCAGAGTCAATCACTACAGACCTCCAACCTTCATGTGGCCTTCAGATCAGATCAAGAACAGTGACAGAGAGCTTCATGGAATGGGTTTCCATGGCGACCAGCTGCATCCATCCATCCATCAGCAAGTGCGATGCAAAGCGTGGATGCAGTGGTGGAAAGCAGCCGCCACTGGACTCTAGAGCAGTGGAGGCGTTCTCTGGAGGACCAATCACGCTTCTCCATCTGCAATCTGATGGAGGAGTCTGGGTTTGGTGGTTGCCAGGACAACGGTACTTGTCTGACTGCATTATCAAGGGTCATAAGGTCGGCAGAAAAGAATATCAGCTGTCCCCTACCCGCCCTGGATAACCGTGCTACATCATGCTACCTTGGCAGGGCCTGAAAGGACTAGTCCCCGGTGAACTCCATTATATGAAAGTTGGGGGGAAACGAGAAGCCTTCCTGATCACCGGCTGCATTTGAGATATTAAAAAAGTGCTGCAGAGTCTTTCTCACCATGAGGGGGGGTGGAAGATAAAGTTACATCATTCTGTGGGTGGAATGTTCCTTTAAACATCATAAAGGACCCCTCCCATCCCGGTCATCACAGCTTGATCAGATTTGCAAAATCGAAACAAAATTCAACAGTTATTGAAATCTGGGACCTGAGAAGGGAACGTTGAATCAACGGTGACGCGTTCGTGTAATCTGGGCGAAAGACAACGTCCTTTCAGGATCAGATTTCCTTTCAGACAGTAAAAGTTGGATCTGTAGTGACCGTAGACCGTTAACAGAGCGCACGTAGCATCCGGTCACGTGTGAATAGAGGGCAGTGAAGCCAGGTGGGCGTGTCCCACCGTCGCCATCTTGCCGTGTCACGTGTGTCGTCACTCCTGGAAAATACGATAATGGCCGCGGGGCAAACGATTGACAGCTGATGTACTCCTGGCTAAATGCTAACGGAGCTAACTTTAAACTAACAGGAGCTAACGGAGATTCGCCCACTGAGCGGTGGATAAAGGTCAGACATGTTTGGACTGTTAGCTGCTAAAAACCACCGTGCTGCTGCTGCATAAACACTCAGACTTCGTACGGGGAAAACACGAACACCGTTGCTGGCTGAGACATGGGACTCGGAGGACTAGCATGTCCAACATCAGCAAAAAGTGACATGTTGCCATTGCTAACAGCATTTAGCAGCCATAACTGAAAATGTATGGGAATCATGACATTGCTTTTGAATTGTGGTTTAACTGAAATATTAGAAACAAACAAACAAAGAGCATGATGGGGCCTCGGAGGGAATCACTGCAGTCAAGTGTTTTCTGTAACTGATCCCACTTTCGCACCTGTTGACAGGTATGCCGCTGCGCACGAGCAACGTGCTCTGATTCATCTGGAACGGTTTCATTTGTTTGTTTTTTTTAATCAGTCTTTTCACAATACAAAAGAAATATCTTTTTTAAAAATGAAATAGAATCGAGCCTTTTTTATTTATTTATTTATTTTTGTCTTTACTTTAGTTTCTTATTTGAGTGACCTTTGTGAATTTGGCCTTTTCTTTAGTAGGAGGGTATAAATAAATTTGAGGACAACTTGTACTTGTACAGTGGTGTAATAATGTTTGCATACATTCCCATTAAAAAAAAAACTAAATTCACAATAATGATTTAAATAACAAGAAACTGATCATGTAATAAAAACAAAACAAAATTACAGTTTAGTAAAACACTGACTTTGAACTGTCGTTTTAAAATGAATGAAAAAACAAAACTGTCTCAGACACATCAGAGCATCTTTTCCATAAACGTGGACGAACATACCTGTCACAGGTGCAGACGTGTGATTGGACGTTACAGAAACACCTGATGGCAGTGATTGGCTCAAAGCTTCAGAGCCCCGTCATGCTTGTTTACTTGTTTATTATTTGTTTGTTTTAAATTCTGTTGAACCGGATTTCAGAACCAATGTCTCGTTTTTTTTACATTTTTATTTCACTGACAGCTTCCCCGTCGTTCGTGGTCGTGTATACAAACACGCCGCCGGAGTCTGGCCTGCACAGCTGGGCTGACAGGGACTTCCTGGTGAAAAGGCTGCATTGTGCACATCTGAGTAAATGTGTGTGTTTATTTAAAAACCTATTTTATGGCCGAAGACAACCCCCCCCACTTACAGCACACTCAGCATAACCATGGAGGTGTCAGGTCTCCATAGCTGCAGAGGAGACGCGGTGTGGTCCGGGGGCTGATGGTACCTTTCCCCCGCAGGTAGAAACCCAGTGTTAGCGGGAGTTACGGGTTTTTGTCCGATGTGAAGCGGATGTTCAGCGTCAGCATCAGAGGCGACATGCTGGGAATGTCAGCGGTGAGAAGGACAGGGGGGTGTCTGCAGCAGAGCCGCAAAGAAATGCCAGCACAGGTGGGGGCCTCGGTGGGCCCTTTCATTGTGTTAGCTTAGGGCCCATTCCAGTACACCCCCAGCCCTACTTTTTAGCCCCACCCCTAAATTTTACGTGTTCCCATGAAGGTAGCGGTGTCCCAATTCCTCTTTGCATGTAATGAGGGGTGGGGGACATAATGAGGGGTAGGGGACATAATGAGGGGTAGGGGACGTAATGAGGGATAGGGGACATAATGAGGAGTAGGGGACATAATGAGGAGTAGGGGACGTAATGAGGGATAGGGGACATAATGAGGAGTAGGGGACATAATGACGGGTAGGGGACGTAATGAGGGATAGGGGACGTAATGAGGAGTAGGGGGACGTAACGAGGGATAGGGGATGTAACGAGGGGTAGGGGACATTATGAGGGGGTAGGGGACATTATGAGGAGTAGGGGACATAATGAGGAGTAGGGGACATAATGAGGGGTAGGGGACGTAATGAGGGATAGGGGACGTAATGAGGAGTAGGGGACATAATGAGGAGTAGGGGACATAACGAGGGATAGGGGACATAATGAGGAGTAGGGGACATAATGACGGGTAGGGGACGTAATGAGGAGTAGGGGACATAATGAGGAGTAGGGGACGTAATGAGGGATAGGGGACATAATGAGGAGTAGGGGACATAATGAGGAGTAGGGGACATAATGACGGGTAGGGGACGTAATGAGGGATAGGGGACGTAATGAGGAGTAGGGGACGTAACGAGGGATAGGGGACATAATGAGGGGTAGGGGACGTAACGAGGGATAGGGGACGTAACGAGGGATAGGGGACGTAACAAGGGATAGGGGACATAATGAGGAGTAGGGGTCATAATGAGGAGTAGGGGACATAATGAGGGGTAGGGGACGTAATGAGGGGTAGGGGACGTAATGAGGGGTAGGGGACATAATGAGGAGTAGGGGACGTAATGAGGGATAGGGGACGTAATGAGGGGTAGGGGACGTAACGAGGGATAGGGGACATAATGAGGGGTAGGGGACATAATGAGAAGTAGGGGACATAATGAGAAGTAGGGGACATAATGAGGGGTAGGGGATGTAATGAGGAGTAGGGGACGTAACGAGGGATAGGGGACATAATGAGGGGTAGGGGACATAATGAGAAGTAGGGGACATAATGAGGGGTAGGGGATGTAATGAGGAGTAGGGGACGTAACGAGGGATAGGGGACATAATGAGGGGTAGGGGACATAATGAGAAGTAGGGGACATAATGAGGGGTAGGGGATGTAATGAGGAGTAGGGGACGTAACGAGGGATAGGGGACATAATGAGGAGTAGAGGACATAATCAGGGGTAGGGGACATAATGAGAAGTAGGGGAAATAATGAGGGGTAGGGGACATAATGAGGAGTAGGGGACGTAATGAGGGATAGGGGACATAATGAGGAGTAGGGGACATAATGAGGGGTAGGGGACATAATGAGGGGTAGGAGACATAATGAGGAGTAGGGGACGTAATGAGGAGTAGGGGACATAATGAGGAGTAGGGGACGTAATGAGGGATAGGGGACATAATGAGGAGTAGGGGACATAATGAGGGGTAGGGGACATAATGAGGGGTAGGAGACATAATGAGGAGTAGGGGACGTAATGAGGAGTAGGGGACATAATGAGGGGTAGGGGACGTAATGAGGGATAGAGGACATAATGCGGAGTAGGGGACATAATGAGGAGTAGGGGACATAATGAGGAATAGGGCACATAATGAGGGGAAGGGGACATAATGAGGAGTAGGGGACATAATGAGGAGTAGGGGACATAATGAGGAATAGGGCACATAATGAGGGGAAGGGGACATAATGAGGAGTAGGGGATATAATGAGGAGTAGGGGACATAATGAGGAGTAGGGGACGTAATGAGGAATAGGGGATGTAACAAGGGGTAGGGGACATAATTAGGAGTAGGGGACATAATGAGGGATAGGGGACATAATGAGGGGAAGGGGACATAATGAGGGGTAGGGGACATAATGAGGAGTAGGGGGCATAATGAGGAGTAGGGAATATAATGAGGAGTAGGGGACATAATGAGGGATAGGGGACATAATGAGGGGAAGGGGACATAATGAGGAGTAGGGGACATAATGAGGAGTAGGGGCTATAATGAGGGGTAGGGGATATAATGAGTAGTAGGGGACATACTGAGGAGTAGGGGGCATAATGAGGAATAGGGGCCATAATGAGGGGTAGGGGATATAATGAGGAGTAGGGGACATAATGAGGAGTAGGGGGCATAATGAGGGGTAGGGGGACGTAATGAGGGATAGGGGACGTAATGAGGGATAGGGGACGTAATGAGGGGTAGGGGACATAATGAGGGGTAGGGGACGTAATGAGGGATAGGGGATATAATGAGGGGTAGGAGATATAATGAGGGGTAGGGGATATAATGAGGAGTAGGGGACATAATGAGGAGTAGGGGGCATAATGAGGGGTAGGGGACGTAATGAGGGATAGGGGACGTAATGAGGAGTAGGGGACGTAATGAGTAGGGGGCATAATGAGGGGTAGGGGGACGTAATGAGGAGTAGGGGACATAATGAGGAGTAGGGGTCATAATGAGGGATAGGGGACATAATGAGGGATAGGGGACGTAATGAGGAGTAGGGGACGTAATGAGTAGGGGGCATAATGAGGGGTAGGGGACGTAATGAGGAGTAGGGGACATAATGAGGAGTAGGGGTCATAATGAGGAGTAGGGGACATAATGAGGGGTAGGGGACATAATGAGGGGTAGGGGACGTAATGAGGAGTAGAAGACATAATGAGGGGTAGGGGACATAATGAGGGGTAGGGGACATAATGAGTAGGGGGCATAATGAGGGGTACGGGACGTAATGAGGAGTAGGGGACATAATGAGGAGTAGGGGGACATAATGAGGAGTAGGGGTCATAATGAGGAGTAGGGGACGTAATGAGGGATAGGGGACGTAATGAGGGATAGGGGACGTAATGAGGGGTAGGGGACATAATGAGGGGTAGGGGACGTAATGAGGGATAGGGGATATAATGAGGGGTAGGAGATATAATGAGGGGTAGGGGATATAATGAGGAGTAGGGGACATAATGAGGAGTAGGGGGCATAATGAGGGGTAGGGGACGTAATGAGGGATAGGGGGACGTAATGAGGAGTAGGGGACGTAATGAGTAGGGGGCATAATGAGGGGTAGGGGACGTAATGAGGAGTAGGGGACATAATGAGGAGTAGGGGTCATAATGAGGGATAGGGGACATAATGAGGGATAGGGGACGTAATGAGGAGTAGGGGACGTAATGAGTAGGGGGCATAATGAGGGGTAGGGGACGTAATGAGGAGTAGGGGACATAATGAGGAGTAGGGGTCATAATGAGGAGTAGGGGACATAATGAGGGGTAGGGGGACATAATGAGGGGTAGGGGACGTAATGAGGAGTAGAAGACATAATGAGGGGTAGGGGGACATAATGAGAAGTAGGGGACATAATGAGTAGGGGGCATAATGAGGGGTACGGGACGTAATGAGGAGTAGGGGACATAATGAGGAGTAGGGGACATAATGAGGAGTAGGGGTCATAATGAGGAGTAGGGGACATAATGAGGGGTAGGGGACATAATGAGGGGTAGGGGACGTAATGAGGAGTAGAAGACATAATGAGGGGTAGGGGACATAATGAGGGGTAGGGGACATAATGAGTAGGGGGCATAATGAGGGGTACGGGACGTAATGAGGAGTAGGGGACATAATGAGGAGTAGGGGTCATAATGAGGGATAAGGGACATAATGAGGAGTAGGGGACATAATGAGGGGAAGGGGACATAATGAGGAGTAGGGGACATAATGAGGGGTAGGGGACATAATGAGGGGTAGGGGACATAATGAGAAGTAGGGGACATAATGAGGGGTAGGGGACGTAATGAGGGGTAGGGGACGTAATGAGGGATAGGGGATGTAACAAGGGGTAGGGGACGTAACGTGGGTGGGGGTATGAATCTACCCTTCAGAGCGAGGGACGTCAGATGCTGAGTTTCTGAGGACGGACCAGAGAAAAGGGAACAACAGAAACCTCCGGAGAGCGACAGGACTCGGAGAAGAAAACTCACAAATGTACAGATTACACGTTTGTTCGTAACGTTAGCCAGACTAGCCGCGCTAGCTAGGCTAAAACACTGATGACAAGCTTGTGAAGGCTTTTCTGCAGTTTACAAGAGACAACAGTCGTCATGGCAACATCTTCTCCGTGTGGTTGTTTTGTTTATTTATCAACTGAAGCACGATGATGATGAGAAAAGAAAAAAAAACAGCATCTGTTTATGTTGCTGCTGGGTGTGTTGTCATGGTGACACATATGTGCAAACGTCACCATGCAGTCGCTTACGTGCCTGAACGTAAGTGCAGCAGTGGCGTCCCAGTTCCTAGAAGATTCTATGGAAATCACGACATTGATTTCGAGTTATGCTTCAAAGGAAATATTAAAAACAAACAAAGAAGAAACAATAAGCAAACAAGTGTGATGCGGTGCCGTAAGCATAAATTTGGTTGAGCAATCAGGTGTTTTCTGTACCGTCCAATCAGACGTCTGCACCTGTTGACAGGTAGCAAGGTCCTCTAATTGGTCTGGGACAGTTTTGTTTGTTTATTTGTTTGTTTTTCATTATTATTCTCAACCACAATTCAAAAGCTAAATTTAATTCACCTAATTATAATTTTGTCCATTTTTATCTATTATTTGTTTCTTTAGTTTCTTGTTGTTTTGTGAATTCAGCCGTTTCTTTAATGGGGGGGGGGGGGGGGGGGTGAATCATTTTGAGGACGACTTTTTCAATAAAAACTTTCCCTCCATAAAACTTATCTAATAAAGGTTTCAATAAATGCATGTTGATAAACTGACTGTGAACGTAGTTTTACAGTATTTCATTATTGTGAAACAGCTCGTCCTGCGGAGCCAAATGAAGCCGAAAGCAGCGCATGGACGGCCGGATAAACCGCGATGGAATCCCCGACGGTATCACCGTTTCCGATTTTAACTTTAACGCTGATGAAGCCCGAACATGCATCTTTATGCACATTTGATGTTTACATGTTGTTATTTATTTAAATATAAAAGTTGGGGTAATTATTTTAGTGTGTGTATACTATTTTTACTGTAAGTATTTTTTCTTACATTTTGAGCTAATTTCCGCAGTAATAATGATAATCATGATCATTTTCGTCACAGTGCCTGTGAGATGAAATTTTCATGCCAAACACAAAATCAGCTTCTCTGAGAGGGAAAAAAACTTTTTCTCTTCATGATAACAGTGACATCATGTGGTCAAATTGGTATTTAAGGTTAAAGAATATGTGAATATTGGGTATGTTTTTTTTTTATTAGGAGTTATGTTGACTGGGTCATTTGAGTGGGAAAAGGGGGGGGGGGGGGGGGCATAAATACAACTGCAGTAAAAATGTAAATGTACTTTCCCACTGACTCTCATGGGGAAATGCATTCAAACTTTTGAAGGGTTCTTTATCTAAATCTGTTTTCTTTGATTGCAGAACATTTATTTATTTGTTTGTTTGTTTGTTAGGAATAGTACATACCCCCTGAGTACACATGCTGATTCCGATTGTAGAAAAACACATTTAACAGTTTACTTTTTAAAATGTTTCAGCTAGTTTAAAAGCTAGTTCACCCTAGTTTGTTTGTTGAACGGCTGACTTGATCTGGTCTCCAGTGCTGTGAAGGAAGGACAGTAAATCCGTCCACTTGCTGCTGGTTGAAGGTTTTTAGTTCGTCTGTCCTGAATCACAGACAGCAGCTGGAGAACATGTTGGAAACTGGATCTCTGCACAAACTACATCTTTAAAACATATTTATGTTACATTTTAAGGTCTTCTCTTATATGTAGTAATGTAAAGTATTTGTGTTGTATTGTTTGGATTATTTTTTGGGCAATCCCCCCCCCCCCCCCCCCCGCCGTAGCATTGAAAATAGTATCGAGTATCGACCACCATCCGTGGTATCGGTATGGAGAATATAATTCTAGTATGGTGACAAACCTGGTGTTTATCTCTGACCCACAAATGTGGCTGAAGTGTTAATAAATAGTATATTTCTGACCTCTGACCTCTCTCTGAGTGCAGCGACCATGTTGGACTTGGATTTTGGGGCAGGGGGTTCCTACCAGTTAGAAATGTGGGCGCACCCTCAGACAGAAGCCCTGTTTTCCCTTCTGCCTGACAGCTCTGCACACACCAGCAGTGAGATTAGATAATGAATGACAGGACGTCCCGCAGCCTGTCACCCGGCGGTCATTGCTTTCTGGGGGAGGGCGGCGGTACGTTTGCCCAGTTATTATAAAGTACCGGGATCTGCAGACCTTCGTGTCCCCTGAGAACATCACCAGGATGAAGGTTGATATTCACAACCACATCTTACCGAAGGAATGGCCTGACTTGAAGCAGGTAGGCGCTGCAGACACGCAGGACTGAAAGCTGTTAACTGTGGGAGCCTCGGCGTGAGTAGATCCACAGACAAACTCATCCTGAGAGCTCAGGTTCAGGTTTAGCGTCGGCTTTTCTCTCTGAGCACAGTTGTATAAATGGCAAAAACAGGAAATCTCTGCACGTTTTCCCACTTGTTGGTGCACGGAAACGAACAGCTCGCTCCATAAACCTGCCGTCCATGGATGGTTAAACTTTAATCAGCAGGCTCTGGCCTTGCTTTATCTGCTCCTGCCCTCAAGTCTTAGTCAGCGTGGCAGCTAATAATTTACCATATGGAGACCATGATTGCTTTCTTTAGTTTTAAATTCGAGGACGATAACATTTCCCACCACACATCCTCATGGTGCCGTATACATCAGAGGTTCTCCACCTTTTTCATGATGGGACCAGTTTCCAGTCCAAACTGGTCCAGGTTCATATCTAACTCTGTATCAGTGTAATAACTGGTCCAGGTTCATCTTTAACTCTGTATCAGTGTAATGATCATTTCTGGTTTATTTCTTTAATAACTAAAGCAAATCCAGCTGCTTTAACAGACTGAACCTGTAAAATGTGGCTGATAAACATGAATAACATCATATAAAATATATTCTGAGATGGTCACAAACACATTTATATCACACGTATAATTCATAGAAGAAAATCAGACTCCTACAAGAACAAATCAGAATTAGGCTATAAACACAAAATCTACAACATTTTACTACAAAAACAGGAACAACAGAAAAAACTGATGGAAACTGATTTAAAAAGAGATAAAATGCTGCAGTAATAGATCACATTGGAAATAAAAAGGCTCAGTTTAAATAATCTGTAAAAACCTGGATTTTATTTGTTTAGACAGGAAATTAAAGCACAAAATTTCATTCAACAATTTATTTATTTAAACTTTTCTTAGATTTTTTAAAGAACTTCCAAACATAACAGACATTTTCTGCATCAACAGCTGATTTTCTCTTTTTTTATTATAAATTCTTTGTTAAATTTGAGTGTTAGATGTTTGTTTCTAGATGAAGCTGCAGATGCTTCAGGGCTTCTGTTAGCATTAGCATTAACGTTAGCATTAGCATTAACGTTAGCATTAGCTGGTGCTCCATCCATCTTCTCAGCTCTGCTTTGTTATCTCCACTCACTAATCTGTATTTAATAAACTGGAGCGGGTTTTTGCCTCTTTAGGGTTTGGGACCATTTTTCAGGGTTCATGGGTTACAACACATTGCGTTACTTTGTTGAGGCAGCCAAATTTTCTGTCCAGGTTTTTGTGAACATTAGCAGAATTCTGATATGAAATACCAAAACTGTTTGAAATCATTTTGTGGTTTAATCTTGGGCCGCGGGCTCGTGGTTAAGAATCACTGATATACATGACATACATGCTGTGTTACCACTTTTCCCTCCAGCTTGTACCTGGCTTCTACATCATGAACGCATTTGGTGGAACTGACATGAAAACAAAACAACCTTCAGTACAAACAAAAATAGTAGGGGTGCATGATAATTATCAGTCCGATAATTATCCTTCCGATATCAGGAAATTATTACATCATTCCGATAAGTCTGATATCATGACGACTTACCCCGATAACACATACAGGTACTACCCAAAAAATTAGAATATCCAGAAAAGTTCATGTATTTCTGTAATTCAGCTTAAAAGGTGCAATTTACATATTATATAGATAAATAATATGCAAATCAGTATATTTCAAGCGTTTATTTGTTTGGATGTTGCTGATTAGAAGTTGCAGCTTAAGAAAACCTCAAATTCTAAAACTCCAAAAAAGAGAATATTGTGAAAAGCTCCAGTATTGCAGGTTCAGAGTGTCACATTCTAATCAGGTCAGTAATCCAAACACCTCCATAAGTACCCTGAGCCTTTAAAAAGTCTCTGTGTTGGTTTAGAAGAATTCACAATCATGGGGAAGATGCTGATCTGACAGTTGTGCAGAAAACCATCATTGACTCCCTGCACAAGGTGGAAAGACATAAAAACGCTGTCAGAACGTAGATTCAGCCCTCATCCTGACCGAAGGCTGTTGCAGTAAACCCATCAAGCTGGATGTGCATCAGGCTTTACAGCAGCTCTGCACGGACGGAAATCGCTCACATTGATCATTTACAGCCTCATTTGTATGCAGAAGCCTCCACGGGCCTGAACAGCATCCACTTGTTCTTATTTGGGGAGTTTTCAGATGTAGGACGGTGGGTGAACCTTCACAGAGGGGAGAGCATAATCAATAAACAAACATCAATAACAGCATACATGCATGTTTTACACTGTTAATAATCCTGCGTGTTTCTTGCTTTCAGAGATATGGATACGGAGGCTTCATCCAGCTTCACCATCACGCTCACGTAAGTCACAGGTTGGGTTTGGGTCACGCTGTATATCAGCTAATAGGTAATAAGACCTTTATAAGTGCATACAAGATGCTTAGTAACATTATTATGCATAAATGAGACTCAGACATGGAAAAATGAAGAGACCACGTCATCAAAAATAATGGTCATGCAGTCGAGTAGCAACTGTGGTGTGAATCTGGAGACCAAAAGAGACGGAAAAGAACATCTAGATCAGGGGCGTCAAAGTGGTTCCAGAAAGGGCCGTGTGGCTGCTGGTTTTCTTTCCAACCAAGCAGTAGCACACCAGACTCCACTCATCTCGTCAAGTCTTCAGGTTAAGACTGAACTCACTTGATGAGATGAGTGGAGTCTGGTGTGCTACTGCTTGGTTGGAAAGAAAACCAGCAGCCACACGGCCCTTTCTGGAACCACTTTGACACCCCTGATCTAGAGCGATAAAAGCTGCTTTTGGCAGCACAATGCCATGGATCGGGGGGCCCAAGTCCGGTCCTCGAGAGCTACTATCCTGCACCTGTTAGAACGAAACCCCCCCCCCCCCCCCCCCCCCCCCCAACACCAAATGGCTAATTCCCTCACCTGCTCGTCATTCAGCTCTGCAGCGGCTGGTAACGAGCGGCTCATCTGTTCAGGTGTGCTGGAGAAAGGAGGCAACCAAAATGTGCAGGGTCGTAGCGCTGGGGGGCCGGACTCGGACACCCCCGCCATAGATGTTGATGTAAGAACTTTATCACCAGAATCACTGATCAGGAAAAGCATGAAAACGGCAGATATCAGTTCTGAAATTAAACTCTTATTTTTGTTGTTATCATATTTGTCCAGACATTAAAATCACCAAGAAATATGAGAAAACAAGGGCGGTCTCTTCATTTATTCCATGTCTGGATGTTAACAGCACCATTATAAGACAGTTAATAGCAGATAAGACATTTAAAATAACTCATAAGAAACGTGTTAACTGTTTGTTGATGCTTCAGAACATTAATAGAATCCTCATGAGTATCTTATAATTGTTCATAACAACATTACAAACACATATATTGACTTAACTAGTCCAGCCATTATGTCTTTATGCCCCAGTAATCTTTGTTGTTTGATTTATGAACATTAATGAACACTTTATTGCTCATAGCTGTGAGCTAACTATGCAGTTTTTACAGTTAGCTGTGCTTTCTGCAGGTGTCGGATCTACAGCGAGAACATCTTATTCAGTCTGATAAATCTTCTATTATGCATTTATTTATGTATTTGCATTTATTTGATGAGGAATAACCCTTGACATCGTTTTTGAGGGGGTCCTCGAAACGGCGCGTTCACACCAGAGACCGTCATACGCAGCCGTACCCCGTTCTGTCTTTTTCAGTTTAACAATTTTTATGAAAGTTTTCAGAAAATATCACGTTTGTATGCAGTATACCATAACAGGAAATGTTTCTATGACAAAAAGAGAATACAAACAAATGAGGATAAGAACAGTGTACCCTTTCCCACCCAGTCATGCCCCCCCCAACTATCCCACCAGTCCTACCGCTCCAAACAGCAAGAGGGACTTCCTCCTCTCAACTAAGAAAGGGGTGCCCAAAGTATGACGTAATAACCACAGTTAGAACGGAGAAAAAACTAACACTCAGGAGGCACGAGGGCATGGGCAAGAGAGAGGTGGGTATGTGAGAATAATGAATGAGAGTGTGAAAGAGGAAATGTGGGAGGGAGGAACTTGGGCTGGAAGAGGGAGGAGATGTGGGTAAGTGGTTGGAGGAAAGGGGGGATGGAGATGTGGGTAAGTGGTTGGAGGAAAGGGGGGATGGAGGAAGGAGGGGCATGCTCGTGAGTGTCTAGTAGGGATGGTCATGAGGGGCTGAAGGAAGGAAGGGCGGGAGTGTGATAGGTCAGAGGGATGGGCGGGGCTGGACATGTAAGGGGGGACTGTATGGGGTATTGGGGGTATAGGGAGGTGGGGGCGTATGTGTGGGGGGGTGGGGAGGGGGTTGGTGCAGTTATGTGGGGGGAGTGCATGTGTGTGTTAGAGGGTATGAGGAGGTGGGGGTAGGTGTGGACGGTAGAGGGAGGAGAGTGTTGGGGGTGGAGAGAGGAGTGAGTGTGGGTATGTAAGGTCGGAGAGCGGAGTGGGTGGGTGTATGTGTGTGTGGGGGGGGGTACACGGAGGTGTTGGGTAGGGCTGGGCGGTGTGGGCGGAGGTTCGTATCTCGGTATTCGTGCCGGGCATCTTGGTGTCGGTGTGGTGCGGTGTGGCTGCGGGTTGGTTGGGGGCCGGGCGCTTTGGTGGGGGGGGTGCGGTTTTGTTTGTGGCTTCCGGGGCTTTTTGTGCGGGGCGGGCGCAGGGGGGATCTGTATCTTGTATGTGGTTGCTCTTGCGGTATTGATGTCTTGGGTGCCCGTGTCTCGATGTGGGGGCGGTGACGGTATATCTTTCAGCCCTAGTGTTGGGGTAGGTGTGTGGGGAGTGTGTGTGTGAGCGTGGTGGCAGGGTAGGGGGTGGTAGAGGTGGTGGCGCCCTGGTGTCAGGTGTATGGGGCAGGGACGTTGGGGTGGGGGCTGGCCTGCCCTGGGGGGGGCGTCGTCTGGGGGGTCCGGTCCTCCTGGGTTTCGGTTGGGCCGCCCGGGTCCGGGGGGGGGTGGCTGCTCCTGGGCGCTTGGGCCCTGGGCCCGGCGCTGTCTCCGCTCCGGGGGACGCCCGGCGCCCGGTGGGGTCGGCAGCTGCTGGTCTTGGTCCGCTGGGGCCTGGGCCTCCAGACTGCAGGGGGCTCCGGCTGGGGCCGCCTTTTGCCGCCCTTCGGGGGGATGCATGTCCGCTCTTTGGGGGGGGGGGGTAGCTGGGATCTGGGCCTCTGAGTGGCTGCTGGGGGCCTGGGTCGTGAGCCTTGCGGGCTTCCTCCTCCTTGCAGAGACGAGGCTGCATCTGCATGACTGTATCACCACGGAGCACCCTTTATTATGCATGTTGATGCTGTGACACTGCTTCCCATTGCGATGACTAGGTTGTACCTCTTCTCTACTTCCCATTGCGCTGACTAGGTTGTACCTCTTCTCTACTTCCCATTGCGATGACTAGGTTGTACCTCTTCTCTGCTTCCCATTGCGATGACTAGGTTGTACCTCTTCTCTGCTTCCCATTGCGATGACTAGGTTGTACCTCTTCTCTACTTCCCATTGCGCTGACTAGGTTGTACCTCTTCTCTGCGTAGTTCTGCGTGTGTTTGTGTGTGTTTGTATGATCTGAGGATATTTAAGCCACCTGCAGGTCCTCCTGTAGGGGATTGCTTGTTTTGTTTTCCAACAGAGACCTTGGTTGTTTAGGGATCGCGGTACAGATGTACCAGTGAACTGTGTAAGTGGATTCATGTTTTCTCTCCTCTCTCTCTTCCTCTTCCTTACTCCTCTCTCTCTGTTTCACTTTCTATCATTACCTCTGTTAACTTTCATTTCTCCCTTGTCAGGCCCAGCAGTATGAAATGGAATGGTGTAATAGACAAATGTTTAAATAAAGAAATAAAATGAATAAACATGATATCAAGTGGAGCCTTATGTTCATAAAGCTCCGCTTGATAAAGCAAAACTGTTCAACAGAATAAAGCAATCAGATTTCCATTCTGCTTGCTTCGATGCTGGACAGGACAAGTAGAAAAAAAAAAAAAAAAAAAAAAAAAGAACGGAGAAAAAACAGGGTCAAATAAACAAATAAACAAAGCAAACAGGAAGGGGGGGTGGGGGGTGCCTCTGATCCATCCAGCAACGTTTGGAGGCGCTTGCTTCTTCCAGGAGAGGAGACGATCACAGCAGCTTTACTCTGAGAGAGCAGGTCTCCGGTCTAAGTCCCAATAAAGCAGGCGGGGCCCAGGCGGGGGCCAGGCGGGGGCCAGGCGGGGGCCAGGCGGGGGCCGGGCGGCGAATAACTACCAAAACTGTCGGTCCAGAAAGCGCTGGGTTCAGGACAGGACCTGAACACGCGTAAGTAATCAGCTGCTTGGCCTTTACAGCGAGGCCAGGATGGCCGTGGGACCATTCTGAGTGGGATCAAGCTGTGCCTTGCTCAAGGGCAAGAGGTAGGAGTTAGATCAAGACTGGCTTCCCACCCGTCATCTCCCAGTTCACTCTCCCAAAGGCTCCTGGCCCAAGTGTGCAGGCGATATTGGTTACCCCTTTCTGTCTGGGAAAATGCAGATCTGGGACCAGCAGCGCCCCCTCCCTCCGACCTGTCAGGCTGCTACTCCATGCGAGCAGCTGCAGAAATCAGCACGGGGCCCCCGCATCAGCGCAGGGACTCACTTTAACCAGCAAGAGTGCAGCGTGACCTGGCTCGTGCTTCACTGGTGAAACTTTCAGCACCAGGGATTCGCTGAAGGACGAGAGGATACGACTGCATGCAGATCTACGCTGAAGCTGCAGATACGACGCTGCTGCATGCAGATCTACGCTGAAGCTGCAGATACGACGGTGCTGCATGCAGATCTACGCTGAAGCTGCAGATACGACGGTGCTGCATGCAGATCTACGCTGAAGCTGCAGATACGACGGTGCTGCATGCAGATCTACGCTGAAGCTGCAGATACGACGGTGCTGCATGCAGATCTACGCTGAGGCTGCAGATACGACGGTGCTGCATGCAGATCTACGCTGAAGCTGCAGATACGACGGTGCTGCATGCAGATCTACGCTGAAGCTGCAGATACGACGGTGCTGCATGCAGATCTACGCTGTAGCTGCAGATAAGACGGTGCTGCATGCAGATCTACGCTGAAGCTGCAGATACGACGGTGCTGCATGCAGATCTACGCTGTAGCTGCAGATAAGACGGTGCTGCATGCAGATCTACGCTGAAGCTGCAGATACGACGGTGCTGCATGCAGATCTACGCTGAAGCTGCAGATACGACGGTGCTGCATTCAGATCTACGCTGAAGCTGCAGAAAAGACGGTGCTGCATGCAGATCTACGCTGAAGCTGCAGATACGACGGTGCTGCATGCAGATCTACGCTGAAGCTGCAGATACGACGCTGCTGCATGCAGATCTACGCTGAAGCTGCAGATACGACGCTGCTGCATGCAGATCTACGCTGAAGCTGCAGATAAGACGGTGCTGCATGCAGATCTACGCTGAAGCTGCAGAAAAGACGGTGCTGCATGCAGATCTACGCTGAAGCTGCAGATACGACGGTGCTGCATGCAGATCTACGCTGAAGCTGCAGATACGACGCTGCTGCATGCAGATCTACGCTGAAGCTGCAGATACGACGGTGCTGCATGCAGATCTACGCTGAAGCTGCAGATAAGACGGTGCTGCATGCAGATCTACGCTGAAGCTGCAGATACGACGGTGCTGCATGCAGATCTACGCTGAAGCTGCAGATACGACGGTGCTGCATGCAGATCTACGCTGAAGCTGCAGAAAAGACGGTGCTGCATGCAGATCTACGCTGAAGCTGCAGATACGACGGTGCTGCATGCAGATCTACGCTGAAGCTGCAGATACGACGGTGCTGCATGCAGATCTACGCTGAAGCTGCAGATACGACGGTGCTGCATGCAGATCTACGCTGAAGCTGCAGATACGACGGTGCTGCATGCAGATCTACGCTGAAGCTGCAGATACGACGGTGCTGCATGCAGATCTACGCTGAAGCTGCAGATACGACGGTGCTGCATGCAGATCTACGCTGAAGCTGCAGATACGACGGTGGCTGCATGCAGATGCTTATCGCATGCAGATCTACGCTGAAGCTGTAGATACGACGGTGCTGCATGCAGATCTACGCTGAGGCTGCAGATACGACGGTGCTGCATGCAGATCTACGCTGAAGCTGCAGATACGACGGTGCTGCATGCAGATCTACGCTGAAGCTGCAGATACGACGGTGCTGCATGCAGATCTACGCTGAAGCTGTAGATACGACGGTGCTGCATGCAGATCTACGCTGAGGCTGCAGATACGACGGTGCTGCATGCAGATCTACGCTGAAGCTGCAGAAAAGACGGTGCTGCATGCAGATCTACGCTGAAGCTGCAGATACGACGGTGCTGCATGCAGATCTACGCTGAAGCTGCTGATGAATGCTTAAACCTTGATGTCAGTGTTAGAATAAGATCTAAGAGAAGTCCACGGGGTTGTAACAGGGACACATGTCCATCACGGTCAGAGCGTTTCCATTCAGGATAAAGTGTTTGCTGCCATCATGTGGCTGAATCTTAAAATGCAAGAAATCCCAAAAGTCACAAAATACACAGAACGGGAGCGTCAGCAGGCAGACAGAGCTGCCAGCGAGCTGTCCGGCTCAAACGAAGACTGAACGGTGGTTTTCACTGGTGTGTTTCAGGGTGAAGCCAAGATGATGAAGGATGGGAAGCTGTTCCGGGTGATACAGGAAAACTGCTGGGATGCTGGAGCACGCATCAAGGACATGGACCAGCACGGTGATCACGAGCACATACACGTTAACACAAACACAAAACTGTTATCCCAGCGCGTGAAGCTGAAGTTTGTGTTTCTGACCTGCAGGTGTCACAGTTCAGGCCCTCTCCACCGTCCCGGTCATGTTCAGCTACTGGGTCAGTTCTCACAGCATCACAGCAACTTCAACATGACAAACAGGAGCTGCTGAGCTGCGTTACGTCTAAAACCTGAAACCACACAAACATGCTGGAGCTGTGTTAGGTCTAAAACCTGAAACCACACACACATGCTGGAGCTGTGTTAGGTCTAAAACCTGAAACCACACACATGCTGGAGCTGCGTTAGGTCTAAAACCTGAAACCACACACACATGCTGGAGCTGTGTTAGGTCTAAAACCTGAAACCACACACACACCATGCTGGAGCTGCGTTAGGTCTAAAACCTGAAACCACACACATGCTGGAGCTGCTTTAGGTCTAAAACCTGAAACCACACACATGCTGGAGCTGCTTTAGGTCTAATACCTAAAACCACACACATGCTGGAGCTGTGTTAGGTCTAAAACCTGAAACCACACACACATGCTGGAGCTGCTTTAGGTCTAAAACCTGAAACCACACACAATGCTGGAGCTGTTTAGGTCTAAAACCTGAAACCACACACATGCTGGAGCTGTGTTAGGTCTAAAACCTGAAACCACACACATGCTGGAGCTGCTTTAGGTCTAAAACCTGAAACCACACACATGCTGGAGCTGCTTTAGGTCTAAAACCTGAAACCACACACATGCTGGAGCTGCTTTAGGTCTAAAACCTGAAACCACACACACATGCTGGAGCTGCGTTAGGTCTAAAACCTGAAACCACACACACATGCTGGAGCTGCTTTAGGTCTAAAACCTGAAACCACACACACATGCTGGAGCTGCGTTAGGTCTAAAACCTGAAACCACACACACATGCTGGAGCTGCGTTAGGTCTAAAACCTGAAACCACACACACATGCTGGAGCTGCGTTAGGTCTAAAACCTGAAACCACACACATGCTGGAGCTGCGTTAGGTCTAAAACCTGAAACCACACACATGCTGGAGCTGTGTTAGGTCTAAAACCTGAAACCACACACACATGCTGGAGCTGTGTTAGGTCTAAAACCTGAAACCACACACATGCTGGAGCTGTGTTAGGTCTAAAACCTGAAACCACACACATGCTGGAGCTGCTTTAGGTCTAAAACCTGAAACCACACACATGCTGGAGCTGCTTTAGGTCTAAAACCTGAAACCACACACATGCTGGAGCTGTGTTAGGTCTAAAACCTGAAACCACACACACTGCTGGAGCTGCGTTAGGTCTAAAACCTGAAACCACACACACATGCTGGAGCTGCGTTAGGTCTAAAACCTGAAACCACACACATGCTGGAGCTGTGTTAGGTCTAAAACCTGAAACCACACACACATGCTGGAGCTGTGTTAGGTCTAAAACCTGAAACCACACACATGCTGGAGCTGCGTTAGGTCTAAAACCTGAAACCACACACACATGCTGGAGCTGTGTTAGGTCTAAAACCTGAAACCACACACATGCTGGAGCTGCTTTAGGTCTAAAACCTGAAACCACACACATGCTGGAGCTGCTTTAGGTCTAAAACCTAAAACCACACACATGCTGGAGCTGCTTTAGGTCTAAAACCTGAAACCACACACACATGCTGGAGCTGCGTTAGGTCTAAAACCTGAAACCACACACATGCTGCAGCTCGTTAGGTCTAAAACCTGAAACCACACACATGCTGACCGTTAGGTCTAAAACCTAAACCACACACATGCTGGAGCTGCGTTAGGTCTAAAACCTGAAACCACACACATGCTGGAGCTGCGTTAGGTCTAAAACCTGAAACCACACACATGCTGGAGCTGCGTTAGGTCTAAAACCTGAAACCACACACACATGCTGGAGCTGCGTTAGGTCTAAAACCTGAAACCACACACACATGCTGGAGCTGCGTTAGGTCTAAAACCTGAAACCACACACAATGCTGGAGCTGTGTTAGGTCTAAAACCTGAAACCACACACACATGCTGGAGCTGCGTTAGGTCTAAAACCTGAAACCACACACACTGCTGGAGCTGCTTTAGGTCTAAAACCTGAAACCACACACATGCTGGAGCTGCGTTAGGTCTAAAACCTGAAACCACACACACATGCTGGAGCTGTGTTAGGTCTAAAACCTGAAACCACACACACATGCTGGAGCTGCGTTAGGTCTAAAACCTGAAACCACACACATGCTGAGCTGCCTAGGTCAAAACCTAAACCACACACACATCTGACTTTTAGGTCAAAACCTAAACCACACACACATGCTGGAGCTGTGTTAGGTCTAAAACCTGAAACCACACACATGCTGGAGCTGCTTTAGGTCTAAAACCTGAAACCACACACATGCTGGAGCTGCTTTAGGTCTAAAACCTGAAACCACACACATGCTGGAGCTGCTTTAGGTCTAAAACCTGAAACCACACACATGCTGGAGCTGCTTTAGGTCTAAAACCTGAAACCACACACATGCTGGAGCTGCGTTAGGTCTAAAACCTGAAACCACACACATGCTGGAGCTGCGTTAGGTCTAAAACCTGAAACCACACACATGCTGGAGCTGCGTTAGGTCTAAAACCTGAAACCACACACATGCTGGAGCTGCGTTAGGTCTAAAACCTGAAACCACACACATGCTGGAGCTGCGTTAGGTCTAAAACCTGAAACCACACACATGCTGGAGCTGCGTTAGGTCTAAAACCTGAAACCACACACACATGCTGGAGCTGCGTTAGGTCTAAAACCTGAAACCACACACACATGCTGGAGCTGCGTTAGGTCTAAAACCTGAAACCACACACACATGCTGGAGCTGCGTTAGGTCTAAAACCTGAAACCACACACACATGCTGGAGCTGCGTTAGGTCTAAAACCTGAAACCACACACATGCTGGAGCTGCGTTAGGTCTAAAACCTGAAACCACACACATGCTGGAGCTGCGTTAGGTCTAAAACCTGAAACCACACACATGCTGGAGCTGCGTTAGGTCTAAAACCTGAAACCACACACATGCTGGAGCTGCGTTAGGTCTAAAACCTGAAACCACACACACATGCTGGAGCTGCGTTAGGTCTAAAACCTGAAACCACACACACATGCTGGAGCTGCGTTAGGTCTAAAACCTGAAACCACACACATGCTGGAGCTGCGTTAGGTCTAAAACCTGAAACCACACACACATGCTGGAGCTGCGTTAGGTCTAAAACCTGAAACCACACACATGCTGGAGCTGCGTTAGGTCTAAAACCTGAAACCACTCACATGCTGGAGCTGCGTTAGGTCTAAAACCTGAAACCACACACACTGCTGGAGCTGCGTTAGGTCTAAAACCTGAAACCACACACACATGCTGGAGCTGTCTTAGGTCTAAAACATGAAACCACACACACATGCTGGAGCTGCGTTAGGTCTAAAACATGAAACCACACACACATGCTGGAGCTGTGTTAGGTCTAAAACCTGAAACCACACACACATGCTGGAGCTGCTTTAGGTCTAAAACCTGAAACCACACACATGCTGGAGCTGCGTTAGGTCTAAAACATGAAACCACACACACATGCTGGAGCTGCGTTAGGTCTAAAACCTGAAACCACACACACATGCTGGAGCTGCGTTAGGTCTAAAACCTGAAACCACACACATGCTGGAGCTGCTTAGGTCTAAAACCTGAAACCACACACATGCTGGAGCTGTGTTAGGTCTAAAACCTGAAACCACACACACATGCTGGAGCTGCTTTAGGTCTAAAACCTGAAACCACACACATGCTGGAGCTGCTTAGGTCTAAAACCTGAAACCACACACATGCTGGAGCTGCGTTAGGTCTAAAACCTGAAACCACACACACATGCTGGATCTGTGTTAGGTCTAAAACCTGAAACCACACACACATGCTGGAGCTGCGTTAGGTCTAAAACCTGAAACCACACACATGCTGGAGCTGCTTAGGTCTAAAACCTGAAACCACACACATGCTGGAGCTGCGTTAGGTCTAAAACCTGAAACCACACACACATGCTGGAGCTGTGTTAGGTCTAAAACCTGAAACCACACACACATGCTGGAGCTGTCTTAGGTCTAAAACCTGAAACCACACACACATGCTGGAGCTGCGTTAGGTCTAAAACCTGAAACCGCACACACATGCTGGAGCTGCGTTAGGTCTAAAACCTGAAACCACACACATGCTGGAGCTGCGTTAGGTCTAAAACCTGAAACCACACACACATGCTGGAGCTGCGTTCGGTCTAAAACCTGAAACCACACACACATGCTGGAGCTGCGTTAGGTCTAAAACCTGAAACCACACACATGCTGGAGCTGTGTTAGGTCTAAAACCTGAAACCACACACACATGCTGGAGCTGCTTAGGTCTAAAACCTGAAACCACACACATGCTGGAGCTGCGTTAGGTCTAAAACCTGAAACCACACACATGCTGGAGCTGCGTTAGGTCTAAAACCTGAAACCACACACATGCTGGAGCTGTGTTAGGTCTAAAACCTGAAACCACACACACATGCTGGAGCTGCGTTAGGTCTAAAACCTGAAACCACACACATGCTGGAGCTGCGTTAGGTCTAAAACCTGAAACCACACACACATGCTGGAGCTGCGTTAGGTCTAAAACCTGAAACCACACACACATGCTGGAGCTGTGTTAGGTCTAAAACCTGAAACCACACACACATGCTGGAGCTGCGTTAGGTCTAAAACCTGAAACCACATACACATGCTGGAGCTGCTTTAGGTCTAAAACCTGAAACCACACACACATGCTGGAGCTGCTTTAGGTCTAAAACCTGAAACCACACACATGCTGGAGCTGCTTAGGTCTAAAACCTGAAACCACACACATGCTGGAGCTGCGTTAGGTCTAAAACCTGAAACCACACACACATGCTGGAGCTGCGTTCGGTCTAAAACATGAAACCACACACAATGCTGGAGCTGCGTTAGGTCTAAAACCTGAAACCACACACAATGCTGGAGCTGCGTTAGGTCTACAACCTGAAACCACACACACATGCTGGAGCTGCGTTAGGTCTAAAACCTGAAACCACACACATGCTGGAGCTGTGTTAGGTCTAAAACCTGAAACCACACACACATGCTGGAACTGCGTTAGGTCTAAAACCTGAAACCACACACACATGCTGGAGCTGCGTTAGGTCTAAAACCTGAAACCACACACACATGCTGGATCTGTGTTAGGTCTAAAACCTGAAACCACACACACATGCTGGAGCTGCTTTAGGTCTAAAACCTGAAACCACACACATGCTGGAGCTGCTTAGGTCTAAAACCTGAAACCACACACATGCTGGAGCTGCGTTAGGTCTAAAACCTGAAACCACACACACATGCTGGATCTGTGTTAGGTCTAAAACCTGAAACCACACACACATGCTGGAGCTGCGTTAGGTCTAAAACCTGAAACCACACACATGCTGGAGCTGCTTAGGTCTAAAACCTGAAACCACACACATGCTGGAGCTGCGTTAGGTCTAAAACCTGAAACCACACACAATGCTGGAGCTGTGTTAGGTCTAAAACCTGAAACCACACACACATGCTGGAGCTGTCTTAGGTCTAAAACCTGAAACCACACACACATGCTGGAGCTGCGTTAGGTCTAAAACCTGAAACCGCACACACATGCTGGAGCTGCGTTAGGTCTAAAACCTGAAACCACACACATGCTGGAGCTGCGTTAGGTCTAAAACCTGAAACCACACACACATGCTGGAGCTGCGTTCGGTCTAAAACCTGAAACCACACACACATGCTGGAGCTGCGTTAGGTCTAAAACCTGAAACCACACACATGCTGGAGCTGTGTTAGGTCTAAAACCTGAAACCACACACACATGCTGGAGCTGCTTAGGTCTAAAACCTGAAACCACACACATGCTGGAGCTGCGTTAGGTCTAAAACCTGAAACCACACACATGCTGGAGCTGCGTTAGGTCTAAAACCTGAAACCACACACACATGCTGGAGCTGTGTTAGGTCTAAAACCTGAAACCACACACACATGCTGGAGCTGCGTTAGGTCTAAAACCTGAAACCACACACACATGCTGGAGCTGCGTTAGGTCTAAAACCTGAAACCACACACACATGCTGGAGCTGCGTTAGGTCTAAAACCTGAAACCACACACACATGCTGGAGCTGTGTTAGGTCTAAAACCTGAAACCACACACACATGCTGGAGCTGCGTTAGGTCTAAAACCTGAAACCACATACACATGCTGGAGCTGCTTTAGGTCTAAAACCTGAAACCACACACACATGCTGGAGCTGCTTTAGGTCTAAAACCTGAAACCACACACATGCTGGAGCTGCTTAGGTCTAAAACCTGAAACCACACACATGCTGGAGCTGCGTTAGGTCTAAAACCTGAAACCACACACACATGCTGGAGCTGCGTTCGGTCTAAAACATGAAACCACACACACATGCTGGAGCTGCGTTAGGTCTAAAACCTGAAACCACACACACATGCTGGAGCTGCGTTAGGTCTAAAACCTGAAACCACACAATGCTGGAGCTGCTTAGGTCTAAAACCTGAAACCACACACACATGCTGGAGCTGCGTTAGGTCTAAAACCTGAAACCACACACATGCTGGAGCTGCGTTAGGTCTAAAACCTGAAACCACACACATGCTGGAGCTGCGTTCGGTCTAAAACCTGAAACCACACACACATGCTGGAGCT